>JAOTQQ010000013.1:1869441-1891641 GCA_026546715.1 Gallinago undulata
CTTTCCAATGAGGGTGGTGGAGCACTGGAACAGGTTGCCCAGGGAGGTGGTTGAGGCCCCTTCCCTGGAGGCATTCAGGGGGAGGCTCGAGGAGGCCCTGGGCAACCTGGTCTAGTTGGGGGTGTCCCTGTGACTGGGGGGGGGTGTGGGACTAGATGGCCTTTGAAGCTCCCTTCCGGCCCAGTTGATTCTATGATTAGATATTAAGAAGAATTACTTTACTGAAAGAGTGGTCAGGTACTGGAAGAGCCTGCCCAGGGAGGTAGTGGAGTCTCCATCCCTGGAGGTAGTTAAGAAATGTGTAGATGTGGCATTTCAGGGCATGCTCTAGTGCCTGAGATTGTGGGGGTCTTTTGTGAATGTGGGTGGTTGGACTCGGTGATCTCAGAGGTCCTTTCCATCCATGAAGATTCTGTGTATTCAGTGGTTGAGTCAAGGAGCGGGCAGGAAGGGGATTTGCTGGTCAAACTAAGAGATTTACAGCTTTTCAACTCCTTTGCGTCCCAGCAAACCCTGCTCTTGCGTTTATCCAAGCATTGTGCGATGCTCATTACGATGCAAAACTGCCTTTCTGAAGTTTGTGGCGAGGTGACTTCAACGGGATGGAAAAAGCCAAACACCTTCCTCTGGGCAGATGTTCCTCACCCTGGTTTCTGTTTGTTTCTCTAATGCGTGCGTTGCCTGGAAAGTAAATAAATTGGCGTGAGTTTTGAGGGCTGTGAAGGGAACTAACCCCCTGTTCTGTGCTTGTCTCCTCAGCCCGACGGTGGGAGTGGAAAGAAGTGGATCTGACAGATGGAGGTTATCCCCAATTCCCTCGGTTGGAAATTCTAAGGCTTTGAAGACTCTTCTCTGGCCTCCCAGCCTGATGGTAGGACTGGGCAGGGCAACTGGGAGAAGGTTCTTATTATGGGGCCTGTTTTCCTCAACCTCTTCTGATAGATGGGGTGATTGGAGACAGAGAGAGGTTCTTGGCCCCTGTGGAATTAGTTTTGGGACAAAGAAAGGCTGGTGGTGCCCATCTTGGGGGGCAAAATGCTGTGGGAAATGGGAGCTCTTGAGCCGTTTGCTCCTTTTTAGGAGGAAAAATAGAATATGAGCATTTGGGAGACCCATTTTTCTAAATAAGGGGAAGGAATTGGTGGCCCTTGTTACTCTGGAGAGGACAGGGGAGGACTCTCCTCCGTAAAACCTGGAGCTTTTAAAAGGAGCCCATTTATTGGAGCAGATGGATGGGAGGTGTGGATGCTGCATCCCACTGCGAGTCCCTTCTTGGTGGCAAAAGAGGCGAAAACGTAGCAGGGCTTGTGCTGAAAGGAGGATGGTGTGGAGAGATTTCCAGGAGGTGGATCTCTCCAGGAGGTGGATCTCTCAGGAGGATTTCTAGGAGGATCCAGCCGAGTGGCTTTATTTATGGGGAGAGGAAGAGATCAGAGCATGGGGATCAGTGCTAGAAATCGTGTAGGGTGAGAGCAGGAGGAGGAGGAGGACGTGGTGTGTTGTCTCTTCTCCATCCCTGCGTTGCTTTGGCTGCTGGGTCTCACACTGTTAATAGCAAAAAGCACGACTGAGCTCAAATAGGTAGTAGAGAAATGCAAAATAAGAGGTGGTTTTGAAGCTTTTGGGTTGGAAAAGCTGAAGCTGAGTGTTCCCAACAGCTCCTTTTACGGCAGGAACCCGGCGCTGCCGGTGGTGGGTAATTTGTTCAGGAGGAGGGTGATGAACAGGAACATTTCAAGAGGTGAAAACCCCAATTGGTGAGTGAAAGCTCCTGCCCCGCTGCAGGTGGGGGCAGGACTGGCTGGAGCCAAATTGCAGGGTACCTGCTCGCCCCTCATCAGCTCCCTTAAGAAATAGTTTTATCCTGGAACATGACCCACTAGGGATCTTCCCAGGGATACAAGTATTAACTGGTATCACTGAATCACAGAGCGGGTTTGCAGCTCTTAAGGTGTAAAAGGACAATTCCTGAAGCTGTCGTCGCCTGTGGCTTCCTGCAGGAGTCAAGAGATGCTGTGAATCAGCGTCATAAAAATTAACCCCTTTGGAGCACTGCTATTTCCCACTTCCTGCAAATTCAAGGCTAAATATTTCCCTGGTTTAAGGCTAAATATTTCCCTGGCCCGTTCTCTGCCTGTTTTAGCTCCTCAACAGCGCTGTAACGTTCTCTAGCTTTCTATTAAATATAGCCCGCTCAATTTCGTGCTTGAAATAACCCGTTTGACAGTTTAAGGGAGTGTTTCTATAGAGGAAACAACTCTCTTGTTGGTTTAATGTTCAAAAAAAAAAAAACAGGGAGGAAAGGAAGGATAATGCCAGTAGCCGGGATGGTTGTGTGTGAAACCCTTGTGATATCCCAGATGAGTGTAATACATTATCACCAGATATTTGAATTTAAAAAATTATGACCTTACTGATAGGAAGGAAGTCAAAGCAGTTGTGTTCCATCTTGTCCATCCCAATTAAATCTAGGATAATGGTTGCACATGGGCTCAGAGTTGCTGGAACTGGGTTCACTGGATCCCAGGGAGCTGCTGGATGCTCGGGAAGGAGGGGAGAGGGCTCTGAGAGATGGGAATGGTCTTTGAGTTTGCTGTATTTGGTACCAGCTTTGATTTGAATTGGTTTCTAATTCACAGGTCCTCTGTGCTGTGGCAAATCACCCCGTGCCCGGGAGAGCAAGTGGCCACAGCGCAGCCTCCTTCTCTGTGGAAAAGAGGTTTTTGTGGACCAGCTGCTCTCCGTATCCACATGGAAGTTTAATCCTTATCTCTCTGTGCCGTCTCTGTCCCCACATCCCTCCCTGAGGCTAATTATTCGTGTCTGAACAGAATAAGGTAAAATCTGCTGTGCTTTGGCACTTGGGAGGTCCTTGGCTGCCTCCTCCCAAGAGGTGAGTCGGTTTGGCTCTCGTGGTGGCTGGGAGGGGGGCAGTTCCAAGCCATGGGACCAAACACGGGGGGATAAACCTGAGATACAGAAGGACATGGCTCAGGAGCAAAGTCAAAGCAAAGCCCTTGTCCATCTGAGCCATGGGCCTTATTTTTTCCCCATCAAATAATGCTTTACACTATATATTTCTGAGATGGCTTTAATCACACGTGCAGGAGAAATATCTAGCTATCCAAACTGGGACTGCGGCATCTAAAAAATAAAATAAAATAATAATTCCTCTTTTCATTTTTGCTGCCGTTTCTATTCCCTGGTACAGAAGGTCTGGGGCAGCCATCGCCTTCTGATAGCAGATGCAATCAAAGACCATCCTTTAAAACCTTCCACCGCAGAAATGGCTTCAGCCGAGCGTGGGGCCGTTGTTGGGGTTGGCTTTTTTTAGCTTCCATTTCTGGGCCGAAGGTTCAAAGAAGAAAGAAATAGGTGAGATGAGAGCGCAGGCTCCAGCGAAGAGGAAAGAGCAGACATATGTCTGGGTGTAGTCATACAGCCACCCTGCAGGAGAAAAGACTGTTATTAAAGCTGTTGGATTTGGATTTTTCACACCGAAAAAAAAAAAAATCATATTGGGAGGTGGGCGGCGAGCAAAGGATGTGTGTTCTCATTTAAGAATTCCTCAGATATTTTCTTTAAATTATCTTAACTCTTGGTGTGCCTGCTGCTCTCAGCCGGTGCGTGGAGAGTTGGGGCTCTTGCTGTTGGTTTAACAGGCAAAACTGTAGGTCCTTCCCAGCGCTGGTTTCTCCTAACCCTTGTAGTGGACGTGGGGTTTAATTTGATTAAATTTAATCCCTGCTTTTTTTTTTCTTTTTTTTTTTTTCTTTTCTTTTTTTCTTCCCCCCCGTTTAAATAAATGGGCCAAAAGTAGCTGCTGGAGCAGATGGAAGATCCCGTTGGGCTCTTGAGATGACTTGCACGTGTTGGTGTTTGCAACATCTGGGCTGCAAACCCCCGGCTTCTCCGGAGAATCTTGTGAGCAGCCCTGATTTTTAATGCAACCTGTCTAATATGAGAGATCCCAGGAGCTTGAGGGGAACTTGCTTAAAAGTAGCTTTGTGAGCACTTAAAAGGAAAATACAAATTCCATAAAGACTCAGGAATCTCCAAGGGGGACTTTTAAAGTGACCTCAAAGTGTTTTGTTTAGTTCCAGCACGTTATCTGGTGTTTAGACAATCGTTTTAAAGGTGGCTAAATTCCTCTGGTTTGAATCTAAAATACACAAAGCTGCTGCACGTAATAAAAAAAAAAAACAACCTTAATATAGTCCCAAAGCTGGTGTGGGATGGTTGGGTGTCCGGGGTGGGAGAGCAGCTGAGCCAGATCTGCTGCTGGTGGAAAATGCAATAATTCCTCCGGTCGCATCCGTGGACTTCCACGATTGCCACAAACAACAGATTTGGCCCAAATTTGGGATTTTGGGGTGGGGATGGAAACGGTGCCGGGAAAATTTGGGGATGTGTGACAACCCAGAGGTGCCAACACTTCCCTCTGTAGATGTTCACGGCTACAGGAGGGGTTTCTAAAGCTGAGAAACTTCCCTGGGCTGCTCTGCTCTGCCCCAGCTTCGCTTTCTGTTGGCTCCTGCCTTTCTCAGGGGGATTTTCAGCTCTGTGATTTTTATTTTTTTTTTTTCCTCAGGGATATTGCTAAGCCACGGCACAGACGGAACCTGGTGTGGGAAAGGAGGGTCCTGTGATGCTGGACATGGGGGGCTCTCCCAGGACCCTCATGCTTTGCAGAGCGGTTTATTCTCAAAGGTGGGATCTGCTTTTGCTGTCCAAGTCCAGGGGGATTTGGACAGCAGAAGGGATGCTGACGTAGACATCGGTAAGATGTAGAGGGCAGAGTGCTCCAGTGGAGCTCTGATTTATTTATTTAAATTATTATTTTTAAAATACCCTCCAGGATATTTTTAATTTTTTTCTGTTTTTTCTTGGTGCTGAAAGACCAGCATTGTCTCCGCGCCGGCAGCACAGCCCTCGCCTTCCACCACATGACACCCCAGCCTTTTAAAGGTGTCTGTGCCCCCGCTCCCCATCCAAAAAATAATTCATTCCTGCTGCAGAAAGCTGAATTAGAAGCTCATGGAGTGCAAACTTCAGCAAAGCAGCAGTTTTCTAAGCAATGCCACTAAACCCCTGGCACCTACGTGGTCCAAACTAGACACACTCCTGGTCAGACCCTTTACATTGTGCTGCCCATCCCTAATCCCAGATTTTCTCTGTTCCTGATGCCCTGAGCAGCAATTCCTGGTGTGTGAAGATGAACTTAGATGAGAGCATCTAAATGCCTGTGCCAGCACAGCTTTCAAATAACTCCATCCTCTCCCCCCAGTTCGCTGGGACTGGCGTGTGTTGGGGTCTGGTTTGTAATCTTGGATTACACGGTTTGCTCTATTTCTTTTGCAGTTTAAGGGACTGATTTGTACCACTCGTGGAAATAAAATGCACCCTCCTCTCCTCAGCTTGCTCGTGGCTTGCTGAAATAACGCTTGCTCTGTTTTCTTTTGGTTTCTCCAGCGTGGCAGAGGCATCCCGCGGCGCTGGAGGATGAGGAGCGATGAAGGAAACATCAGACTTTTCACCCTGGGCTTCCAGGGGGGCATCTGCCTCCGGGTGTTAAAGAGCCTTACAGGTAAGTCATCTTTTTGTTACATTTTGATTAGGCTTTGTTCTAGTACACACAATAAGCTGTTTTTTCACCTTTGTGGTTCTCACGCCTTGGGTTTTGCCGCATTAAAAATGCTTGAGTTTTCTAAAATCATAGTTCTAAAGTGAAGGTGAAGGGAGGTCAGCAGCGATCAAAGGCACCGAACTCTAGGGTCTCACGTGGCATTTCAGCCTTGTTCTGTAAGAAGCAGATGTTTTTTGGACACTAAATCAGTAGCTTCTGGGCATATTCAGTTTTTCACGCTTAACACGGCTGCATTGGAAGAGAAAATTGCAGAATTTATCTTGGATGGCAAACCTCAATCCTCAGCTCTGGATTCTTTGCCTCTCGCTCTGCCTACGGCGACGCGGCTCAGCGAAGGTTTTGCTGCCTGGCTTTATTTGCCCTTTATTTACCCCCCCGGTATTAAGAAGAGTGATTCCCTGATTTCTGCAGGAATCTTGCTTGCTTTACAAAAATCCAGCGGAGTTCGCGCCGTTGAGGGGGGGGGGGGGCGCTTTAAAAAAGCCAAAAAAGCTCATTAGGGGAAAATATATTGGAAGTGGATGAAAGCGTAAGCGCTGCCTGAGCACGTATGATGCATGGATAAGAGAGCGCCAAATTATTTAGCCGTTTTCACCCTCGACGTTACTGCGTCGGGGAATTGACTGCGGGGGTTGGGTTGTTCAGGGATTGCTTTTTCGGTTGGACATTCATCTTGTATCAGCAGAAGAGATTTTTATCCGAATTAGGCTGTGGATCACCATGACAGCGGGAAGGACGCTGCCAACGGAACGCTTTAGCCGCTCGAAATTGCATCCCTAGACAGAGTTTTGCCAACCTGGAAATATTGAGGAGGGAAATCGATTTTTGTTGTTGTTGTTGTTGTTTTTTCACAGCAGCATTGCTAAAACTTTGCAGCGTGGAGCTGGTGTTTAACAAAGCCTTGGCAGGTTCCACCAGAAGTGTCTCCACAGGCGTGGGGTGGCTGATAGCAGAGGGTAGGAGGCAATAAATGAAGAATAAGTTTATAGAATCCCAGAATGCTGGGTGGGGGTTGGAAGGGACCTCTGGAGATCATCCAGTCCAACTCCCACCAAAGATGTGTCACCCAGAGCAGGTCCCACAGTAATGTGTCCAGGTAGGGTTTGAATGTCTCCAGAGAAGGAGACTCCACCAGCTTCTTCCAGGGCTCTGCCACCCTCACAGGAAAGAAGTTCCTCCTCACGTTGAGATGGAATTTCCCGTGTCCCAGTTTGTACCCGTTGCCCCTTATCCTGTCCCCAGACACCACTGGGAAGAGTCTGGCCCCATCCTCTTGCCCCCCACCCTTTAGCTATTGCTCATCATCGATGAGATCCCCTCTCAGTCTGCTCTTCTCCAGCTGAACAGCCCCAGGTCCCTCAGCCTTTCCTCAGCAGAGAGATGCTCCAGCCCCTGAGCAGCTTCCACTGGACTCTCTCTGGCAGTTCCCTCAACTTCTGGAACTGAGAGGCCCAGAACTGGTCCCAGTGCTCCAGCTGTGGCCTCCCCAGGGCAGAGCAGAGGGGGAGGATGGCCTCCCTCCACCTATGCTTTTTTAGCGTTGCCAAGTTTTTTTCTGTCTTCAGAACACATTTGCTCTTTGGAGGATGAGATATTGCTCACCTTGATATTGGACCTTGCAGCCTTTTTCTAGTTTGTTTGCATCAGGAGGACCCAGGAAGAAGCTCAGGGCACATTTCCAGCCATGAGGTCTGGCTCAAGGGTCATCAGGGCAAGGAAGAGCTTAGTCCTGGCCAAGATGTTTGGAGGAGAACAAGCCCCTTGCTCATAAGCAGAGACTGGAGACTCACTTCTAAGCGCTCAAAGTCTGCCGGATCCTCAAAACTGCCTTGGTTTTCTGGCAGCAGAAGAGGGAAGGCTTTTCATCCTCCTTATCTTTGGGCCCAGGAACTCTTGTGGCTGAGCTGCATAATCTTCTTCAAAACAAGAGATTACTGGGACCATTCTGGTGCCTCTGCTCGGTGGGACAGCTCCTGAGCCCATCCTTGCTTTGTCTTCCTCTCCCGCCTCCCCTCCAGTCCCTCCTTTCCCAGTTCAGGGTTACAATGCCCAGTTGGGGGTAAACCCCGTGCTAACGTGCTTGTTACTCTGATTGCTAATTGAGCCAGCAGTGTGCCCTTGTGGCCAAGGGGGCCAATGGAATCCTGGGCTGCGTAGGGAACAGTGTGGCCAGTAGGTGGAGGGAGGTCATTCTCCCCCTCTGCTCTGCACTGGGGAGGCCACAACTGGAATCCTGTGTCCAGTTCTGGGCTCCCCAGTTCAAGAGGGACAGGGAACTGCTGGAGAGAGTCCAGCGTAGGGCAACAGAGATGCTGGAGGGATTGGAGCATCTCCCTGATGAGGAAAGGCTGAGGGAGCTGGGACTTTAGTCTGGAGAAGGCTGAGGGGAGACCTTATTAATGCTTCCAGGGATCTAAAGGGTGGGTTGAGGGAGGATGGAGCTGGACTCTTTTCAGTCTTCAAGCCCCCCCTGGATGCTCCTGAGTGATGTGCTCTTGGCACCCCTGCTTTGGCAGGGGAGTTGGACTGGATGATCTCCAGAAGGTCCCTTCCAACTCCAACAATTCTGTGATTCCATGAACCTCATGGAGTTCAACCAGGCTATGTGCAAGGTCCCGCACGTGGGTCAGGGCAATCCCAAGTCCAGATCCAGGCTGGGTGGAGAATGGCTGGAGAGCAGCCCTGAGGAGAAGGACCTGGGGGTGTCACTGGGTGAAAAGCTCCACACCCCCCAACACCACTTGCTGGCAGCCCCAAAAGCTGCCCCACACCCTGGGCTGCATCCCCACCCCCATGGCCAGCAGGGTGAGGGGGGGATTCTGTCCCTCTGCTCTGCTCTGGGGAGACCCCCCCCAGTGCTGCCTCCAGCTCTGGGGCCACCAACAGAAGGACATGGAGCTGTTGGAGCGGGGCCAGAGGAGGCCACAGAGATGCTCCACCTCTTGAGCTCCAGCCACTGAGTGAAAGACAAGACTGCTGGCCAAAGCAAAAGCCTATGAGCGTAACTAACGTTCTCTGTGATGCTTCAATTAGGGAATATTGCAAATGGTTTGAACGCCTGGAGAGAGGAGGTGCCAGGCCGAGGTGACCCTGTGCCAGGCGGGCAGTTCCCGGCTGCTGCTCCCACTGCTGACCGACCCTCCAGCTCCGACCCCCGGGCCTGACCCCACTGCGCTGCCGGCCCGGAGACCTGCAGGATTCCCACCGCCGCAGCGGGAGGTGTTTCAGTGTATTTCTCGGGGCGGACGGACACAAGTACAGGCAGAAGAGCGCAGGGCCCAACAGGCACCGATCGGAGGCCGAGCTACCGCAACCCGCTTCAACGCTCTCTCCTTTTCCCCCTCCGGTGAAGCTGAGCCCCAGCCCACCCCGGTGGCGTTTATTCGCGCGTCCCTGCGTACTGCGCTAGGGAGACGAGCGGAAATAACAAACACGCAAACACCCGCTCCTTGCCGCAGCCCGGAACGCTCCGAGCCCTCAGCCGCGGCCGCACGGCGAACTCTGCCGGAGAACCGCCCTCTTCGTCCTAGCGACCAATCAGAGCCATAGCAACCATGACTGATCTCCATTTTAGCCTATCCGCAAGCTACTTTTCGGCACCCAATCAGATGCCTGGGGAGATTTTTCTCGCCCAATGACGAATGAAGAGGGGAGCTCGGGCAGCAGCCCGCGCTACTTCGAGAGTGGCGTAGGTTTCAGCCAATCAGAGTAGCTCTGGGAAGGTTACCAGGTACCAATGAGGGAAGGGGGCGGGGAAAGAGCAGCTCGCGAGAGGTTGAGAGGGACGATGGGAACCCGCGTCTGAGTGAGCGGCCAATGGGGAAGGGCGGGGCGGGGCCGAGGCAGGACCATGATAACTGTCAGGTAATCGAGCCAATCAGAAGGAGGAGATACGTTACTCCAACGGCCAATGAGCAGGGATAGTTCACCCATGGTTGAACGACCACGATTGACAAGGAAGCATCACCAGTCAGAAGGCGGCGCCCTTTCTAACTGTCCAATGAGAGAGCGGGGCGGGGAGTAGCGGGGGGGCGGCTCTTCCCGCCGCCTCCCCTCAGGCGCGCGAGGCCGGCGAGCGGAAGGACAGGCGGCTGAACCAATGGAAAAGGGCAGCGAGGGGGGAGTGGGCGGGACTTCCTCCCGGCGGGGGTGAGGGGGCGGGGGGTGAGGCGCCCGGCGGCCAACGAGGGCGGCGGGCCGGCGGCCGGCGCCCAATGGGCGCCGAGGGGGTGGGGCCGGTGGCCGCCGCGGCTTCCAAGATGGCGGCGGGTGCGTGAGCGCGGCGGTCAGTCAGTCGGTGAGGCCGCCGGCGGGAATAGGGCCCCGGGGCGGGAGGGGGCCCCGCCGCCCGCCGCCATGAAGGGCAAGGAGCGTTCGCCGGCTAAAGCCAAGCGTTCGCGGGGCGGCGGGGGCGGCGGCGGCGAGGACTCGGCGTCCTCCTCCTCCTCGGCGCGGGGCGAGCGGAGCAGCAAGAAGCCGAGCGGCTCCGGCGGATCCAACGGCAGCGGCGGGAAAGCGGCGGCGGCCTCCAACGAGAGTAACAGCGGGAGCAGCCGGCGGGCCCCGCACCCGGACAAAGCCGGCCGCGCCGGTAGCCGGGAGTACGAGGCCGGGGCGGCGGCGGCGGCGGCGAGCGGCGGGGGCAGCCGGCACGGCTACGGCAGCGGTAAAACGGCGGAGGCGTCGCGGAGCGGCAGCAGCCGGGGCGGTGGGGGTGAGTCTCGGGCGGCGACGGCGGCCCCGTCCTCCTCCTCCTCCTCGGAGTCGGGCGGCGGGGAGTACAAGACGCTGAAGATCAGCGAGCTGGGCTCGGCGCTGAGCGACGAGGCGGTGGAGGACGGGCTTTTCCACGAGTTCAAACGCTTCGGAGACGTGAGTGTCAAAATCAGCCGCCTCCCGCCCGGCACCGGGGCCGCCGACGAGCGGGTGGCCTTTGTCAACTTCCGCCGGCCCGAGGACGCCCGCGCCGCCAAGCACGCCCGCGGCCGCCTGGTCCTCTACGACCGCCCGCTGAAAATCGAGGCCGTCTACGTCGGGGGCGGCGGAGGAGGGAGCAGCCGGCGACGGAGCAGCCGTTCCCCGGCGTTGCTGGACAAGGAGTCGCCCTACGGCACGGCGGCCGTCGGTGTGGCGGCCGCGGCGGCGGCGGCCGTCCGGCACCCGCCGGCTGGGGCCACCCAGCGGGCTTTGTCACCCGCCGGTAGCGGCGGGGCCCTGGGTTATCGAGACTACCGGCTGCAGCAGCTCGCCCTGGGCCGCTTGCCGCCTCCCCCGCCTCTGCCCAGGGAGTTGGAGAGGGAGAGGGACTACGGGGGTTTCTACGAAGCGCGAGTGCGGCCGGCTTACGGGCTGGAGCGGGTGGCCGGTGTGGCGGCCGCTGGGGGTTTTCGTGGAGGAGGAGGGGGCGCCGGAGCCGCCAGCGAGGAGGAGATCAGCCCGGAGGATGACCAGAGAGCCAACCGCACGTTGTTCCTGGGCAACCTGGACATCACCGTGAGCGAGTCAGATTTACGCCGAGCTTTTGACCGTTTTGGGGTCATCACCGAGGTGGACATCAAAAGGCCGGGGCGCGGGCAGACCAGCACCTATGGTTTTCTTAAATTTGAAAATCTGGACATGGCGCACCGAGCCAAGCTGGCCATGTCGGGAAAGGTGCTGCTGCGTAACCCCATCAAGATCGGGTATGGGAAAGCCACTCCGACTACCCGGCTCTGGGTGGGTGGCCTTGGGCCCTGGGTGCCCCTGGCTGCCCTGGCCAGGGAGTTTGATCGGTTTGGCACCATTCGCACTATCGATTACCGCAAAGGTGATTCGTGGGCTTATATCCAGTACGAGAGCTTGGACGCGGCGCAGGCAGCCTGCACCCACATGCGTGGGTTTCCCTTGGGGGGGCCGGATCGCCGCCTCCGTGTAGACTTTGCCGACACCGAGCATCGGTACCAGCAGCCCTACCTGCAACCTCTGCCCTTGCCACCCCCGGCTCATTACGAGCTGGTGGCGGAGGCGGCTGCTTTTGGGGCTCACCGGGGAGCCCCACCTGATCCTCTTCGGGGGGCCCGGGACAGGACGCCACCGTTACTCTATAGAGACCGCGACAGAGACCTTTATCCTGAGACAGAGTGGGTGCCCCCCCCACCCCCTGTACGGGATCGGAGTAACCGGGCAGCTGCCTATGACCCACTGGAAAGCCTGGAACGCCGCCGGGATGGTTGGTCCTTGGAGCGGGACCGAGGGGAGAGGGAATTGGGGAGTAGTAGTAGGGATCAGCCTAGGAAACGGAGACTGGCGGAGGATGGAGGCCGCCATTTGGACCGCTCTCCCGACAGCGAGCGCTCCTCTTCCTCCCGTAAGCGTCACTGTTTAACCACAACCTCTCCCCCGGACCGCAGCCCCGAGCTCCTTGGAGGGAGGGAGCGTTACAGTAGTGACCCCGAGCGTTCTTCCTCCCGCTTGCTCCTTTTGGAGCGACCCTCGCCCGTCCGGGAATCGCGCAGGGCTAGCCTGGAGCGGGGGCAAAACGAAAAGCGCGACCGCAAGAATTCCGCCGAAAGGGAGCGGAAACATCGCGCTTCCGTGGCGGCCGCCGCCCAGGAGTGCAAAAGTCCAGCCAAAAAGGAGGAACGGGCTACGGAAGGAGGTGGAGGAGGCTCCCGCCTCAAACCCCCTCCTCAAAAACAGCAGCAGGACGGAGCGTCGCAGGCGGGGGGAGCCCCCAAGCTGTGCTTGGCTTGGCAGGGGATGCTCCTGCTGAAGAACAGCAACTTCCCCTCCAACATGCACCTGCTTCAGGGGGACCTGGGTGTCGCCAGCAGCCTCCTGGTGGAGGGAGCGACTGGTGGGAAAGTAGCTCAGCTCAAGATCACCCAACGTCTTCGCCTGGACCAGCCCAAGCTGGACGAGGTCAATCGACGCATCAAAGTGGCGGGTCCCAACGGTTACGCCATCCTTTTGGCTGTGCCCGGCGCATCAGACAACCGCTCCCCAACCGGAGCTGCCGAGGCGGCCACCACCTCCACCCAGAGGCCACTCAGGAATCTGGTGTCCTACCTAAAGCAAAAGCAGGCTGCTGGGGTGATCAGCCTCCCCGTTGGGGGGAACAAAGACAAGGAGAACAGCGGGGTCCTGCACGCTTTTCCGCCCTGCGATTTCTCCCAGCAATTCCTGGACTCCACGGCCAAGGCGCTGGCCAAATCAGAGGACGACTATCTGGTCATGGTCATTGTCAGGGGGGCGTCCTAAAGCCCCTCGTGTTCCCTGTACCCAACCCTGCCTACTCCTCCACACAGCCCCTCCAGCGTGTGCCAGGTGCTATGGGATACAGCCTTAGCCAGCCCCGTCGTTATTTTAAATTAGATCTTTGTTTCTAGGTGACTTTTCCTGCCCATTTTTTTTTCTGTTACTACATATTTTATTTTATTTTTTTTTCTATAAATTTAGAAGCCAGAGAGGTTGGTTAGCCATTAGTGTGAATAGGAGATTTTGAGGATCCCCCCATTGGGGACGGGGGATAGTGGGGAGGCTAGGCCTGCTTTGATTTACAGAAAAAAGAAAAGAAAAAGAAAAGAGAAAAACTAAAATGGGGGTGGGGGTGGGGAAAAAACGGGGGGGAGGGGGGAAAGAGCAAACTCCCATCTTCTTGATTTCGATTTGTGTCCTTTTTTCATTTCATGTATTTTTAAAGCGAGTTCAGTGGCTCATCCTTGGTCAGAGTTACAAACCTGAAAGACCAGATTTAAAGCACTCAGTAGTTAAAATGGAAAACCACATACTTACTAGCGGACTGGTGTCAACTCTCTTATTGTTATGATTATTATTATTATTATTGTTTTGTTTTGGAGTCCTTGAAATTCCGTGCCAGCCTGAGGCCAGTGGCCCTTTGGCCAGTGCGATCCCTTCTCCTTGGGAGCCTCAGTGGTTTCCCTCGGAGTTGACGTGGCTCGAGGTCGATGGCTTTTTCAGGTGACCAGCACCTGCTCTGGGGTACTGCAGAACCTTGAATTCCTTTAGTTGGGTGGTTGAGCGTTTCCATCCAGCCCCTCTCAAAATGCATGCACTGAAAGTATGCTTTATTTTTTTTTTATATATTTTTAACAGGTGTAGTATTTTTTTTTCCTATTTCTCCGAGTTCTGTTGTATCCCATAAATGCACTTTGGGTTTGTAGCAGTGACGATGGTTGGTAAAGAGCTGAGGACTTTGTTACAAACCATGAATGTCTTGTGCTTACTCTGGTATGTGAGAAACAACGAGGTGCTTTAAGAAGAACTTGAGTTTGTTGTGGTTTTTTATTTTTACTGCCTTTTTTTTTAATTATTTTTATTTTTTTTTTCAAAGAGTTGCAGGTACAGTGGGGTCTGGTTCCACAGTGCAAACTCTGAGCAAAGTGTGCTTCTCTCCAGAGATGGTTTTAATTCTGTGATAATTTAATTACATGGAAGTTCTCATTAATGTTTTTACCTCTTTGTTAATAGCAAGAAACTGCTGTCTGCTCGGGACTCTTCAGGTACAGTACAGTGGGCATTACATGAGGTTTCTCGTTTTATAGGCAGCTGGAGTCAAGTGTTTTTAACTTCTTGAAGAAGTATTAAAAGTCCTCTGAGATGCTGAGGTTGGAGCTCTTGTTCCTGTGATTCTAGGAGGAAACAGGTTGCTTTTTTTTTTTTTTTTCCAAAGAACTCGCTTGATTTTTCTCATGTTTTTTCCCCCCCCCCAACATTTGTTGGGCACTTTTCTCCAGCTTGCATTTAGGAGGGAAGAAGGGATTTCAATCCCTGTCGTTTTTGGTTTAACAACCCAAGGGATGTTGCAGCCAGCTTCAGAACTGAAGTGTAAATCTGACCCGTAGCCATTTACGGGCCCCGGAATTGTAATCTTGCACTTAAACCCCTGAATGTAGTCGTGCACTTAGCCCCCTGTGCGGAGATTTGGGCAACGGGAGAGCCATGCTGCTCCCCTCGGTCGCTCCTCCACCATAGTCCTTGGGCCACTGGTCCAGGAATGAGTTGAGTTTTTGACAAAAATCGAATTCAAAACAGTAGCGAGTAGTCGATGAAGGAGAAAACGTCTTGAATGTATTTTATGGGCACAACAGTTCTGAAGTGTGACTGCGCTCTCTTGAGATTCCCTGTCGCAAAAATATGAATTTCTATTTTCTGACCCACTCGTCAGAGAGTGCTTTGGTTTAAGTGGGTTTTGATTTCCTTGATCTGACGGGGATGAGTAGCCGTAGAATCCCGAGCGTCGCCGGGAAGGGAGAACTTGAATGTGGCAGCATTATCTTGAAAAACGGAGATTTAGTTCTAGAGCTCCTGTTTGTTTGGGTGTTTTTTTCTTTCTAAATGGAAAGGAACAAGCCTCATTTAATGCTCTTTAAATGTTCGAGGGGAAAATCCAGGATTTCTGGGTTGTCGTCCTTCAGCGTGAATGTAATAACGGCAGAATTCAGCTGGTCCTCTTACTATTAACAATGAGACTATTTCGAACCGACACCGATAAAGGCAAATAACTGTCATGTTTTAGAAGATACGGCCTATTTACCACTTTACTGGGAAGAATGTCTTGTTTTAATTCTGGCGGGTGCCTGTTGGGTGTCAGCAGTAACCGGCGCCGCTGCCGCCTCCCTCCTCGCGTTTCGAGTGGGGTTTCTTGGCGCCTCTGACCCGAGTCACTCGGGAAGCGCGGGGTTTTGAAGAAAAGAACCTTGAAGCGCTGGGAATTCCCATCTAAACCCCCCAAAAAAAAACCCAAAGAAAAAAAAAGACGAGGAAGCACTCAACATTGTTTGCGTTCAAGGCTTCAACTTGCCGAGAGTGGCGTTCGTTAACGCTGAGACGCAGCAGGCACCTGTTTTTTAAAACCCATAAAACTTGGGGTCAACGGAGCTTGTCAAAAGCAAAACTCAGTGGGGGAACCCTTTGGGAAAGAGCATCCTGGTGTACTTCCATATTATTTTTTTTTTTTTTCCCCTTGTAAAATAGCGGTGGTTATTCCTGCCACGGGCTTTAATGAGTCTAAATCACCCCGCACCGCAGGGTAACGAGGAACAGGCGAGGCTGCCTTTGACTCCAGGTTTTCTGGTTCCTTTATTTAATGGAGTACCTGCTTCTTTAAATCTGGTTTATTTGTGGTTGCTGCTCTGGTATTTGTAAGCGAGGATTTTTAACAACCCTTTGGGGGTTCTTAATGTCAAAACACAGTTGACTGGCAACGGTTTCCTCCTCCTTTTTTTTTTTTTTAAATAATTTTGCCGGCGCTTAAGTCGGGATGCTGCCATGGAGGCTGGGAGAGCGGGCAGGCTGGGCTTTTCTCTTCTCCTGGGAATTGGGCACCATTGGAGTCACTGGTCCCCTAAGAAATGGGCTGAAGGCGAGTAGAAATGCGGGTGCGAGACCACTTGTGTGTAGAGCGAAGCAGATGTAGCAGATTTTAGCTCTCTTGTCGCGTTCGGCATTACCTCGGGGGGAGGCAGAAACTCAACGTGGTGTTTCTCCCCACGTTGCGTGCAGCTGCTCTTCCCTTATTTCAGGATTTTGTTGGATTTAGCCAGGGGGTGGGGGTGGGATGGAACAAAAGGATGTCCTTTTCCTCAATCATTTCATAATTGTGCATTTTATGCTTTGGGGGGAAAGAACCTCAAATGACTCATACTTTTGTTTAAGATTTTTTAGTTGTTTGGTTGTTGGGGTTTTTTTTGTTTTTCTTTTTTTTTTTTTAATTGGAAACTTTACGCAACTTCCTTGGCTGCCGGCCAGTGGCTTTGTTTGCTCCCGTCTGCGCTTAACTGGGATTGAGGCTCCAACACTGGGATTACTCCAGAGGTTTCAGCCTCCCGGGCAGACAAATCTTCCCCTCTCTTTTTTTATTTTTCCTTTTTTTTTTTTTTTTTAAAGCTTTTAAAGGATCGAAATGATTTGGTGAGAACTTCCTCAGCCCCCTGTGGAGGGCGGAGGAGAATTTTCCACCTCTCGCCTGGGTTGGGGGAACCATCTGGTCCATGGTGACCGAGGTGAAAGGCCTTAAAGTATTACTGGGGAAGGAGGAGCCACTCAAAATTGTGAAGATAGGTTCAAAAACCTCTGAGGACTCAGGGAAAAAAAAAAAAAAAACGGCTTGGAAAATTGTAATTCCTGGCTTTTAAGAAAAAAAACAGTGTTGAGGGCAGTTCTCCCGGGGAGGCTGCCGTGCGCCGGTCCGATGGGCACAAGAGGGGCTGGAATTATCACCTAGAGCTTTTGGGGTTCTTTCCCCCTCTTCCCACCCTCCCACCCCCCCTTTTTTTTTTTTATAATTCCTTTCTGCAGAGAGCACCCAAGGACAGATATTCCAGTGATTTCTAAGAAAAATGATGAGATGATTTTTGTATGAGGCTTAAAGCAGAGCGGATGGTTAATTGACTGTTCAACTTCGTGCAGTTTTCATTGTGTGAAAATGATGGCTGAGAAACATCACTTGAATAGTAACAGTTTTAAATGATATTAGACCTTTTTCTTTAATATTGGAGTTGTCTCCTGGTCAGATTCCGCAGCAAATAGGAGAAGATAAACTGTGTAACACTAAGTTTCATTACTTTGTTGCTGAGTTCCCTTTGAAGGTGTGGGGGGGGAATAACTCTTTGAGGAAAGTCAACCGAATTATCCGTAATCCGGTTGGTTTTTCTCAGGCTGAATTCTTTTCTGTGCGTCCCGTGAACTGTTACTGAAAGTTGAATAATCACCAGTACTGTAAGCCTTGGTCCAAAACGAAGCCTGGCACTACTTTGTTACGCGTCGATACACGGAAGGTGACTTCATTTCAAGGTTTCGTGCCCGTGGGTGACATTGGTGCTGTTTTGATTTTGGTATGATTTTTTTTTTTTTTTTTTGGAAATCCACGTAGAATATTCAGAAAAGCCCTTGTAGCTCTTTTATGTTCATCTGTGTAACGTAGAGGGGGGTGGGGAAAAACCCACCAAAACCAACCTGTTGTACACCCTGTTTGTATGGAAATAACATTTTTCTTTCCTCCTGCAAAGCAAAGCTGGTGGACTGCAGAAGACAAAAACCGCATGGGATACCAAGCTCTAATGGACCTTGGGGAAGAGAAAGCTGGGGCTTCCCTGGAATTTCCCATGGGCCTCTTGACGGAAGAAAAAAAGCTTATCTGTTTAGTATTTGTGCATTTTACTAAAATGGCAGCTTTAAAAAAAAAAAAAAAAGTTGTGTATCTGCTATTGTGATGCCGATGCCCGTGTTTTAAGTGGAAAAAAAAAAAATGACCTCTTTGCTTTGTGCTGTGTACACAAGATTGCTGGAAAAGTAAAAGGAAATACCCTTTTTATGGCTCACACAGCTTAAAAGTAGCTGTCACTCAAACATGGCGCTCACAGTTGAGCTGATTTTGTTTCATTCTAAATAAATTGTTTCTTTTGAGGAAAACTTGGGTTTTCTGCCTGGAAGTGAATTGACGACAAACATTTGACACCCCCCCCGTTATTTTTGGTTGCGGCGAAAGGGGTTGCTTCGCTGCCGCCGCTCGATGGTTGAGCTGATAGTTGTGGGTCTTGAGCAAGAAACGGGGAGAAACCGACACTTGTTCGCGTTGACCGACCTGGTTTTTACCGAATCGGAAGGAATCTGGTTGCTTGTCTTTGCTGTGGCACCCCCTTGGTTTGCCGGGAATGACAAAAAAAAAAAAAAAAAGGGGGTCGTTGGCTGCTTTTCTCCTCGTCGGGACGGGGACGTGGTGCCGGGACAAGAAGCAGGGAATCATCACCCCCCTGTGGCTCAGAACGGTGTCCAAGGCTGGGGCTTCGCTGGTTTGGAAGAGCTGGAGTTCCTGAATTTTATGTTTTTTTCCTGATTTATTTTGATTCACCCGCCACCGGTTTGCCTTTAGTTTTGATTCTTTTTTTTTATTATTATTATTTTTTTTTTAAGTTTGAAGAAAAAAAAAAAAAGAGAGTTTGAAATTGCTTTGAATCTTGCACGTAAACCTTTGCACCAAAATTGCCAAAAGAAAAAAAAAAAAAGAGAGAAATGAGTCCTTAAAAGGTATTTAAATGATGTTAATAAAGCCTTTCCTGCCCTACGTGAGGCGCTCCTCCATCTCCAGGGGCCTTTTCCAGCCGTTACGGGTTTAGTTGCTGAATGGATGAAGAATTCCCGAGCGCTAGAGTCGGTAATTTAAAAAAACCAAAACATCAAAACCCACAAAAAAACACCCCAAACCTTTGTGTTGATTGTCTCAGTGCCTTATTTTGACCAGTTTCTGAAGCAGACGGTCCCGCACCGCCTCGGATGTGCATGCACCCTGATCGCGTCCCAGGGCCCGCGGCGACTTCGCTTGCAGTCGCCTCCCTGGGTAGTACAGATGGTGAGAGGAGGAAAAAAAAAAAAGATAATATATGTATTTTTTAAAAAAAAAAAAAAAAAAAGAGGCGGCCTGGAAATGTTGTGTGCTGGAGTCGCCGTTTTCTCCTGTACTGGGGGCTCCTGAGCTGTTGGAATGCTGGTCCAGTGCAGGAGTTACCTCTCCGGAGACTTCGGGGCGTGTTTGACGACTGCAGGCGTCGAGGAGAAGCTGCTGCATCTTCTGGCTTTGGAACCCTGGTGTGTTTGTGGTCGTTAGAATTAATGTGACGCGCAGAGGAGGACGCCTTGAAGCCCAAAGCTTGTCCTTGGTTGCCTTGTTGACATCCTTTACCCTCCCGTGGATAACGAAGGTAGCCCTGTGGGAGCATCGTTAGGTGCCTTCTACCCAAAGGATGCCGTGGTTGCGTTCCACCAGGTTCTGCTCCCGGGGCAGAGAGAGCTCTCTAAATCCCTGCATCAGGTAAGGGGGGTAGGGAGGGGTGTTGTGTTTGATGAGGTTGAACTGAATTGTCATGTAAAAGAAGATGGGTTTGTTGTTTGCCTTGTAATTAACTTTGACTAATGGGTTTTGCCGGGACGGGAGCGAAGGAACCAACTTTTAGATGTTTGCTTTGGGGAGGTCCTGGAAACCAATGGGTGGTTCCTCTGCCTGCCCAGAAAAAAACCCAAAAACTGAAGGTTTTCAGCTTTGACTTTGTGAACTGCTTGAATTAACGCTGCTCTAACCCAAGAATACTATTTAGCATCGGTGTATGTTGGTATGGAAAGCCAAGGCAATGTTCAGGCGAAGCTCTGTGTGTTGATGGGATGCTGGTGGAAGCATTTCAATGTTTGTCTAAATGGGAGCAATTGTAGATATTGCTGGGAACGAGGGGGGGGAACTGGGGAGGGGAGGCTCGTGTGATGCCTTTTCTTCCAAAAGTTGCTGTTTGTCGTTAAAATTCCTATTTTTGCAATGTATTCCATGTTCTGTTGAGCCTCTGACTCTGGTGTACTTTGAAGAGTTGTACAGAAGGTTTGGGGCTGGGTGTAAATAACAGGAGGCACGTTTCAGCCCCTTGAACTGGGCTGGGTGTTGATGCCAACGGGAGATGAGTGATCTCTCAGCGTAACCCAATTAAAAGCGGTGTTTTTGACAAGCTGGGTAGCCACTTGGGCAATCAGGCACGTGTTTGGGGGGCTTGGGCACTCTCCTGCTCCTTGGGTCTGCGTTGACTCATCTTCCAGCCAAGGGTGGCCAACGGTGGCCATTCTCAGCTCTGACTCAGGTTTCACTCTGGGTATTTAACCAGGAGGTCGTTCCCCGTCTCCTTTACGTTACGTATTTATTCCGGAGGCTTGGAGGTGTTCTGGGATGAGGGACTTGGAGGTGTCCTGGGATGTGGTGGGAGTTGATTCTCCTCCGGTGGCTTTGTAATAACGAATTGTTTCTCCGGTGCTGGGTCTGCCCTTCGCCTTCCACGTTGGTTAGAGGGACGCTTCGCTGCCAGGTAAAGCCAGGCTTTTGTTAAAACCAGTCTCTTTGAAGGCTTAAGTGCTCTATATGCATCATATTAATTTGGCTAATGAGACTTCTGGGGAAAGTGGATTTATAAAGAGAACCATTTAATTAACTGCACCGCGGTAGGAAGGGTTGGGAGTGGATTAGACGGAGAATTGGTTATTTGAATTCACACGTTGGTTTTTTGGTTTTTTGGTTTTTTTGGAGTTGTGCTTTTACCAGCCGCGGCTGAATTAATAAGCGAAGTTTAAAACATCAGATGGCCCAGATTCTGCTCTTGGCTAATAACGAGCTTCTGTTTGCCTCGTGCTGCTGGTTTATTCTCAAAGGCAAATGCTCTCTGAGGATACGCTCTCACCACGTGTTCCTGGGTTTGGGTGTGAGTCCATCAGGGAAGGTGCCTGTAGAAAGGAGAGGAGTTGGGAAGTGTTTTGGGCCGATGGCTTTGTGATTCCTGTTGTGTCTCCTTGGGTTGTTGTCTAGGAGCTGCGTGTCATTATAGCTGGCTTGAGAATGGAGTGAGGGAAGCTCTTAGGGCAGAGGAAGCTACTGGAGGACTTGATAGGACGGGTTCCTCCGGGTCCTTCAAGAAGAGCCTGCTGGTGTTCATCTTCTTTGTCCTTGTGCTGGTGGGGTTAAAGTGCCTCTAGAAGGTGCTGAGAACGTGTACATGGTGGCACAAAGGTCTGCAATCTTGTTAATCCTTTGTATCCCGCTCCAGAGATATATTAATTAAATGTGGTTGAAGAATTGAGGCGTGGATACTGTCAAACATGATGGTGTTGTGGTGGGTTGTCACCTCCCAGCCCAGCTCCTGTGCCCGTGCTTTTGGATTTGAGCTCCTGTGTATTGTCCCGGGATGGGGTTGGGTTGCGTGTGCACGTTGTTGGCTTCCATTGATGAGTTGTAGGTTAATTGTGGGTAACAGCTATTTCATCTGCTTATCTCCCAGCCTTGACCTTCATACCTAGTTCTGCAACCGGATCTGGAGATCGGTCTGTAGATTTTTAGCTATCTCCAGTATTTCCTGTCCCCAGATCCAGTGATAGGTCAGGCTGTCTGTTAGCGACGGGTACAGCAACTTAATCCAGTGTCCTGGCCCCATCTGGCAATTTTCCCTGTAATTTCTGTCTCTTGTAGCCAGCGAGCACCGAGACCCTTCAGTCTGTGTCTCCTGTCGTGTGCAAGTCCTTTTCAAGCCTGTAAAATTAGACATTTTAGGTATGGCTGAGGACATATGTAGGGTGCAGAAGGGTTTCTTGTTAAGGGAAGCCAACGAGGTCTCAGGAGGGTGGTTGTGAAGTTCTGGCTGTCGAGGGAGAGGAGTTGCCCTTTGGACCATGAGGGTGTTTCCAGCCCATCTGGCCAAGGGGTTGCTTTCGGTCGTTGCCCGTGGTGTTGACAGGGTGACCTCGGGTGCTCCAGCCCCGAACCCGGTGCCATCCTGGGGCAGAGGTTGGGTGCAGGAGGAACTTCTGGACCACCCGAGGTGCTTGTTGAGGCTCATGGGGAGGGCACAGTGAAGGAGGGGACGTTGTTGTCTCTTGTGTTGCTCCTCTTCAGTGGGTGAATACAAGGCTTCATGTTTCCCATCTGCCAGCCCAGGTTTCTTCTCTTGCACCAAGGCATGTTGGAGCGGGGCCAGAGGAGGCCATGGAGATGCTGGGAGGGCTGGAGCCCCTCTGCTGGGAGGACAGGCTGAGAG
>JAOTQQ010000013.1:1913202-1923399 GCA_026546715.1 Gallinago undulata
GGTTTGGTTTGATGCCTTAGCCTTTGATCCTGCTGCCCCACAGATGGAGTACTATGGGACCATCTCCATCGGCACTCCACCGCAGGACTTCACCATGGTCTTCGACACCGGCTCCTCCAACCTCTGGGTTCCCTCCATCTCCTGCACCAGCCTGGCTTGTCATAAGTAGGGGCAGGCAGGGTCCCCATTTCAGCAGTCCTGGGTCCATCAGCACGTCCTGGGCTCATAATTGTATGATCGAGCCCAAAGATTGGGGTGACATTGCCAGGGGACCAGGGGGCCACCTAGCCAGTGCAATGAGCAGACCCCATGGTGCTCCATCCATAGGGTCCATGAAATGTGCTGGAGGGATGAGTATTTGGGGTGTAGAACCCGCTCAGTGATGTCCTTAGTGCTCGGTGCCTCAGTTTCCCCATCTGTCCAAAGGAAGTGATGGGATTTCCTGCGGATCCCTGGTTGATGGAGGAGGGGCAGGGATGTACTGCAAACACTCACAGATAAATTGTTCCTGAAAACAGGGTAATAAATAGCAGGTCTAAACAGCGATTCAGCAGTGTTCCTCCTCCCACGCGTCCCTCACTCCTCAGCCTTGCTGAAAGTCTTCATTTCTGATTTTTCCCACTCACCTCCCAGAAACCCATTAGACATTTAACCCATCGCAGTCCTCCACCTACAAAAGCACAGGGCAGGACATGTTATGGCACCGGTGACATGGAGGGCATTGTGGGCTCTGACACCGTCACCGTGAGTGTCACGATGGCGTTTCCAGTGGGGATCCTTTGTGTGCTCTCCACCTGCTTAACATCAATATTGCAGGGCCTCATCCAGATCTCACAGAACTCTCCCTGTCCTTAGGTTGCATCTCTCATGGACACCAACCAGCTCTTCGGCTTGAGCACCACCGAGCCCAGCCAGTTCTTTGTCCACGTCAAATTTGATGGGATCCTGGGCTTGGGCTACCCATATCTGGCTGTTGATGGGATCACACCGGTGTTTGATAACATGATGAATGAGAGCTTGCTGGAGGAGAACCTCTTTTCAAGTCTATCTGTCCCGGTAAGCCATGGGGGTCTCAATGGTTGGGAGATGCATCTCATGCAAGTCATTGCATTTGCTGGTGGCTCCAGCTCTGCTGTTACTGCTGCCACCGAGCTGTTGTCTCTGTGCCATGACATGCAAAGAGTGGTGGGCTCATTGCAGGTGGCCACCAGCTTCACCAGGGAAATTGTGCTGCATTTTTGGCTTGTGACTTGCCAGAAAAACTCTCTAGTTTCCAGCCACATGCTCCACCATGGACTGTGGCCTTGCAAGTAGCCTCTCACCCCGCAGGACACGCAGCCCTGCTGGTTTAAGCTACCTGCACTGAAGCCACCTAGCAAACCTTCCACTGTTTTTTCTTTTCGGCATCCTCCAGCGAGATGACAGGGAGCGTGGTCATCTTTGGGGGAATCGATGAGTCTTATTTCACCTGCTCCACCAACTGGGTCTCCGTCTCTTACCAAGGCTACTGGTAGATCTCCATGGACAGGTAACCAAAGAGCTCTGTTGATCAATGTCCATTTCTAATCATTGTTTCCAAAGAGACCTGAGACCTATCAATATCAGAGGCTTCCCACTGGCATTAAATACCCCATGGCTGTGGGATGCAGAAAGTCAAGGGGCCAAAATTCATTGCACTTCGGAAACTGCCACCCAAATGGTGGTGCTTTGCAGGTGGGACACACTCTAGTTTTTCTCTCCCACAAAGCTTGTCCTCTTGGGTATGTCTCTGGTGATGAGCAGAGCAAAATTATGGTCCTTTGGCTTACACCAAGCAGGTAGGGGGGAACCGGGTGGTCCTGGTTTCAGGAGCCTCTCTCAAGGTCCTTCTGCTTTCTCCAATGGCTCTGGTTGCCTTGGATTCTTCCATTCCCATGGGAGACAGGGGAAGGTTGGCCATGGACCTCCAGAGCAACGCAAGAAAAGATACCAGCCCATATTTCCCCCATTTGCCTTTTCTTCCCCCATTTGCAGAATGACCAAGGACCTTGCATCATCAGCTTCCAGAACACCTCTGGGGACCTCTGGATCTTGGGAGACATCTTCATCAGGGTATACTACAGCATCTTTGACCGGGCCAACAACCGCATTGGGCTGGCCAAGGTTATTTAGATCCACCACAATGCCAGTGGTTGCTGTGGTTTCATCATGTAACCAGACCACAACCGTGATTTTGGTGCAGCAAGAGATTCTCTCTCATAAGGAATCCCTCCCTCATGCACAAATAAAGTGTTGATGGTTCAGAGTTGGTGGCTGCACATTTGTTTGTGGTAAAATGGCAGGAATTAGGAAGAAGCTGTCATACTCTTGGTGTTTTGTGGTGGCTACGGAGTATTTGGTCAATGCAGCAAGACTTCAGACCTTTGGGAGCTGCGGTCATCACCTTCAGGGGCTGAGTCGTCTCTCAGAAGTCAAAGTTGGCTCTTGGATTGGGGCTACATCATGTGGGTGGCCCTGGAAAACCCAAACTTCCATCCAGGGAGGATGAACTCACCATCCCCGACATAGCCGATATGAGAGCAGATCGCTGCAGACCCACAATCATGTCCCACCAGGAGCTCACCCAGCAGCTCCCTGTCCCTTGGCTCAAGTCATTCCTCCTGGTCCCCTACCTGGTGTCTGGTAGCCCAAAAACATCTCAGGGTAGTGACTCAGGAGGATGTTACTTGGCTGGAGGTTTCTCTTGGATCACCCAAGAGATGGCTCCCATCCAATGCGTGCCCTCCCACTGGGAGGCTTTTACAGAAGCACATCCATGAGTGTGCATGTGTAGAGGTGATCTCTTATTTCAGCGTCTATATTTTAGAACAGTCCAGTTGTTTCCCCCTAAGGAACCTCAACTAAATGCCACTTTCCCAATAATGAACCAGTCTGTGCTGTGAGATGGTCACCATGAGCCTGGAAACACCAGCTGGTCCTCAGTTACAGAATTTACTCCTGTGCAAAAAGCCTACTGGAACCTAATACGCTTATTTTATGATCGTTTTCCCTCACAATGATCAGGACGATCCCTTTACTAATTTTGTTGCATTCCTTTAAAGCCGCAGTTCCCATGTTTGAAAAGGACATTATCTCCATCCTTCTAAAACCCTATGGAAAATGGAGGCTGCGTCTCTCCTCCCAAGCAGCTGCAGTGGAAGAGCTGAGCAGGTGGCCGGGAGAGAGATCCAGGAGTCCCTGCGGCTTCTTCGTTTCTACTGTGCTGAGGGATAAGGGGCTATTTGCATTATTTATTGCTAAATGAGGTTCCATCATCGATGGGCCCCGGAGATTGCTTCCCTGATGGGAAAAGGGATGCAGAGGGAGAGATCCAGGCAGTCGGTGTTGGAAATTAACTTTTCTCTCCTCTCAATGTGCAGAAGTCGTTGCCTCTGAGCCCACTAGAAAGAAGTATTATGATGTGGGGTGGTGGAAATAATATTTATCCCCCCCCCCAGGTCCCTGAACTCACCCAGCCCTGGGTCAAAACCCCAGCGGGTGGGAATCCCTTGTGCCCAAGAGGGACCAAACCTGGATTTTGGGCAGATGGGGCTTTACCTCAGCTCATCACAGGACTTTTCTCATTGTTATGAGCAATAAGAAATGAGGCTGGTGCAGTGGGAGCCATGGCTCCAAGGACCAGCAACACATGGACCAGCCCCTCCCAGCATGGACAAGACCCAACAGGAACACCCAGGGGATGTAGCTGAGCTCCTGGTGAGTGGGATAGGAGAGGATGTCCATGTCTTTGTCCCAGGCAGGACCAAAAGCCCAAATGCTGTGCCAGGAGGCAGGTCCTAAACCCTCCCAGTATGGCTATTCTGCCAAGAGTTCCTGGCAAACACCACCCTGCAATGAGCATCCTCCATGAGACCATCCCCCATGGCCAACGCATCCCTTCCCACATCCACGCTCACACATGCAATAAAGGAATAAACCAGCTAAAAGCTTCCAAACATGAATTAGAGAAGGGGAAAACACATCGGGACTGTCTACATCCAGGGAAATGTCTATCCTGGAGTGCCATCTCGTGGCTGTGGTGCCAAAACTGTCCTCCTGTGCATTGAGAAGCGCAGAAGTATCTGTCTGGTGGCAAAAAGGATGCTCCAGGGTTTGCTTGGAAACTTCAGCTCAGAGGAGGAGGGAGATCCTTTTTCCCCGACACATATTCCATCTCTGGCCACAAGTTCCAACTTGCTCCAGGGATAGTCATCCAGGACAGCTTTCCGATGAAGCAAAGAGGTTTCTTGTCTTCTTTTTCTGTGGCGGCACAAAAATCACAATTGGGAATTCAGCCTGTGTGCTAGAGGACATGACAGATTGGCTCATTAAGGCTTGAGTCAGGAATAGTACAGTTAATAAGAGCCTTTTATGGATTTCAATTGAGCTTTGAGCTTTGGGCCTGTATTTGGGAAGGTACTAAGCTGCAAATTGCGGGGGAAAATGGGTTTTCTGGCAGGTTTTTATCAAGCACCAGCTGAGTGTTGACACTGGAAATTCATAGCCTGGTTTTCCTTCTCTTCGCTTCATGATAAATCAGAAATGAGCTAATGTGTCTGGGAAGGTTTGATGCCTCTGACCTCGTCCTCACAGCATAAATAAGGGAATCCCCTTGGACCTGGCTTCTCACAGTGTTAGGGACAACCCTGCGGAACTTCTCCTCAGCTCCTCTGGAGCCTTCAGGTCTATAATGTCCCATGTCTCAGCTCCCACACGCGATTCCCAGCTGGGGACCAGCTCCTGTGGAGCAGCACAAAGCCAAGAATAAAAAAATTGAGTCCAAATAAACAGCATTTTCTGCATGCCAGACTTTGAAGCATCTATTCTTTTATTTGAGAATAAAGTTTACAAGTTAATAAGAATCAGGTTGTTCATCCTTCCTTCCTTCCACCCATCCATCCATCCATCCACCTACCCACTCATCCATCCATCCATCCATCCATCCATCCATCCATCCATCCATCCATCCATCCATCCCAACACCATTTCGGTCCCTGTTTCCTAAGGGAGCAGGAACAGTGAAGACGTGCTCATAGTGAGCAGGCTGAATATTTCCCAACCCAAACCTTCACCAGGGCTTCTCGTGGTGACTTCCCAAGCGATAAACACCAAAAGTGGGAGTGAAATCTGGGGAGGGGAGTGTTAAAAAAAAATAAAAGAATGTAAAAAGTTCAAGCTTTCTAGAGCGAAACAAGAAAGAACCTGCTAGGAAATGAAGATAGTGACATGGCAGAGCTGCTGGAGAGACTTGAGGGGGGAATGGAGAGGAGCTGGGGATGTCTCAGGGTGCTGGTCTCCAGCTGTGCTTCCCCCAGCCATCCCTGATGATGATGAGAACTCAGACATGGTGGGAAGCAGATTAAAAAGCCCACACAGCTGCTCCTTCTGTCCGGGATTTTGATCTGGGGGTTACAAGGGATGGGGTGAGGAAGAAGATGGGGGAGGGATGGGAAAAAAACAGGGAAGGCAGGTGAAAAGGGGGGATTTGTCCCAGAGGGAAAAACCTGTCCTGAAGGAGCTGTGCTGGTCACGTCCCAGATCCACTCCCCTGGGGTGCTAAAGACCTCATTGCAGAAAGATAGTCCACAAAACCACCCCCAAACCCCGAAATAACAACCTCTCCAACCAGAGCCAGCACAAGCTCAGCAGCAGAGCTGGCAGGATGCAAGATTTCTGCCACCGGGAAAAATCCCAGCTTGCCCAAACTCGCATTTTCCATCAGGCCAGGAATTCAAAATAAATAAATAAATTTTTTTAAAAAAATCCATCTTTCACGGCTCCTTTCTGAATGAAATCGCAAAGCAGAGATGCTGGCACATCGCGTAATGGTCGTGTCGAACCTTTAGGAGATGAGACATCATCGAGTATAGCAGATGTGGGACATAAAAGCGGATGTGTAGACACTGCACGAGAAACTGTGATTTTAATGTAGGCAGAAACATCAAAAAAGAAAAAAAAAAGCCAAGTGAAGTAGCGAATTTGGAACAAAATATTTCTGTCGGGAGAAAACCTGCTGGCATTAGAGAGAGCGGCAAAATGATCTGTTGCTGGCTTCTCCCATCAAAAGTGCCGATGGAAATTTGCATGTTTTAGAAAACCAGAAGTGCCTTTTTCCAAGGGGAAGCCGAGCTGTCGGGAAACGCCAGCCCTCATTAGTCTCTGCCCCGTTTGCAGCAACATAAGTGACAATAAAAGCTACAAGGTCACGGTGGCTCATCCCCAAAGGCATTTGTATGCCAGATAACCCCCAAATCGGGCATTTGTTGCTGGAGAAACCCCCATCCCTCTCTCAGAGCTCGGTTTTCCAGCAGAAACCCCAGTGGGTGTTGAGTCACGGTGCCCTGGACCTTCCTTGGTGGCTGTACCACCGTGACCCATCGCTGTCCCTCTCCTCCTAATCTCCCCTCCCAGTGGCTTAGTCCCATCCATCACTGTCCGCCCTGGTGTGCCAATTAATCAGGCAGGCAGATGAGGGAAATCATGAAGCTAAAAATATAACTTTTAATATTTTTCTTTTTTTTCGGCCAGCTTATTTTTCATCCAGAACAGTCCCAGGTCTGGGAATTGTTCAGACCCCCCAGATCCTGAGAGGTGGGTTCAGAGGAACTGTTTAAAATGGAGATGGAGAAAAGCAGGGAGCTGGACTCACCTTCATCCCTGGACAGCTGGGTGCCACCAAGCAAAGCATTTCATGTCATTTTGTCCCTTTTTTCCCCCTCTGGAAAATGGGGAAAATCTCTGTATATGGGAAACTCCGCTCTGACACCATGGACAGAGAAGCGAAATGTCAAGCAGATGAGCATCAAATAATAAAAACCAGACTGATGGGCAGGGAAGAGAGATAAGAAAGATGGTATTTATTTGAATAGCCACAGGAAACCAGAGATTGAAAAATATCTAGAAAAAAAAACAAAAAACCCAAACCAAAACAGAAACAAAACCAAAAAAAAAAAAAAAGCAGCAGCAGATTTGGTTTAAAAAAAAATTAAATCATAACGTGCGGATGTTTTATACCTTCTCCAGTCAATCCCACCTGACAGTGCCTAGTCCCATCATGGCCTCGACCATCATTTTTTGGCCTTGTCTCGAGGGTAACCCCCATTGGTCTTATTGAGCGACTCCATGCTGCCTGTGCCCGTCACCACGCTGGTGAGTATTCGTTCCACCTCCCCGGGCAGAATTTGCTTCTCTTCATTCTCTGTCTCCCTGTGGTAGAAATAGTTGAAGTTCGAGACGATGACGGGGACGGGCAGCGCAATGGTCAATACCCCTGCAATGGCACACAGAGTCCCCACGATCTTCCCACCCAAGGTGGTGGGACACATGTCTCCGTAGCCAACGGTCGTCATGGTGACCACAGCCCACCAGAAGCCATCGGGGATGCTGGAGAAATGGGACTGCGGCTCGTCCACTTCTGCGAAGTAGACGGCGCTGGAGAAGAGGATGACGCCGATGAAAAGGAAGAAGATGAGCAAGCCCAGCTCCCGCATGCTGGCCTTGAGGGTCTGCCCCAGGATCTGCAGCCCCTTGGAGTGCCGGGAGAGCTTGAAGATGCGGAAGACCCTGACCAGCCTGATGATCCGCAGGATGGCCAAGGACATGTTCTGCTGCCCGTTGAGTTCGCTCTGCTGGATCAGCTCAGTGGTGAGCGTCACGAAGTAGGGGATGATGGACACAATGTCGATAATGTTCATGATGTTCCTGAAGAACTCGGTCTTGCTGGGGCACACAATGAACCGGACGAACAGCTCGAAGGAGAACCAGATGATGCAGGCAGTCTCTATGACGAAGAAAGGGTCTGTGAAGGTGCTGTGGGCCAGAAAGTTGTCTGTCAGATTCTTAGAAAGCTCCTGGGTTGACTTAAATTCCCTTTCCTCCCTGAACTCCGGCAAGGTCTCCATGCAGAAGATGATGATAGAGATGACAATGACCAGGACAGAGACCAAAGCTACACCTCTGGCTGCACTGGAGCTTTCGGGGTACTCGAAGAGCAGCCAGAATTGCCTATGAAAGTCATTGGTTGGTAAGAGGGTCTCAGGGTCCTTGATGAACCCTTCATCCTCCCTGAACTGGTCCATGGCTTCATCACCCAGCTCGTAGAAAGAGATTTCATCAGCAAAGACATCGATGGGGACGTTGGCCGGGCGCCGTATTTTCCCACCGGACTGGTAATAGTACAGGATCCCATCAAAACTGGGCCTGTTCCTATCAAAGAAATATTCATTCCTCATGGAGTCAAAGTAACGCATCCTCTTTTCCGGGTCCCCAAGCAAGGTCTCAGGGAACTGGTTGAGGGTCTTGAGCCGTGTCTCAAACCTCAGCCCAGCGATGTTGATGATGACTCGTTGGTCCCCCTCATCCATGCCCACCCTCTCCCCCACCAGGTGCTCACTGAACTCGGCAGAGAACCTGGAGAAAATGGTCTCATTGTTGGCGTTTTCGCTGTTGATGAGGATTCTCAAGTTGGAGAGGAGATTGGCGCAGCTGGGATGGCCTTTCCGCGACTGGCCGGCGGGGCTGAGGTCGTTTGAATAACAGGGATCCTCCACGATCTGATCAGCGTTGTCAAAACTGACTAGTGCCACCTCCATCTCCTTCCAACTGGACACGTCCATCATACACTAATCAGATTAACAGCATAAATCCCCGGGTCGGATGCCGGCAGCTTGCGTCTTTCCCACGCTATGAGGATCTGCAAGGGAAGGGACAGGGAGACAGGGCTGAATTGTACATACGGATCCCTTGGCTCGACTGAAAAGAGTAAAAGAAATCAGAAAAAGGTCAGAAAACCTTTTTTAATCGGAACGTTAATATAATTGACTGGAAAAAGCTTTATACTTCAGGAAGTCATTCATCTCTGGAGTTTGCAAGCCCTTTTCGTGTGGCTTCATTACCATCCTTGAACCTCCCAATACCGTTTGCAGCACCCAAGGATAAAAAAGGTCAGGCAGAAGTAGAGAAAGGGGGTGAGCCCAGCCTTTCCCTAGAAACCCAGTCCTGCAGAGCAAGGGGTCATTTCAGATATTTCCAGGTGCGGGTCCAGAGTTTTGAGCAGGATTTGGAGATATTAAATGTATTTGGAGATATTAAATGTATTTGGAGATATTAAACAAGGGCAGCAGCCCTTGCTCCAGCTGGGAAAGACATTGAGTCAAACCCCAGGAGGTCATCAGCACATTGAAGCTGGGTCAACCAGCGTTGGGAAAGCAATTCTCAAACTGGGGGCCACACTGGGATTTGGGGAGTACAGTCCATGACGAAGGCAGGAGAGGAGAAGGACATGTCCATCAGCCTTGGAGAAGCCCTTTTCTCTATGTGAAGAGGGGTATGAACTGGGACCCCTTGTATTAATCCAGACATTGGGGCAGGTAGTGGATGAGGTGACATCCTCCAGAGCTCTCCTTGGCCTCCTGCATGGTAGACCTGATATTCCCAACCACAGGAAGAAGACAGCACTAAACACTCAGATCATTTGGAGAAGCTGGAGACCATCTTTCAAGCCATGGGGTGGATTTTTTCCCAGAGCAGCTTTGTCAGGTGCTCAGCAACAGACACCATGTCCCCAAAAATACTCCCGGGTGCACTTCTCCGCGACACACCGCTGTTGTTGTACTGAACTCAAAGGCAAAGTCAAAGAGGAGCCCAGGGACCAGGCCAAATTACGGAGCTGGGAAATTACCTGTCCTGCCTCAGGGAGAAGCACAAATAGAAATTAGAGGTTAATGGGGAATGGTTCTAGGGAGATTTGCCCCAAAATGCACTTTCCAAGCAAATTCAATCCCCTGATTTATTTGCCCTTCAGCTCTTTCCCCCCCCAGAAATATTTTCCAAACATGAGAAACAGAAGGACACGCCAGAGCTGCTCCGTGTGACCGCTAGTCACCAAGGGCACACTGGTTTTCTTACCCAGCAAAGTTCAGAGAGAGGGAGCGAAAAAGCCCAAATGCCCTCGACTGCCAAGAATAGCAACGCAATTGAGGCCACGTCTGCTCGAAGCAGCAGCGGTGCTGGGGCTGGTTCTACCATGGGAGTGTTCTCCACTCTCCACCACATGCTTTGATTTGTGAAACTGGGGGCTGGGAAGGGACCCATCCTGTCCATGGGGACCCATCTGTCCCCTGCGCTCCAAACTCCCTATTTAGCTCAAGCCCCTTGGGGCTCCAAAGTTTTTCCTTTCCC
>JAOTQQ010000013.1:1923499-1975320 GCA_026546715.1 Gallinago undulata
GGGACCCATCTGTCCCCTGCGCTCCAAACTCCCTATTTAGCTCAAGCCCCTTGGGGCTCCAAAGTTTTTCCTTTCCCTTTCCCTAGAAGGGGACTCATTCATCCACGCCCATGCACTGCTGGTGAAGTTAGGTAGGACAAGCTGGAAACCCAAATCCATTGTGGTAGATGTTAACATCCTGACTTGCTACAAATCCTCCCTCTTCTGCTCTCAGCGTCACAACCCCCAAATCAAACCTTTGTACAGGACCAGCATCAATATCCCTTAACCTCAGCAGCACCATGAGATTCTGGATTTAGGGACAAATCCCACAATTTAACACGTTACAAAAAGATCATGTTTCTCCACTTAAAAAAAAAAAAAGGCCAAGGAGCACAGTTGTTCTTAGGCATCCGCCTCTGTAGAGCTGCTTCTGGCTGGTTTTGTGCCAGATTTCCCACATGGGGATGTATATTATTTGGGGAAAAGTGGCGGAAATGATGCCTGGAGGAAGCAGCAGCCCAGTTTTTCCCCCCAGAGCAACCTTCTGCAAAGCTGAGGAGCCCCAATAACTCCAAACCCAAGTCCTCCAGCCCCAGTGATGGACAAGTATCCTGCTTGGCCATGCCCGAGGCACGGTGGCTCTCTGTGAGGCCAGAGTCATCTCCCGCTTGGGTTTTTGGTGGCTCTGCTGTAAAGCTGTTGAGGGCAGGGTGAGATGGATCATCAGAGCAGTGAGAAAGTGAAACACAACCTCAGTGGGGAGACAGCAACCAAGAGCTGCCAATAACCCACACTTCCCACACTTCAGCGCATCAGGAGCCAGGCAAAGAGATACCAGGATCAGCCCAGCCCCAACAAAGCTCTTGTGAACCTTTCGAGGGAAAAACAAGCAGTAAAGATAAAATGAAGGCAGCAGATTTTTCCCCTCTTGTATAATTTCATTTTTCTTTCTTAGTATAAACAGCCAAAAATTATTTTTAAATCAGAAAAAAAAACCAAAGCAAATCAGTTTGAATCAAGATAGTGTTTAGTGTTGGATGGATGGACGAACTGACCCATCCCACCATACCTCCACCCTGATGGGAGAACCCCAAGGGGACCACGTGCCCAGGAGCCTCTCTTGACAGTGGAGCATAGTTAGAGCAGCTAAAGCTGACCATGAAATTGCATCCTAAGGCAGCACCGTGAGATGATCCTGGTATTTTAAGCCTTAAGTGTGCTTAACTCTTAATACTGCAATGCTGGCACCACGGGCAAGAGAATCCCCCAAGCCCTTGCTTGGTAGGAAGGCTTCAAGCCAAGACTTCTGGTCAGAGAAGTAATCAAGATATCTTGAAATCTGACTTTGCTCCGGAGCCTCCATGAACATTGAACTGAACCCCCCCTGGCATCATCCCTCATGGGGAAAATGAGGCACAGAGCCATGAAGGGACAATTTGCATGTCATGGTCATGGTCGAGGGTGGAAAGTTGTTCTCATTCTCCCCATTGGGACACAGAGCGGTGCTTTTTAGCCCCATTTCAAGCCCTCGGGGTAGCTGTCCAAGGGATGCAGGTCTCTGACTTTCCTTCTCTTGCCTTCAAAGCTCCAAAACGTGCTGACGACTCCCTGTCCCCATCCCCAGAGATAGGTGCCCACCAGTCCCCAAGCCCCCAAGACCACCCTATCTCTGTCTCATTTTTCATTTAGACCAAAATGAATGGTGCTGCCCGAAGCCACAAAACCTCCTCCCAAAGCTTTGCCTCGCTCGCTCCGGGCTCCAGCGGAGGCTTGAACTAGAAAGTTGTCTCGTTTTTTTTTTTTTTCCTCCTAAATCACCTAACATCTGCTTCTCCGAATCTGATTAACTAATACCCTTCAGCCGAAATCCCTGGCCGGGGAAAAGAAATAAATAAAAAAATAAAAAAAATATATCAAGCGAGGGAGAGAGACGGCGAAAGAGAAAGGTCATTTTTGAGAGAGGGAGTTTGTGTTTTGCCCATCACATCCCAGTAAATGGGGGTTGTGGTTTCCACTGGCCCCTCTGCAACCATCGAAACCTCCCCATCTGCTTCCCACCCGTCATCCTTGCCCCCTCCCCCCCCCACCCATGACCCCTCATGCTCCTGGGTGAGTAATAGCTGTTTCCAAGGTTTTTCCAGAAAGCTAGGGATGCTGAGCCTCTCTCCCCCACCCCGCCTCCTCCCCACCACCCCTGTGCTGGGATGAGAAAGGTAATTCCTTCCATAACCCCCTCCCCAGTGCCATCACCTACAGGGACTTACCCACGCAGGGCATGGAAGTGCCAACGCTCCCCGCATCTGGGAAGAGAGTTATTAAACACACATAGGGATGCGTAGGGAAAGCGGAGGGGGGAGAAAAAAAAAATAGAAAGAAAAAAAAAACCAAAAAAAACCAGTCCAGCCATACCCTTGAAAGGTCCCTTTGGGATAAGGCAGGCAATGTCATTTAAAAGGCTCGTCTTTATTTGGTTCACTGTATAATTGGCAGCCCCGTGTGCCGGGGACGGACTTTGGCAAGCACAGAGGTAGGATCCGGCAGAGCCTCAGCCCCACCATCGCCCTGGGAGCCCTAAAAAGAGCCGGGGGGGTCCATGGGGAAAATTGGGGTGGTGGTTGTGCAGGGGATACCCTATCCCCATGACCCGCTCGCCCAGGGAGGGAGGGGGGGACCCGGCCACCCATCTCCCACCCCCACCCGCTCGTCGGCGAGTGAGACGGGGGAGGACGTGCCCTTCTGGCGGATGCCACCTTTAATCCCCAGTAAAGCTCCGGATGGTCCAGCGGGGACAGGTCTTGTCCATGATGTGGTGAGGTCTGAGCTGGTCCCCGGAGAGGGAGGCAGAGAGGGGGGACGGGGACCCGCTGGCACCGGGAGAGAGAGAGATTTATAGGGCCCTTTTTATAATGAACATGGAATAATTCTATTAAAAAGAGGAGGGGAGGGGAAAGCCCGAGGGTTGGAGCATCCCCCGTTGCCCACCTACCTCGTGTCTGTGGCCATGGGTGCAGCGGGCTCCTGTCCAGGAGGGGATGGCCACGGTGCCACCGCCACGTGGGACATCTCCGTCCCTCCTGGGGGTGGCCGGGATGGGTGGCAGCAGCAGGTACGGCCGGCATAACCCTGGGGAGGGCATCGGTGGGGGACAAGGGAGAGAGGGGACGGGCCCTTTCTTCACGCCTGGCTGCCGGCTGGCCTCTGGCTCAGACCCCGGCACCACCGGGCTTATAACCTCCAGTAATAAATAAATAAATGCCCCGGGTGGATGGGACCAGCCAGGTCGGCACCATTCACTGAAATAACTGGCATTTATGTCTATATCTATAATTTATTTTTTTTATTTCCCCATTTTTTTCTTTCTTTTTTTCCTTTCCAGAGCTTGCTAAATTCATGGGTATCCTTGATGGGGGTGCTCCATGGTGGTTTCATCCCTGTTGGGTGGCCTCACGTGGGTCCCACCTCCACCTTCCCCCAGGTGACCTCCCCACCCTCCTCCTCCTCCTCTTCCTCCTCCATCTCCTCCCAGGCCTCTGCCTTTGGGGAAAGCAGAGGAGGGGGTGGCACGTTTCTCCCCACGTGCTTCAGCCTGAATTCCTCCACGGTGACGCTCCTTTGCTCTTGAGGGACCCGGTCACCTTGATTTTCCTCCCTCCAGCATCCTTTTCTGTCCTTTGAGCTATTTCTCTCCGCCCCCTCTCCATGATGTTAATGAGCACATTTAATTGCCCCATCCCAGAGGGGAGCCCTGGACTCGCTGGCTTGGAGCATCTTAGACTCATTTCTGTCCATCTGTGATGGAAAGGGGACACAATATCAACCAGATGTTTTAAGAGGCCCTTCAGGGTTGGGTTATCATCTTATATACCCTCTTCTGCACCCCTATAGACTAAAGTACTTACATTTACCCACCCCAGGGAGGCAGCTGAAGATCTACTAATAAAAAGGCATTAAAACAATAGTCCCAGCACCTAAATTCAGCCTCTGCCCAGATCCCCTCCAAACCCAGCTTCAAGGAGGGCTTTGACCACAGGATGATGGTGTTTGTGGGGAAAACCTGACCACTTCAGGGGGATTTTTTTTTTTTTCCTCCCAAAATCTCCTTGGCACCAACCAGGGGCACATCCTGCGCCTGGGCAAAGAACTTCTGCGGCAGAGGGAAACCTGGAGGGTGAAAACCATCCACAGAAGCTGGTGATTTGGCTCGTGCTGGGGCTGAGAAATCAGCTCTAGCAAAAAACTGCTGTTTATAGGAACATCCCCAAAATCCAGGCAGGGTGATGGTCCAGGGGAGACGGCTACGGGGGAAGATGCCCTGAATAACATCCTTGCCCCCAAGAAGGAGGGTGGTTACACAACTCAGTCATCTCCAGAGATTTCGACTACACCCTGGACACTCTTGGGACAATTTTGCCTTTGCCTTCAACCAAGGTGACATTAAACAGCATTTTTAGCCCTAAGGATTTAAATCCCTGCCCCCTCCCCAAGCCAGGCTGCCCCGGGCACTCCATCCTCCTCCTGCACTTCTTTCCCTCTAATCCTCTCCTCCACGCTCCTGGCATCGCTGCCTCTGCAGGATTTATCCCACGGACACCTTTGACCCAGGAGGGTGTCCCGCATCCAGGATGGATGAGCATCCATCAGGGACGGGATCGCCTCCCAGCAGCTCCGCACGCACAGCCCGGCCCACAGGAGGGGAGAGAAAAGACACCCTGCCCCCTCTGCAGAGGTAGTTTGGTCACTAAAATTGGGTTCGTTTGCTTTTTAAAGCAGGTCTCTGAATTATTGCTTCGCCCAGGGAGCTTGATTTTCCCCATGGGGAAGGGGGCAGAGGACTGACCAACTCATCACACACACCCCCACCCCGTGATCTGTAAAGGCGAAGCGGAGCAGGGTGGGAAAGAGGAGGAGAAGGTCCTGTAGACACACACACCCCCCTTCGCTCCTCCCGTGCAAGGAGGCAATGGCACTTAATTTGATTTATTTATTATTCTTTTTTTTTTTTTCCTCCTAATTCTCGAGCAAAACGGTGCCCGTGGAGACTCGTGCCGAGCAGCGTGTCTGCCGGGCTCTGCTCCGCGCCGGGCACCCGCCTCACTCCACACAGCAATTTACCCCGGTAATGAGCCCCTGCTAATTTTCCTTTCTTAGCAGAACTAATTAGCTGGGGGTTCAGCACCGCAGTTTCAGCTGCGCCGCTCTCGGAGGCAGCTGGGTTGGCTCCGTGGCACCTCTGGGGTGGTTTGAAACATCGGGGTGAATTTTTTCTTATTTCCCAGCTCTGCATGAAGTGCCTTAAAATTAGCAACCCCCCCCCACCCCCAGCGTTAGGGAGGGCTGGATTTTGGGGGACACACAAGGGTTACAACACTCAAAAGCACAACTGAAACCCTCCGAACCCCCTCGGTTTAGGGCTGGGTTTATGGCCAGACTCCACAAAACGAGGGGTGGTGATAATTAAGGGAGTATTTGAGCTCTAATTTAGGCACGGAGCATCCTTGGAAGCTTAGTGGGTGAGTTGGATGGGGCTTCTGCTACTACTGGGAATGGGGCTGGAACCATCCCTGGAAGAAAATTGAGGAGCTCCTGGGTTTGCTGCTGGAGAAGAGCCCGAAAAATTTGTGTCCCCCGCCTCGGGAGAGACCTTTGCAAATCAAGCTCTTTAAATTCCAGGCAAATGCATGCAGCTGTGAGGGAATGAGCAGGAGGGGAGACACCAGTAGTTTATGGAAGATAAAAAAATAAGGAAAGAATAATTCGAGCCTTTGAGGGGATGATAAGGGTCTGGCAAAAGCTACCTCCACTCTCAAGTCCTCCATGGGGAACAGTGGAGAAATGGAAAATGGACCAAAATATGCTGAAATAACCCAGTGGCTCAGAGGGAGCCCAGGGTTCCTCCTGCCCCACAGCACCAAAGGAGCCTCGGAGCACCCTGGAGACCCCTATGTGAGACCTTTGCTTTCAAAAGGAGAGGTTAAATAATATTTTAGGCAACAAGGGGCAGGATAAAGCCCCAAAACATTTAAACCCACGAATGGCACGTGATGATCAGTCTGAACCAGTGCCTCCTATGGGCTATTTCCAGCTCCGTGCCTCAGTTTCCCCAGAGCTGGGAGAAGCTTGGAAAAGCTTTCCCCCTGCAGGAAAAGATGCCCAGGAGGAAGATCCCAAGCAGGATTCCTGGTGCTGGGACAGAGGGGTGCCCCGCTGCCGAACCCCACAGCAGGCAGAGAAGCATTCCCAGCCAGACCCTGTTAATTTTGTCGTGTGCCCCCTCCTCTCCCCCAAGTTTGCATACTTCCTTCTCATTTTTCCACCCATAGTTTTTTCTATATATAAAGAAGAAAAAAAATAAAACCCAGATTAACAGAGAGAGCCCAGCACGTACAGTACACACCATGAGACGGATGAAACCTTCCTGATACCCAGCCATACAGTCCAAAATTAATCAGCTACGGATTAACCGGGTCAGGATGAAATTTAATAACAAGGGAGGGCGAGTCCCTGGCAAGGAGGGAGCCGACGTGGTCCCGCACCGGGTGCCCCATATAAAAAGCTGCTGCAGGACAATGCGGGTAGTGGGGAAAAGCCAGATGGGGTGAAATGAGCTCTGCGGCGACGCCAGCTCCTTGCCCAAGGGGGCTGGCAATAGCCTGGGTCCGGGCCAGGCTGCAGCTGAACCCTCCTCATCTTCCCCCGTGCTCAGAATGGGGCTTTTTAGCCTGATTCAGGAAAAGATTTAAATAGGTTTTGGTTGTTGTTTGGTTTGTTGGTTTTTTTGCCTCTGAGGGTGCTGCGGTGGCTTTGGGGGATGCTGAATGGGCTTTTTGGAGGCTGGTGATCTGTTCTGCCCTGGGATTCACCAAGTAATTGCCTCCATGAAGTGTTTGACACGCTCTAGGAAGCGGCCGGGGGACGGACAGATGGACACACAGCACTTGCAAAGTGCCAGAAAGCGAGGGTCCACAGAGTGACCCCTTGCCCCTCGAGCATCCTGGCTCCCTCAGGGTGCCTGGATGGGGCCGGGGGGGTGGGGGAGGCAGCGTCCCCCCCGCTCTCACCCTCCCCTGCTTGTGGCGGCTGTAATGGGATAAGAGACAATCCGATCCCAAATCGATGGGAAACTTTCCCAGTCTGTCCGAAAGCGCTGGGATAGAGGCAGAGCCCCCCGGGACCCAGCTGTAACCTCAGGCTGCTCCTGGGGACAAAGAAATGACTTTCCCTGCCCTCCTCCCCGCACCCCCCCCCCTCCAAAACCCACACTGGCAGCAAACCCTGCTAGAGCCAAAAATGGCTAAATAGGATGCGTGGAAAGCAATAGGAAGCCGCTAATGGGGTCAGGCGGATACCTGCATTGATCTTGATTTTTGCAGCAACAGCAGCTAAAAAGAGCCGGTGGCAGAGTTTGGGGTCCCGCTACCCCTCGTGGCACCTTGGGCTGAGCCAGGAGCCGCTGCAGAGGTCGGGGCAGCTCCTCCAGGCACATCACGGCATCCCACCATCCCGTCCAGGTGAGGACGTTATCATTTGGACCCAGCAGCAAAAAGTAATTAAGACTTAAAGGATGGTGCCAGTTTGGGACCCTCCAGCCCCATCATAGCACGCACCTGGCGACCAGGAGCCCTTCAGCCTCCCTTTTCCTCCAAGGGCAAACTAAACTTTTCCCTTGGTCGCCACCACCCCCAAAAAACACCCAAAAGGAAGGGAACGCAACACCCGACTGCCCCAAACCCACCCAACCAAACCCCCCCTCTCCTTCACCCCGCTGCAAAGACGGAGGAAGCGACAAACCCGGCTCTTGCATCGTCCTCATCCTCCCCCAGCGCGTGGGGCGCCCACTCCTCTTGCCTCCATCCTCTTCCTCCTCTTCCTCCTCCTCCTTCAGCTGGGCTGGCCGGGGGCTGCCCGGTGGAGCTGGCGCATGGCCCCGGCAGCGCGGGGATGCTCGTACCTCTCCTGCGCGGGGCGGAAAGGTGATGCCGGTACCCACGTGAGCCCGGTGGGACTCCTTGCCCTCATTCTCCTTGTGCCTGAAATGGGTTGGGTTTTTTTTGTTTTCTTTTTTTCTTTCTATTTTTTTTTTTTCCTGCTCCCTCGCTGGGTCCTGCCCACCACCAGCAGCAGCAGCATCATCATCATCCAGGATCCCAACTCACCACCTTCACCTCCGCAAACTAGCTGCCTTCCCTTCCCAAGTGAGGGTGAAGGACTGGAGGAAGAGGAGGGGATACTCAGATGTGGCCCTTTTTGCTCCCCCCCTGCCACGTTCAGCCGTGATGGTGACGACTTCATGGGGACCCCAGCTTTGTTTGGACCTGCTTGAAAGAAAGGAAGGAGAAGGAAGAGATTTGGGACCCTCCCTTGGTCCCTCCGACAGGGCCCACCCCGAGGTACCAGCTGGGTGGAGGCACCCAGGGCCCCTCCAGCCACATGTCCCCTTGGCTGGGCACTTCCTCAGCTGCTGCCAACATCTGGGCCTGATTTCATCCCGGAAAAATCCTTCATTCCTGGGAGCTTCATTGCTGTTATCCACAGATGGGATCTTCCAAACTGCCAAAGCTTTGGGGGTGGGAATGGCACCCCTGGGGGGCTTTTTCCCCTCCTGTTTTCCTATTGCCGTGGCTAGGGGTGGCCTTTTCCTCCCTGAATGTCTGCTGGGGGCAGGGAGGAGGGGGGGAGTCACAAATTGCCCGTACAACTCCAAATCCTGGCTCTACCCTGAAGGGAGCCCAAGAGCAGCCCCAGCCAGGGGCAGAGCAGAGGTTGTTGGATGTGACCCCCTCAGAGTCACCAAAGAGCCATCAGGGGGGCTGTGAGCATCCCCTGAGCTGCCATTTCAAGCCCCTACCCGCTTTGCCAGCAGGATTTGATGAAACCGTAGCTATTTCCCTTTCCATTTCTTCCCCCATTCCTTTCCTTCCCTGTGCCCAAACTTCCCAAAGTCAAAAATGAGAGCATCACCCTGGAAAGGGACCCAGCACAGAAACAGGGTGAGCACCAGGCAGGGCATCTCCCGCCTGACCTCCAAAACCAGCTCTCCCCCTGCATCCCAAATCCTCCTGCCAGCAGCTTGGGATGCTCAGCCTTTCCCTCAAGCTTCCTTCCAGCCGGTGTAACTGGGGCAGGTTTCCACGCTGTGCCATTGAACTGGGAAAGGGAAAAATACGGAGATCAGCCTGCACTGAGCCCTTTCAGCAGCATCTCAGCAGCGCGGTGCACAAAGTCAGGGTCTCCCAGAGGTGGTGCTCAAAAAAACCCAAAAAACCAACAAATCAACTCCAGGGAAATAAAATTTAAAAATAAAAAAAAAAATTAAAAGAACCCTCTGTTCACATCCTGGAAAACCATTCCTGGAAAATCTTCCCCTCAGCTGTGGGGAAAAGGAGATCTCAAAGCTCAGAGAAAGCAAAATGCTGCCCCTTGGGGTCACCTTCTCCCACCAGCCCCAGGCTCCTCATGAGAAGTTGGAGCTGATTTTGCCTCGGAGCCATTTCCCAGTCTCCTTCCTGTGACCTTTGAAAATGGACATGGCCGATCCCAGAGGGGCCACCCTGAGATGGGGTGTCCTGGTCCCCCCTCCCCCCTCACCCAGGGCAGCTCTTCAGTGATCATGGCAAAGCCATGGTTTTCCCAACTGTGTGCCATGAGCTGAATTTCATCTCAGGATGCAACAGGAAATCATTCAGGGGGACACAGGCACATGATTTTGGCTGTAAAAGCTGCAGTTTTAAGCCACTTTGGGGTCGGGGGAAATGTAAAGGGAACGGCTCAACTGAGGGAGTCAGATTGTATTGCTCCAGGAATCAGCAATACAATCATTTTTTCCCCATTAAAAATGAGGTTTTATTGGTTCAAAGCTTTGCTTGTATGGAAATTTCTACAATTTCTGCAGGGATTGCCTCCCTCTGAAACTGTGCAACTCATCACACATCAGACAGGGAACAACCCTGAAGGTGCTCATGCAGTAACTCTGGGGTGATGCTTGAACCTGACCCCACTATTAACTCAGGGAAGTCTCCTTTGGCCCCTTCTGAGTCCTTTCACCCAACCTTTACCCCCAGTCCCTGGTTTTCCATGGGCTTTTTTCATTAGTGCTTAGAGGATGGAAGGGTTCATTAGTGCGAGAGCCGCAGTGAGCACTGGGCCAGCGCCAGGACCAGCTCCATCTGCGCTCCTGCACCAACCCACAAGGCCAGAGAAGATGACCTGAACCAGACTCTGTGAAAATCACATTATTCTTCACCACTAAATGCAAATTCCGTTGGAATTCGAAACAGTTTTGGCCCAATATTCCCACTATCCCTCCCCACTGGGATAAGCCCTGCGCAGCTTCATGCAGTGAAGATTCCCATGCTCGGTTCCCCGGGATCACCCCAAACATCCCCGATATTTCCAGGCAAGACCCAGGCAACCTAAAAGGATCCCATTAACTCTTACAACCACAGCCTGCATCTGCCGTCATCTGCTGCCGCATCCCCATTTAATTCACCCCGATAGAACGGATGCTCCCACCGCTGTTTCAGGATTTAAGTGACTACTTGGCAGCCACAGATTTCAGCCTGTCAGAAATCCTGATGAATTAATTCCATCCCCCCCAAAAAGGTCCTTACGGTTTAATTCGAGCAGGCTAAAGGCAACTAATACTTCCTCGCGCACGTTTCAACATCTTCAAGGCTTCTTGCATCCGCTCCAATAAAGCAGATTGCAATGGCTGATGATTTTCTAATGGAAGACTTGCAAAGCATTCAAGCCCATTAAAAAGATCACAGCCAAGAGTAACTACTTTATTTAAGTCTTGGAAGAGAAACAGAGGCTGTAAATGCTCAAAGCACGGAGCGTATCTGCCTGGGTTCAGGCACAAACCCAAGAGCATCCGAAAATCCTGGATCAGCACAACTTGGTACAAAACCATGACCTCGGCACCATTTTAGCTGGAGATAAATGGAAAGATTTTCAACCAGATGACCCTTCCACATCTTAGTGACAATAAAGTAAAATAAAAGGAGTGCCTTAGTACAGGTGGGAACCTTCCACGGGTGTTGGGCTCAGTTACGTCTCCATTATATCATCGATGCTGTAACAGACTCTTATAAGCAACAATAAATAAAATTAAAGCCAGTCACTCACCTGCAGCCCCGTTCAACCAGCCTAAATCCGGCCCTTCCTCAGGCAATAGGAGTATCTTGGGTGGTTACGGACATGGCCGGTGCCCGCGCGTCTCTGAACACGCAGCTAAGGATCAGAAAGAGTTTGTCTCAGGAAAGACTCAGATTCAGAAACCCTATACCCTCGTGAAACCCTACCTCACCTTGCTGTCCTTGGTTTAAAGGAAACACGGGGAAGAGACACGGTGCTGCAAGCAAGGCTGTGGGGGGGTAGCATCTTCACACGTTGGGGGGTAACAACAGCCCCCAACAAACCCAAACTCTTTGGCAACCAGCCCCAAGAGAGGGCTTGTACCCCTCAAGAGCTCAGCTGCTGAGCTGAAGCCCCCCAAGTGCTTTATTACCCGGGAGCAGATTTGTCCCCATGGGCATGGTTGCTCCATGGGCAACATACGCATGTGGTGAGGGAAACCCCTTGACATTAAGAGCTTCTCACTGGGCAGCAAGACCTGTTTTAAGAAGCAACATTCACATTTTAAGATTAAAAGGCATCAAAGGGTCCAACAGTTCTTACCTGCCCAGGTGGGGGCCGTAGTCCAGTATCTTGGTTCCACCAAGGCATGTTTGTACCTCAACGGGAGCTGCACAGATTCAGGGTTGGGTCCTGGTCTCTCCACTCTTCTCTGGGCAATGTCTAAGAGACACAAGGCCAATACTTTGGGGGCCAGATGGCTTGTGGCCCTTCTGTGTCCCAGGGAGGCCCTGGGGACCTTTCAAAGGGTTTTCTGGGAGACCCTGAGCATCCCACACTGTGGGCAAACTCATAAAGTGGCCCCACATTCAGCTCTCAGCAGCATCAGGCAATGCCAGGGAAGAGGCAATGTACCCCAAGGTCTCAGAAGGGTCTTCCCTCTAGCAAAGAAGACCCCCCTCATTGCCTGAGCCATGAAGAACCAGTTGCAGGAGACTTTGGATTCTCTGATGGGTTCTTCCAAACCTATGGTGTCCTGGTCATTTTTATTCCAAAAATACGTGGATAGGTTTAGCCCATCTGTCTTCTGGTTGGTGGGTAGGATGAGAAGGTACACACTGGAGGCTGTAGAGTAGCCATGAGTTTCATGACCAGGATGGTCCACCTCTCCCTGTTCACCAGGATGATCAACAATCCACTCTCCTTGCTGCACTGAACTGATCTGCATCTTGGTATCAGATACCATATCTGATCTTGCAGCAGTCACGAACAGCAGGCGGTGGAAGGAAATAACCATGGTTTGCCCAAGTCATCAGCTTTGCCATTCTGCTTTAAGCCAACCCACAAGGAAGCCCCAAAGACTTACCTCATCCTTCAAGCACCACCCAAAGCCATGCATGCCCAGTATCTCTAGGAGGTGGTACTACCTCACGAGTATTTCCCAGAGGTTCCTGTTACACCACAGTAACGGGGAATCTCATTAATTACTCGTTCAGCTGAATGGTGGTAACGAAGGCACAGGACATATCAAGAATCATGTTAGCATGGCAAGTGGCACGGGAACACCCAGAAGGGGTGATGCTCCACAGAAAGGCCTGAAGTTGTTACAAGGATGTCGGGAGACTTGATACAAAAGGCCGGCTTATTAATAGCTAATGGACAAATAAATTATGTACCCACTTGGGTAGATTGTATTTCTCCCTCCTCACTTCACCCTGCCATCTCCATCACCTCCTTTCTCCCTGGTTTCTGTCCCACTTGGTTCTTTCTCCTCCTTTAATTTCCTGCTTTGTGGGACATCGGTGTGTTTTGCTCATCAATGAAAGCTTCAAAGCTGTAGTGGTGGATCCAGCCTCCCCCCAGGGTCTCGGCTGCCCACATCCATCCAGAGGCAGGACAGGAGACCACTGGCCACCTCAAGAAGGGTTGGACACCTCCCCCCATCACACCAGGGGCTGCTCCTTCTCCCATCCATGACCTGGAAACACTGAACCTGAAAGAGAAGCTCCGGGCAACAAAACAAAAGCTTCTCCCGGTGGCTTTCTCCGGTGGCTTTGCGGGATGTGACCTGCCCTGCCTGCCATCTGCCCAAGGAGCAGCCCAAGCTGGTGATGGAGGCAGCCAAGCAGCAGCAGCTCCGCTCCGGCCACGCTCCAGCAGGTCCCTGGCAGGCAGAGAGGGAAGGGGAAGGTTGAAAAACAACATGGGGGTGGGGAGAAAAAGGAGAGGTTGCTCCATCCACCTGGGAGTTGGGGTCCCCAGCACCCCAAAAAGCCAGACCAGGAGAAGGGGAAACTGAGACTAACTTAATAAAAGGAGGTTTGGGGCATCTCCCTGTTCCCTGCACCACTGGGTGCTCTGAGAAGCCCAGGGAGGGCAGGGATCTGCTGTGTCAGAGCCTCCCCACCCAGGATAACGTGGCAGCGGGTTTGAGCAGCCGCTTGGATGTTGTGGGCACAGCAGGGCTCCCATCCGCTCCTGTTTCATCAGGAGCAGCAGTTTTCCCCTCTCACCTTCCCGGAGCTCCGTTTCCCATCTGGTTTGTGGGCAGCGCCCCGGTACCCACCTGATCCCGTGACCAGCAGGGTCCTTCCCACCAGACGCTTCCTCCCCGAGCTCTAAACGCCGTTCCTGAGCTCCCACGCAACAGTTTGAGAGGAAACCAAAGTCTGCTGGAGTGTGGGTTTTTTTCAAGCATCTCAGAGCCGACCACGTCACCCCTGGGCTTTGGGGCTGTCTCCCGGCAGCAGGAGGAGCACAGAAAAGAAGGGATGCTCAGACAGGGATGCTCAGACATGTTAACCCTCTGCTATTGCATTGAGTCGGGGACCTCCGGCAGGTCTGTGGTACAACCCCATCCCCAACACACCGAGGAGGTGAAGAGCATTTAAGGAAAAGCCAAGAGCATCATCCCAGTCCCTAGATGTTAAAGATCTTAAACATCTTAAACAAAGATGTTAAAGAGCAGCATCCAGTCCCTGGAGTTAAAGATCTTCCAGCTCTTTAACTGGAAGATGGTGACCCCACCGTCCCCATCCCTGTGCCCCAAGGCCCCATTTTCCCAGCGCTGGCCCCCTTCTCTAATCTTTGGTGATCACTTTCTCTGCCCACTCTGATTTCACGGGCTGTGCTATGTTATCCCTCGTGCTGGGGCAATCTGATCCCCACCCCCTCATCGAGCTGTCTATTAACACTGTCACTAATCACCCCGGACCCTACACTGACCCTGATGAAGTTCCACCCTGTGAGTCTTCATTGCCCAACTTGATGCTGTCCCATCAGCGGGCAGGCTCCTGTTCCAGGCCCCTCACCTTCTCGGAGGGTTTGCATGACCCCAACCCACGTCACAGCAGCTCCTGGTCACCAAAATCAGGCTATTCTATATCAGTAATAAGAAACTCTCACCACGACCTCTGACCAGAGCACGTATCTGCTCACACTATTGCTTCCTCCCTTGGGAGAGCAGCATCTCACCCCAACATCCATGATGACATCAAAGCATCTATCTCCAGCCCTTATTTAAACCCCACAACAGCTTCATCCATGAAGGGGCCATTTTGTCCATTTTCTATCAGCTAAAGGATAGAAATCACAAGAATCATAGAAACATAGAATACTTTGGGTTGGAAGGGACCTTTAAAAGTCATCTAGTCCAATCCCCCTGCCATGAGCAGGGACATCTTCAAATAGATCAGGTTGCTCCAAGCTCCCTCCAACCTGGCCTTGAATGGTTCCAGGGAAGGGGCATCTCCCACTTCTCTGGGCAACCTGGGCCAGGCTCTCACCACCCTCAAAAGAAAGTTCTTCCCAACACTTCATCTCAATCTCCCATTTTTCAGGTTAAAACCCTTCCCCTTCCTCCTAGGGCTCCCCTCCCTTATCCAGAGTCCCTCCCCAGCTTTCCTGGACCCCTTGAGGGACTGGAAGGGTCTCCAAGGTCTCCCTGGAGCCTTCTCTTCTCCAGGCTGAACCCCCCAACTCTCTCAGCCCCCCCTCCCAGCAGAGGGGCTCCAGCCCTCCCAGCATCTCCATGGCCTCCTCTGGTCCTGCTCCAACAGCTCCATGTCCTTCTGCTGTTGGCGGCCCCAGATCTGGAGGCAGCACTGGGGGGAGGGAAGAGGGGTAGAATCCTGCCCCCTCGAACCAGAAAAGGGAGGAGGAATGTGCTTACCTGCCTTGTCTCCGCTGCTGGATCAGTGCAGGGATGTAGATATGGCCGTGTCACATTTTGGGGTGAGCAGTGAGGCAAAGGAGAGGGAGACAGTTTCTTTTGAGACCACCAGAGAAAAAGAGAGACACAGATGGAAAATAAAAGGCTGCAGCGTGGAAGAGAGAGCGGTAGCACCCCTCCTCTGGTGCCCTTGCAAACTGGGGAACGAAAAAAGGAGGAGCGAGGACGAAATTGAAATTTGGCCCTCTTCTAGGTCCTTTCTTCTCCCTACACATGATGGGGACAGCCAAGAGGAAGGCCAGAAGGTGGCTCTGCTGCCCTGGTTGTAACCAGCCTCGTTGGAGGGGAAGGCTCCCTCCTGGGTGATGCAGGAGACAAGCATGAGGTAACATCCATCCCGAGCTCTACAGAGATCTAAAGCCAAGCATGGCAGGGGGGTTGGAACTTGATGATCTTTAAGGTCCCTCTCCAACCCAAATGATTCTATGATTCTATGGCAGCCCTTCACTGCCTCAAAACCCTGCCCATGGCGAGGTTACAGATGGGGAAACTGAGGCACGGAGGACACACAAGGGCTGATCTGCCACAACATCCCTTCACACAGGGTGAGGGAGGTACAGGTCTGCTCCCTCCTTTCCTCCTTTGATCCATGGGCAGCAGCTCCAGGGAGAAGCTCTGCCTGGTCGGGTTACTCCATCTCAGCCTCCAAATCTTGTCCCTGCAGCAGTTAAAGCCTGGTAACATCAGAAAGTGCTTGCTGGTGTCTCCAAAGCAGCAGTTTCTGTCTGCTCTGTGGTCACTGGGTCTTGCTGGCTAAGGGTGCCTCTGAAAAAATGCCCAAGAAAATTAAAGTTACTGTCAGTAATCTTAAATTCACCTCGCAGGGGAGTTTGGGCCCCTCCCAGAGAAGCTTTAGTGGACTGTAACCAAAAATAAAAAATAAAAATACCTTGTACGAGGAATTAAATCCAACAGTGCCCCTGTCTGGAGGATGGAAATATAACATCTCAGTCCAAGACAAGGTATTTTTACAGCATGTCACAGCATTTATTGAAATCTCACAGGGATGGAGGGCAACACAGCGCAGCATCCCGTGGTCCCCAGGTTCTGATGGCTGCATCCCTCCCTGCCCAACCCCAGGGCTGAGCTGCTGATGAAGTTGGGCCCCCAGATGCCGTCCTCTGCAGCAGGGAAGGGTGGCACAGAGCAGATTTATCCAAAAAACACCCCAAAAAAGGGTTCTGCATGTCCCAGCGAGTGGCTGCAATATAACAGCTCCAGCCAGAAGAGGCCAGTGGTGCGTGGGTTTTATTTCAGGATGCGTTACCTCCGGGTACACAAGCATGGAGGAGGATTTTGAGGGCTCTATGTCCCCTTTTCATTTTCAAAATAACCCATTTAGACACACACAGCAGGGTATGATGGGGGTCGAGGCTATTCCCAGTGACAAAACCCCCATCCACTGTGCTAAGAGATGCTGGATGGGACATTGGGCACAGCAGGTCTCAGCCTGGTGGGATGCTGGCAGGGAGCAGGGATGCACTGCAATGGAGGCTGAGCCTGGGGCCAAAAAGGATCGTCCTTTTGGGGGAAAATTTCACCTCAACTGAAAAAAGGGACTTACTGGGCTGATTAGAAAAGTGTAGGGGAACCTGCTGCAGCTGGTGCCATTACTCTCTAGGGAAGGAGATAAAGTGTGTGCAAGTACATATATATATATATATATATATCTTTATCTCCCTCTACCTGCACAGCTGTAGAAAGACAAGTCTCTATAAATTCCTCTAAAAAACATACACCCCTGGGATGAAAAGCCAGGCTTGTCCCACAAGTGTTTTCTCAGTCTCACTCCCCCAGGGCAAGGGGAAGAGGGGGCTCTTGGTGATGGGTACCAACATTTGTATCAGCCAGGATGCTGCAGGCACTGGAAAGGTCCCATTTCCCCTCTCCCAGCACCCTCAGCTTGCTCACCTGCAGCAAAAAAAAGCTTGCTTTTTTAGTGGTTTAGAGCTCAAACAAGCTCTTGCTAGAGCTGGGGGAAAGGCAGGCACTTTGCTTGGTGTCAGATCCTAAAGCTTCACTCCTGTGATGGAGGCAGAGGATGCAAAGGGCAACGTGATGGTTCAGGACTGGTCTTGGTGGAGATGAGGCTTTCCAGGATTCTCCCTAAATGCTGTTTTCTTTCCCCAAGTTCAGCTCCTGCCATCCAAAATCTGGTTTCCAGGGAACTCCCAAAGCCTGGCAAGTCAGCGTGAGAGCCTGTCACATCCCTCTCCATCAGTCCCCTCCGCCGCCGTGCGTGACCGAGCAGAAGTGATGGCAAAAAGACCTGACAGATGGAAGCCCTTCTCCCTCCTTCGCCCACCCTCTCCCTTTGTCACCCCCAATGTGTTTAAAAAAAAAGCTCCTGTGGATCCTTAGCTGGTGTAAACCTGCCTGGAAGAAGTGATGCTCCTGAAGTTAAAGGGGTACCAGTGCCCTCTGCAAAATGTTCCCCCTTTGGGGTAAAAAGGGGGAAAAAACCCACTCGCTCAGCACCTTCACACAGTCCCTTGGGCAGGGAGAGGTTACATATAGACCCTCTTAAACACTGATATATTCACCTTGGAGCTCTTAAATCTTGATACATTCATCACCCTAATGGCTATCGCACCCCACAGTCTTCCTGGGGTGAAATATTAAAAAGAGACTATGAAAAAACAAATAAAAAAGTGAGGTTTTTGCTCCTAACTCCGGGTGGCTCCTGGGGGGCTGTTTTCCCATTGTTGCCCCAAAAAGGTCCCCCCCCTCCATCCCTGCTCCTGCCAGCTCAGCAGGCAGCGCCACACCCCCTTCACACGCTTCAGCGGTGCGTGCCCTGAAGCAAATCAGCCAAATTCACTGCTATAAAACAAAACAGCCCACAGAAACCCACCTCTCCTCATCCTTTCCATTAACAAACCCTCTTCCCCCTCCCTGGATCCCGCAGGGGAGGACGATGCAGACAGGAGCTGCCAGAAAGCTGTCACAACATCCCCAGCACTGCTGCATGGGAAATACGGATCCACATCCTCAAATTCTCAGATTTTTGGCTTTTATTGCTGCCTGACGAGCTCAAACCCAACCCTTCCTCCCACCTGAGCTCTGCCTGCCCTCGCTCACCTGCTTTAACCCAAGAGCAGAGCCTATTCCACAGCCCCAGTAAGACCAGCAGCCCCAGGGACGGTCCCAGCCTGGTTTGTCTTTGCAGAGGTCCTTTTCTAACCTCAGGCAGGTGGAGCTACTCACCAGATTATCAGCTTCATTCCTCAGGAGCCCAACTTGCTCCCAGCTTCGGAAGGCTAATGAGCTGGTTTTCTTGCTGGTTAGAACCACATGTGCTGGTTTGGCTGAAAATCTGGGTGAAAAAAAACAGGAATTGGGGAAGGAATTGGAAGGCAAAGGGTTTTGGTGGTCACCAGCACCCTGTTTGACCCCATCTCCAGTGCTGGTTCCTGGATCCTCCCTCCCCACTAAGAGGGTGAGAAGGAGTGATGAAGATGCCAGATCATCTCTGGAAGATGCTGGACCACACCTGAGGGTTGGCCCATCTTCTCTGCCCCCCAGATCACACGAAGGGACAAATTCCTGCAGAACCAGGCAGGGCTCTGCAGCGCAGTCCCCAAGACACATATCCCTGGAGAGGTGATGCAGGAAAGATCTGGAGATGGTGTCCCCATCACTATCCTCTTCCCTGGGCAGCTGATGGTGATCACTCCTGGAGGATCCTGTGGTGGATGAGTCTCTGTTTGCACCCGTAAACTGCAAGACGTGCTGCACTCCTCAGAGAGCTGAACCTTGGGGAGCCTCCAGAGACAATTCCCAAATGGAAAATAGCTCCATGGGGGTGTCTCCTCTCCAGCACTGACTTTTTTTGCCAGGATTAAGGAGAAATGCTCTTTTTCATCTGAACTTTACCTGCCCCACTGGCAGCCCATGAGCTGGCTCAACCCTGTCACCACCACCACCCCCCCAGCTCCAGAGGGCTTCTTGGAAAAGACTTTTAAGAAAAAATTAAAGCTATTCCCCAGCAAATCCCAGCTGAGAGAAAGCTTTGCTGCAGCACACTGAAAGCCTGAGGAGAAGCTGAAATTTGGGTAGCCAGAGTCTGGGTTTTGGTGGGGAAGGGGGGGTTTGGATTGGGGGACTCCCTTGAAATCCCACATCAAACTGGAGCTGGCCCTGGTTTGGGTGCAGGGACAGGGACAGCCCTTGATCCTGGGTACCCTCTGACCTCACTGGCAATGACAAGGACAAAATTAAGAATTTTTTGGGGGGGGTAGGGGGGGGGGCAGCAATAAGTAATTCTCTTCCAGGAGCAAGGAATTAATTACGGGTCTTTCCCAGGGAAGGGATAGCCCTTAATTAAGAGGCTGGGTAAACCCTGGGTGCAACCTTCTGAATTTCTCACCTCTTCTGATGAGCTCCTCACACCTCATTTCTCCATCCGCTAAGTCGGAACGATCCCTCTCTCCCACCCCACCGGCACGACACAGCCCTCGCTGGGATATCTCTGTGGGATTAATTACGCAGAATGATTTAATGCTTTTTTATTATTATTTTTTTAAATTATTATGGCTGAAAAACCTCTTAGGGAAGCCCCGGTGATGGTACGTGCCCACTCACCCACAAAATAAGGAACTGCAGCTTTTCCCTCCTGCAAAAACCCAGGGCACCCTCCCTTTGCAGGTTCTTGATGCTGAGTCTCTCGGTGCTGCTCCCCAAGAGCACCCAGGATTCGGGGTGCGGGCACCCAAATGCTCCCTTCTTTCACCTTTAATTCCCCCAGGGTGGGGTGTGGGGGTGTGGGGGGGGGAAGGTAAGGAAAGACCCTCCCAGGAAAAGCTAAAATATCCCGTGTTGCCACCGGTTACACACCAACACTGTGCAGGTGTCACAGCATCTCCTGCACCATGAGACCTCCAGTGTGGTCAGGAGGGTACCAGCGCGTCCTCCTCAGGCACCAGCCCCGTGCCACGCAGAAAGAGGTGCAAGGAGGAAAAAACCACATCTTCCATCAGTGCCAGGTTCATCTCACCCTGCCCCCTAAGTCCCTGCTTGGTTTCCCCTCAGCCACCCTGAGACCCTCCCTCCCTCCCCACTTTCTCCACCACTTTCTCCACCACTTTTTCTCCACCAGGGCCCACCCCTCCGCCGGAGGAATCCTCCCTGCTAAATACAACAGCCCCTGCCAAGATAAAAGCGAAGCTGTGAATAATTCATGTTTCAATCTTTTTTACCACCGTCTGCTGTAAATATTTAAATAGCACCAAGATGTCTAGAGCCGAACTCGGGGAGGATGAACCTGAGCAGAGCCTCCAGCTTGGGGAGCAGCCCCACGGAGGGGGACAGTGCAGGGGGAAGGTGGCAGATGCTGTGGGGACAGGGTGGGACGTTTCTTTGGCTGTGTGTGTGCTGGGGCAGGGACAAGGGAAGTCCTAGGGGAACAAAACTGATTTATATCTCAGTAAGGAGCAAATGTCCAAGCCTTTCTGACCTTCCCCAAAAAGGGCCCTTTTCAGAAAGGGATTTATTTCCACTGCAGGAAGGTGGTGAACATTTTATTGAACGGATTTTTGGATACAAATAACACAGTTCAACTTCCAGCACTCTCCTCCTCTCTCATTTGCTGCCTTCCCCCAGCTCGAAACCTCAGAGAAATTTTACCCGTATTTATGATGGCCACAAAACTGATCTGCAAGTCCCCTCTGCTCCGGTCTGCAGCTCCCTGAGCTCTGCTCTCCACCTGGAAAACAAAAAAAACCCACCCCAATATCTGACATTAAAATAATGTGCAGTCCTGTGCTGTCTCCCAGCTCCAGCTGCAGCATCCATCCAGGACACAAGGGGCAGCTACTGGGGATATATACCTAATCCCAATGGATTGGGAACATCTGGGAGCTCGTTGCAGGAACCAGAGATCCCCTCCAGGGACCAACCCCATCCCGACACTGGTTTTATTTTATTTTGATATGCAGCACATGGAACAGCACGTCCCTGGGAAGCCGCCACGTGCTCGAGCATCTCCTCCTGCCTCAGCATCACGTTGGCATTTTGCAACCCTTCCCGTAGGTAATGGTTTGGAGCAATTATTGTCACCGTGTCCCCAGAGATGCACTGCTCCAGGGTCCTCTGCTGACGTGTCCCTCGTCAGCCACCTCACCCTCCCCGTGCTCAGCGAGCCTGCATCTCCCCAAGGCCCTGCTTGGAGTCTCCTCCAGGGATGCACTCAGCTTCTGAAACTCCAGGCATTTTCCTTCTGGAGATTTAAGTGGGTTTCACCAGAACTGGGGAGTTTCCAGCTTTGCAAAAGTGGCACCAACCTGCATGTAGGGGGACATGCCCAAGGTGCTGTCGGTTCTCCTCCTGGACAGGCTCTGGTTGCAAATCCCTTCATCTTCCTCCAGCAAAATGGGAAAAAAAAATCCCAAAACCCAGGAGGGTTTGCAGCCCCGGCGCAATGTCCCAGCCACTGAGCTGTCACCCAGGGAGGGGGGACCAGTCAGCACCATCAGCTCCCACTCATGCCATGGCTTAGACCTACAGCTCCATCACCACACTGGCTTTGGGGTCATCCTTGGGTGAAAAATAGGTCCAAGGTATCTCCACAGAGCCTGGCCTTATAAATCTTTCTTTTAAAGACAATTTTTGGGCTGGAAAGAGCTTTCCCACCTCTGGAGGCTCTTTCTGTGGTTTGGTTGGTTTTCCTCCCTAGAACTCAAGTGAATGAAGAGTTTGGGACCCTAAAAAGTTTTGCAATTTGAATATTCGAATGAGTGTTGCTCTTAAGCCAAGCATTTCACTCAGTTTTAACCTGTTAAAAGCCTTTTCCCAACCAACTTAACATTTGAAACAAAAGAGATTTTGTTTTCCCAATGGGATGCTTGGAAAAGTTCAAATCTTTTTCCTCATCTGCATCCCCAAGCCAAGATATTAATCAAAACAATATGTTTCCCACAACAACAACAAAAGGCATTCAGTCAATGAGTCATCATTTTTCTGTGAAAAAAAGCTAAAAAACAACATTTCCCCAGCTCCCTGCTCAGGAATGACTCTAATTTCTGCACCGGCCCCTGGGGCCAAAGCAATGGTGGTGGCTCCCAGTCAGAAGTGGGGGTTTTCTGGGTGTAGGTGCAGGTTCTGGTGGTCTGGGCAGGGTTTACTCCTTCCTCTGAGGTTGGTGGCAAGATCTACAACCTCTTTGGCATCATGGGCTTTGCCTGGTTGGTTTGTTCCACCCATCCCCAGAGATTCAGGAGCCTGGAAAGGGGAAGGAGAGGGTGCAGATGAACTAAGCATCAATGTGCAGATCAGCTGGCAATGGTTTCACAGCTCTTGGTTGCTCTTCCCACCTCCAGAAATGAAGACTGAAGGAAATGTCTGTGCACCGAGATTTTACCAACATATATGGATTGAAGCATCCCACAGGGGTGACATGACCCCAGTTCAGCCCTGCACTGATTGCAGCAGAGCCCAGAGCCCAAAGGCGGCTCAGATATACCCACTCCATGGGACCTTGGGACTGGATGGATTCAAACTATCCCCAGAACCCCAGACCCGAAGCGGGGGGAGCCCACTGGGCATGGGGGGCATCAGCCATGGGGCTTCACACCACTGCGTGAGATGGGGTAGCAGGATGGAGCCTGTCGGGTGCTGCCACTGAAGGTGGCTCAGGTGGCTTCAGAAAAAAAAAAAAAAAGAAATGAGAGAAAGGTGGGCAAAAAAAAGAAAAAGCCAAGATGAAACCCTTGGCTGATCAATTTTCCGCAGAAGGTCACTGGAAGGCTGGCGGGTTCGCTCTGTACTAAGTGGTTTATAGATTTCCTCTAAATAGGAAGACGCAGCTGCTGGTGTGCCACACGGAGGAGGGCACAAACCTGGCGTGGGGGGACAGGGACAGGGACAGGAACAGGGACAGGGACAGGGACAGGGACAGGGACAGAGGTGGGGGCTGCTGGCTGGGGCCCTCCCTCCTTTCTCTCCCATCGAGCTCATTTAACAGCAGGTGAGGGGTTAATGGGGGGAGACACCCCAGTTCATGTTCCTTCCTGCCCAAGATAAAGCCACCTTGTGCGTGACCATGGGGGACCAGGTTTTTAAAGCAACCACAGGGCACCAAGCCCTTTTTTTGGGGTGGGGCAGGGGTATTCAAGGGATTTGCCTAAGGCTTTGTAGGAAGGAGAAAAGAGGCAGAGCATCCTTCCCTGCGATGCACAGGGCCAGGTGGGGCTTGTGGGAATGATACCACCTTAATGAACAACCAACCTTGGCCAAGTCCCCTCAGGGAGGACCCCAGAGTGGGTGCAACCACCCCACTAACACCTCCTCTTCCTCCCACCCCCAGCATCTGCACCCATCACCCAGGGGTAAGCAGCTGAGCAAGGGCAAACTATGTCTGAGTTGGGGGGAAAGGTGAAGGAGACATTTTCCTAATGCTTAAACACCCCCCACCTCATCCCAAGGTGAGGTGCATGTTCAGTTGCAAAACTGAAGTTGGCACAAACTGTAGAAGAGTTTGGAGAAGTTTCCATTTAAGCCGACAAGCGGTCGGGGGTGAGAGGCCTGGAGTCGGAGGGAAGTGACTAATCAATCCACTCATCATTTATTTATAAAAACGGCAGATGCGAGCATGAGCTGAACCGCTGAAGGCAGCAGCCAGCAGCCAGCCATCGCAGGAGGATTTTGGAGGAAAAATGGACAACTGAGACCATAGCTTTGAGGGGAAGGTCTTATCTGGAGGGTCCGATCAATAGGGAGAAGAACCTTATGAGACTTCTTGTCTCTCCCAAGGCCACTGAAAGTCATCCCATCCTTCCCAATGCTTTTATGAACAATGCATGAAGTCACTAAAAAGGAGTGACTTTGCTCCAGGGTGGAAACATCACCAGGACATGCTGAGAACGATGTTCTTCTTTCCTGAGACACTTGGATTCAGCCTGAGCTCCCTGCGGATGCCTCGTCAGGTCCCTTGCAGCCTCTTTTGCTCCTCTGTTGGGCATGGAAATCATCTTATAGACAAAACCAGTGGAGAGGACTCATCTGCTTGGCTTGGGAAAGTGTAGCCATGAGGCAGTTCCCATGGGCATGGCCTTCCCCCAATATTAAGAGAAAAGGGAATGGAGGATTCTCTTAGAAAGAACGTCTTGTAGCTCCTATTTTATGGGGTTACAAGACATAGTCATGGACACACACACAAAATATTCACCTCCAGGCAGAGTCTGGGCTCTCCCATGGGGCCCAAGGAGATGAGCCTCCCTGCTCCCATGGGACTTGGGCACCTACACCTTCACCATCACCCTCCCTAAGCAAAACTTCACCCTTGATGAAGCCAAGGAAGCAGGACCAGGATCTCCAGGCATTTTAAGGTCCATTAACTGGCAACATAAGGCCTGAGCCTCAACAGGCATAAAATTGGAGTAAATCCAGGGACATGTGCAGGGTTAGGGCACCGGAACGGTGGCAGAGAGGTGCTTGGAGCTCCGGCAGCACTGGGAGCTGTAGGCACTCTGAGTTGTGCAGCTGGGGATGAACAAGCTCAGAAGCAAAGAGAAGACAGCGCTGAGCTGCCACAAAGCCCTGTCAACCCTTGGAACGTTGGTGCTCCTCTGGGTTCCTCTTGCAGCTCCAGAAACTGCTGCTAGAAGCAGTGATGACTCGAGAATAAGAGATTACTTGTCTTCAATATGCGGAAAAATGCACCTACGGGAACCTGGAGCCCCATTGATTCATCTCCTCTTCTCTCACACACATGGAGGCGTCCTCAGGAGGACTTCATGGGGTCTTGTTGCCAAGAGCACGGTCATGGTCAGCAGAGAGAAAGAAGCCCTCCTCCACATCAGTCATCCAGCTTAATGTAGACATCTGCCTTCAGGCCAGAAGAGGAATGTCTTAGAATAACCCAATTCTCTGCATTTATGGTGAAAGGAGTCAAGGAAACAAGCTCAGATGGGCCGTAGATGCTCACTGTTGGTGTAAGGGATGTCACTCAGCAGAGCCACGTGAGGACCCTACTGTCCTCTGCTGCCGCCCAGAACCTCTTCTCCCATGCTGTTGCCAAGGCTCGTGGCACTGGTGGCATTGTGCTGGCTGGCCATTCAACCCCTCTTCACTTGGCAAGAGCTTGCCTTGGGAAACCATCCGGCCAAGGCAGGAGCAGGCATCATGCCACCGCAGCAGACGGCGGGAGCACGGGCAATCGGGAAAGCACATCCTCAGCACACCAAAGGCACGCGGCCCAGAAAAGAGCATCCAGAGGGGTCTTCTCTCTTCTCTGTGGGCATGAAAAGCACCAGCTGAGAGAGCAGGGGGCACGTCCTTATGGCTTCGCTGAGAAAATACGGATCCAGGCATGGGGGCTGGTGATGGGAAGCAGCCGTGCGAATCCAGGTCTCAGCACTACTCTGCCTGGGCACATCTCAAAGCCAACCCGTCCCACGCAGCTCCTGATGGTTAGGTCTCAACAAGGGTCTTCCGGGCATCCATGCCCTGGAAATCCGAGTGGAATCCCTTGCACCAACAGCAGGCATCCGAGCTTGTTTCCCTGACTCCTTTCACCACAAATGCAGAAAAATGGTTTCTTTTAAGGCATGCCTCTTCTAGCCCCAGGGCAAATGGCTAAATTAAGCCGGATGAATCATGCGGAGGAGTTTCTCTCTGCTGACCGCGATGGGGCTCCCAACACCGAGACCCGAATGGAGAGGTCCTCCTGGGGATGCCTCCACAGGCATGAGACATCCCCCAGGGGACCAGCCCAATAGGGAGCCCGTCTCTAGGGCTCTTCACTCCCAAAGACCACCGCCACGGTGACAAATCCTCAGCTCCTGTCCACAAGGTCAGGCCCTGGGGTCAACACGGGACAAGAGGGTCATCCATTCCCACAGGGAGGTGGGGAGGAGGATGAGGACAGGGATCGATAGGACAGTCATCTTCCTGCACATCAGCAGCCTCTCGGAATATCTTTAATACACTAAAACACATTCCCCCAATTTTCTATTTATGGCAAATGAATGTCTAATCCTCGAGCCACGGTGTCGCAGCGTTGTGCTGAGCCGGCGGTTCTGCGGATGCTGGTGGGGAGGGAGAGGACAAGGACAAGCTCGTGGGAGCCGCCGAGCGCAGCAGAACCCAGTTTGAGCTGCCCCCGAGTCCCCCCAGGAAGAAGCCACCGGAGCAAACCCCTTCGCCCCAGCACAGCATCCCAGTGCCATCCCATTTATCCCACACAGCACCAGAGCGTTGCCATCAGAGGTGCCTTTGCTGCTTCTTCTGGAGCTCTCAGGGGTTGTTTTCTCATGGTGGTGGCTCCCACGATGGCCAAGGTGCCACCATCCCACCTGGGAACCGCTTGAGCTAAACCCGTGGGCTGTTTTCCCCTACAGCCTCATCGCTAAGGCTGAATAGGGCACGGAGGGATCTGAAACTGGTGCTCACTGGGATTTAATGGGTGTATTTCCACGTCCATACGTAGCAACAGGGCATCCACACACACGTCCCATGGTCTTTGGCCAGTCTGCACGCTCACACCTCCCCTGCCCACCAACCCAGAGGAGATTTTCCAACGCTAAAGGAGCCAAATGACAAAGACAACTGAAGCCCTGAGTCCCACACATTGGGAGGGGGGGGGCTACGTGCAGTGGGGACCCCCTCCCTCCCAGGCCAAGGCTGAGCTCATTGCAAACCCCCCCAGACACTCGGCAGCACCTGACATCAAACCTGGGTTCCTTCCAACAGCGGGCTGGATGTCAGCAGCACCCAGGAGCACCCATGGTGAGTTCAGAGGGCACCCGGGGGGGGGCCCCAAAAATGAGGCACGAGCCCCAGCTGCCTTTGAGCTGGGCTTTTAACTTTTAACAAAGCTGTATTTCCACTGTGAGACCAGCTCAACCTTCGGGCACTCCTCCCAGCCCATGGATGCTGCGGGGAGCATGGAGACGAGGATGGACCTTCTCGGGGGAGGCTGCTCTGCCTGATGCTGCGAGGATGGAGCTACTGCTGCTTCGGGGATGGTCCCAGGTGCCTGGGACCCACACCCGCATCCGCAGGGCTACGGTGGAGGGTGGCTAACGTTACCTGCTTGGCCCCTGGCCAGAGAGGGGATGGAGACCGGAGGAGAAATCGTTCCAGGGAGCCCTTGCAATGCCCTTTCTCTCTGTCCTTCCATGGCCCACGCAGAGCAAAACCCTGTGGGGAGGGGGCAGGCAGAAATGAAAGGGGTTTCCCCCCCCTCCCAGGGACCTCGCATCCCTTCCAACTGTGGGAAGCTTAGCGCTGACATAACTGTGCAAACGGGCAAAAACCCTGAGATTTTGGCACCACTCCGCTGCATTTATTGTAGGTGGAATGGGAATGTCAGGGGAGGGGGGGGGGGGGCTGATGCGGAGGGGGTTGTTCATGGGAAAAGGGGTGTCCCTCCCCATCCCCTGGGCCATGCAGCTCAGGGAGACTTTGAGAAGCTGAAGAACAACTGAAAGGCCATCGGGGTGGCCAGGACCTGCCCTCATCCCGGCCACCGGGGAGGCTGCAGCGAGAGCTTCTGTGTAGGGGCCATCGCCCGGGCTCCTCAGATCACTGCAGACGGGTGAGACGTCTGAAACTCCTCTTTCCTAAAGCACTTTAGAGCCACTAATGAAAAGCACCGTGTAAGAGCCACGTAACGTCATCAGCACTATAATAATAGTTACTATCAATGCCTGCCTGCCTCTTGCCAGCCTTTTTGGATGCCACAACCTTTTTCTTGTGTGCGTGTCTGTCTGTCTTCACGAAATGATGCCCTGCTATACCAAATGCTCCGCTGGTTTTGGGACTTTTTTTTATATATATATATCCTTAAGTGTTTCAGGGCATTACAGTAACCCAAAACCTTTAAAAACATTTGTGACTAAAGTGCTTTAGGCTGCCTGGCTGGGAGACGTTCCACAAGTGCAGAGCATTCTTCTTATCTGACGGAGGTCCTGCAGGGTTAAATTCTCATTCTGCCTTTTAAAGAGTGGAAATAACCAGCATGTGGATGCTTAAGAGCAGGGATTGGACTAGTCTGGAAGTGGAAGAAGCTGCAACCATCTGGACCCCCTGTGCAGTTGCTGGAGGGAGGCCAACAGGCAAGGGGAGCTTCATCCTTCCATCCCTTGGAGGTGCCAGTCTCTGCATTGGGCACAGACAGAGTCCCAGGTACCCCAGCAGACCAGGCTGCTTGATTTGAGACAGGCAAAGCTGGAGAAACAGCTTCCAGCCCCATTCCTTTTCCCCTGGGGCTGCTCAGCCCCTCCCATGGGGATAAAACACGAGGTTTGGAGCAAAGCCCTTCCACCTTGCAATGCTGGCAGGGGGCAAAGAGCTGCCGCAGCAAAATGGGAAGGCAAACACCATGGTCCATCTTCCCTCTGCCCTTTCCACTTTTCCAGCCTGGTTTTGGGCTCCCCAGGACCTGTCTCAAAGACCTCACCCAACCTCAGGGACCTAGGACCTCCCTCACCTTCCTCTCCAGCAGCTACAGCGGGGTGATGCCCTTTCCAGATGCCCTTTCCAGATGTAATTCAACTGCCTGTAGGCATCTCCTTGGGGATGAGAAGAATTGGGTGCCCAGAGATCAGTGAACACCTTCGTTTGCTCAGGTGGGGCTCACCCAAACTGGTCCCCATGGCATCCCAGGGGACCCAGGCGGGACCTCACCATGGCCACACCATCTCCGAGGTCCTCCCCAGGGATGACTGGGGAATTTACTCGGTCGATCCAGCTGATCCTTTTATAAACTCAGGCAACACGGGGCTGTATCTGCTGTTGCCTCCTTCTACAAGGTGGAAATTTATTATCCCCGGAGCCGAGGCTGGTGAGCGGCCAGATAAAAACATTCTTTCTGCCCAGGATTTCTGCAACTGCCTCCGAGCATTTGCGACCATTTTCTAGTTATTAAGGCTCAAGCCATGAAGAACTGTGTTCCTTCGGCAGAGATTTGCCTTTAATTAGCCAAGGAGAAAAGGACAGTGGAAGACAACCCCGCGCCGAAGCGGGAAAGGCTACGCTCTCAAACGATGCGCCGTCGGCGGTTTTTTGCAAGGCAGGGAGCAGGTGCCTGGCAGAAGAGATTTGTTCTGCTTCCCTTGGCTGTCCCCCACCTTCACCTCTCACTGGAGAGAAAAAAAAAAAACCCAAAACATGTCCTTGGGGTCGGATCCTGCCCGGTGGCTGCGGACGGGAGAGGCAGGAGGGAGATTTGGGGCAGACATGGGGCAGCTGGTGGATCGTGCCCGGCTGATCTCCGTGAGGATGCGAGGAGCAGGATGACCTTGGCATCTCCAGCTCCCTGGACCCTGGTCCTGCTCTTTCCAGGAGTTGATTTTAGCCGCATTAAAGCAGCAGAGAAACAAGCTCCCTGGGTTCTCGTCAGCCCTGGGGTTTCTCTGCTTACCCTGAGCCTGCAAAGCCAGCTCCCCTCGCGTCCCCACAAACTCAGCAAACCATCCTTCAGACCAGTAATCTCTCCAAGACTCATCCGTGGAGCATCTCACAGTTCAGGCTTGGATCAATGCCCCCATCTCCTGTGCCTACCCGGGGCACCGGGTAAGCTTTGCCCCGATGACAGCAAGGGACAGAGAGCAAGAGGGGGGACAAACCTTCTGCTGAGCCTCAGGGAAATGTCCCAGGAACCCCAGATCCAGCTTCTCCCACCATTTTTAAGGGTAAAAAGCTGAAGCAGTCTCACCATGGCTTGTCCTGCATCTCCCCAGCACAGAGAGGCACAAGCCATGTCCAGAAAGGACTGAGAAAGGCAGCCGGGTACCTCCTTTCCCATTGGAATCGGGGTAACATTGGAGCAAGGGGCTTAAATACTGGGGTAGCTCTAAATATTGGGGTAGAGCTGGTTTTAATCCTTGGATCACACCTCATTATTTTGTCTGCCCCAATGCTTCAGAGCTCCTCAGCAGATCCTGCCCTCGCAGGCAGGACTCAATTCTGCATCCGTAGAAGCTGAGATTGATGTTTCTTTAATACCCTGATGCTGCTCTCCTTCGCCTAAAGCCCCCCTTCTCCTGCCCCACACACCGCACCGGGATGCGGATGAGAGCATTGCGCCCAGGAATAGTTTTTTCAACACCCAGCACAAATGCAAAGGAGGGAGAAGCAGGAGCAAAGAGAAAGTGGGAAGGAGAAAGAGGGACCTGGCCTGATTTTCCAGAGCTGCAGGATAAATGTGCATCTCGGCGAGAGCTGTGCAAGCACCGAACCTTTGCCTAGAGGTTACCTAAAGATAGGCTGCGGGGGCCCCACTTCACACCCCCACACTTGCAATTTTTTTTTATTTTTTTTTTTTTTCACTCAGATGCTTGGTTAAGGCTACTCCCAACTCAACGGCGTTGCAGCAGCGACAGTTTAACCCTGCATCAGCTCCTGCCCGAGCCTCACCACCCCGGGCACCCACGGAGCATCCCCGGGAGGGCGGCAGCATCCCGAGTGTGGGATCATTTTCCCCTTCCCCGCTCTCAGCATCTCACTTAATGGCCTCTTCCCAGCTCTTCTCCGGGAGGTGCTTTCAGGATCTGAGTGCCCACTTTGCCAAATGGAAGCGGACTCTCTTACTTAGCCGGGAGGGCTAAAAATTCCCGCTTGTCCCTGGGGCACACGCGATGGGCTGCGATGGGGGTTTGAGCATCCTGAGCTTTTCAGCACCAGTAACGGAGGTAGTGCTTTCTTGGCACTTGAATCTTTCCCTTCCTTGATGTAAACGAGCAGGATTTTCGAGGGCTTGAGCCCCTCAGCAGAGAGAGGAGCTTTTGCAAAGGTGTGCGGGGTGGTCCTCCCTGGAGGGCATCACTGTGCCACCTTGGAGGTCTTTAATTTATGAGCCGGAGAGGATCCGTGAGGGGTTTTTGGGGGTTTCACCTGGCAGGGAGGCGATGCTCAGCAAAGAAAGTGGAGGAAAATAGGTCATTTAGCACAGGCATAGCCAGCCCAGGCTCTGCTCAGCGGGGATCAGCTGCTCCCCACAGCCGGGATCATGGGCTGGGAGATGCCGAAAGGGCTGCCCGAGCACGGGGAGGTCTCTGTGTTGGACTGTGTGATCCTTCCATCCCTCTCCTTGTCTCTCCAAAGGGTGAAAAAGCACAAGCACCTCGGCTGGCAGAAGGATGCGACACCCCTGATGGCATCTCCCGCATCTTCCGAGCGCTGCCGGGATGGTGAGCACGCCGATAGACCGGCAATTTAAAATAATTACTGTATCTGCCTCGCAGCCTCCTCCTGCCATCTCTTCGGAGAGCCTGGGCAGAGCAGACTCTATTCTGCGAACTCCTCGTACCACTTTGTGTTTAGATATTTATGAACCCACAAGCCGAGGGGACACGGATAAGGGGAGGGGTTTTGCATCTGCTGCAGCCGGCTGGAGCTTCTCCTGGGCTTGGAAATGGGGCTGAGGAACACAAACCAGCCCAGTCTGGGGACTGCTTCCACTCTGCGTTAGAGCAAACACTGTGACATTTCGCTCAGGATGCGCTGCACGTAAATACTCGTTACTTTTTATGCACACAAATGGTTTGCCATACTCAATGTTCGGAATTGGCTGCTCTGAAATACCTCCTCTCCTCCTAAAAACATCCATCCATGGGTTCAGCCACCCATCTAAGCGTTTTTGCTGTCCCAATATTTAGCTGAGCTTTGCAAGTTGCTGGTTCCTTGGAGAAAGCTCAGCAAGCTGTGTAAGAGACGGGGAAACTGAGGCACAGAATGGAACACCATGTCCCCTGGGTCACACCCTGGCACAAGAGAAACCCCAACCCAAGGACCCTGACACCGGGTCCATGTCAGGAGCTCCTCCACAACCAATACGAGGAGATTTGGGGTGGCTGAGGTGGATGTTTAGCACTGCTAACCTCCAGTGCTTGGGATACAAGGTGGTGCCACTTCTCAGAGCCAGGCAGGACCATCCCATGCCATGGGAGAAGAAGGATCTCTCCTCCTTCTGTTTTACTCTTCACTCCATGAGCACAGAGTAGGTGGGCTACCTCGGCTCTACCCTGGAAGAAGGGAAGCCCAGAACAGCCCCATGGCCTGTAAAAGCAACCAAGCAAATGAGCAGACCTCAAAACACAAGTATCAAGCCCCTCCAAAACCTTCCCTCCCCTTTGCTGCCCCAAGACACTCGTAGAAAAGGAGAAGACAAAACAGCAGGAGAAAATATTGCTCCAGGGATGGAGCAAACAAACCATTGCTCTGCAAGAGGAGCCAAAGCCATCCTGAGATGTCCATACCCGTTCCCCACTGGAGATCCTACTAGGAGACATCTCTGGGGACATGAGGTTTATAACCCCATAGAGGATGTGCTATCATCACCATCTTTGCCTGTTTGTTTCTCCCTCTTCCAGCTTAAAAAATACCCATTGGGTGCCCTGAAGGTTTCCCAAGAGCAAGTTTCCCCCCAGCACCACCCATTCCCTGTTACCTGCATGGATGTGGTTGATATCCCAGTCAGTAGAGTGGGGATCATGGGCTTGACCCCGTCTCCAGCCCCTTCTTCTCCACCTGTGTGGCTGCTTGAGCTTCTTTGGAGCAAATCCCATGGGGGATCCCGTCCAGACCACGCAGTATGTCCGTCCTGGCTGATGCCCAACACCGAGAGACCCATCAGCTTCTCCCAGGGGTTTCCCACTCCAAAAGCCCCCTCAGAGCAGTGGACAGTGGAGCACAAACTGGGTTTTCCATGGCTCAAGGCTGTTTCTTTCCTTTCTTAGACCTACAGGAAAAAAAAAACACCCCACCTACCAAAATTACAATTTCTTGTCTTTTTCTTCCCCACCCTCCACAGAACTGATATTGAAATAACTCCTCAATAATATACATATTTATTTTCTCTTAATTAGTGCCGATATTTACAAAAATTGTGATACTCTGTGAAGAATAAATTATATACACTCATGATAAACCAGACAGCAAATGCTCATTTGGAATATGTATGTACACAGATCTGTATACCTATATACAATGGTCAGCCTTATTGACCCGGGTGCCTCGCAGCCCGTAGATCCACCCGACCCCCAGGACACCCCCCGCGGCGTCAATAAGAGCAGTAACGTCTATACACACTGTGCAATTCGGGTACAGCTGGTGTCTAATTTTTTGTCTAGCAAACGCATGGTTAAATGACTTGAAATTCCCACGAGTCCTCCTTTAACAGTTTATAGGCCTCTCTCCATTCCTGGTCCCATTTCTCCCGTAACCATGGAAACAAAAGGTTCAGCTCCAGCATCCTTAGGATGAGTCCTTCTTGGATTTCCTCTTCCTATCGATTCGCTCAAATTAGGCACCGCAGGCGGGGTTGATCCAATGCCCACATTTTCCCCTTGCGCTTCGGCATGTGACATTGGAGGACAAGAGCGCAGTCTCAAGCAATGAGGGAGTAAGTGCAAATGGATAATTACAGTCTTATAGGCAGCAGAAAATTAAAAAAAAAAAATAAAATCAATAATAATAAAACCAACACCCAAAAGACCAACCTCAAGCTCAGGACAGCCAGGTAGGGCTGGGGAGGGGACCCGTGAGGGTCCACGTGGATGGACTTTGCATGGTTATGTGACATCCAGCAGCTCCTACAAGCCAAACCGTCCCTCCCAGAGGAAAAACAGAGATAAGGAATTTATCTTTCATCACACACAACTGGGCTGGGAGATCTCGTCCCTGGGTATAAACCAGTGCTGTGCTCTCCAGGATGATCTGCACCACCGGTGGCTGGTCCCTCTCCCCCGCAATGGGATGCAGCAGGATTGGAGCACCCCTGTCTGAGAAGAGGGGGATGAAATTTGGACGGCCGAATGCCATAAGATCATGGGGAGAAGGAGGCCGTGGGGTGTCCTTCACATGGGGCTGAGGGTAGGACAGGGGGGACCGTATCTGCCCTTAGGGCTCCCAGTGGGACACAGCAGCTGGTCCTCGATGGGAGGGACCAAGGGATGCAGTGGTCATGGAGGAGGCTGAATGCTGCCAGGGGTGCAAGGAGGGAGCCCTAGCCTTTTTTTGGGTGCAAAACGAAATTGTTCGGGGCTGACGACTCCTCTCCTCAGCCCCTTTCTCCCTAGCAGCACGCTGAGCAGCTCTCTCTGACAGAAGAAATCCCTGGGACTCCTCCATGGATGTAGACCTTGAGATAAACCCACCCTGGCTCCAAACACAGGGAGAGGCTTCTTGCCACTGCCCTGGGACCAAAAACCAGCATGATTCGAGGGACTTGAAACCCAGCCATTTCAAAAAAGAACCCAAACCCCCAGTAGGTGCAGCACAGTCCTTGCATCGCCAACAAATCCCACCAACTTCTGCTTGGCTTTGCCTGCACAGCCACGGAAACAGTCCTGATGGGCCCGAGCCAGGGATTCGGGATCCGGATGCTGCAAAGCTGCGGGTTTGCAGAGGGATGAGGAGCCAGATGCCACCAGCCCCTCAGGATGTTCCCACTCCCAAGGCCAGATCCCAATCTCCTTTGCTCGGACCCATTCCTAAGCGTTACGGCAAGCTCTGGAAGAGCTTCAAGACTTTGGCAGCAATTTCAAGGGCTGACCCAGGAATTATCTGATAACAAAGCAAGGCCCTTCCTGAAATACCTCCTCCTCCTCTGTCTTTTTTCTCTCCTTCTGTGTATTTATGCACAAATATGCCCATATTTATACACCCACGTGCTACACTCCCATAACACCAACTAGAGATCCTTTTCTTCGTATCGCTCAGGATGCAGATCTGTAGGACTTTGACACAAAACATCACTGCAGAGATTAGTTTTGATGATGAAACATATCACCCCCTACAAAGAATTTTTTCCTCACAGCCCTAAGCACATAAGGGCTCGTACATAAGCCTCAACCCATTGCCCTTAGCACAGATTTTGGAAGATATTAAAGAGCTGATGGGCTTCTCACAGATTTAGGCACGTGGTTGGGTGTTAGAAGACACCCCGTGCCGTAACCACCACTTTCCACCTCTCCAAAACCATGGCACAAAGGATTAAACTAGGATATAGGTGCTGTCTCTGGGTGCCAATCCAGGAGTACCTTCTCACATCAGAGAGCTTCAGTTCTCCATCCCAGCCCTGCAGAGCAGCAAATATCTCCACGGGAGGAGGAGAGGTAACCACACCACCTACGCTAGGTAGCCCGGTACACTCTAACATAGACAGTGGGACTCTCCCCCTCCCTGGTCCCTAATTTAGCATCCTCAGTCTGAGCCACTTTGCGGCTCGTTTCTGCACAGTTGCAGAGCCAAGGGGAGCATCTCTGCAGAAAAGGGCCCAGAGTCTCTCAAACCAAATTCCTCAAGAAAAAAAAAAATGAAAAAAAAAAAGAAAAAAAATTCACAGTCTCCTCCGGAAAAACTGGTTCAAGATCACATCAGTGAGTCAGAAGCAAAGCTAGAAATAGCACTAGAGCTCCGACCTGCAGGCACAAATCCCATTAAAAGCTATAGGGGAACCATTTCTCTGCGCGGGGGAGAAACCTGGACCCTTCTGCTTTGCTCAGCCTGACACATCGCTCCCAGCCACAGCCCCCACAGGCCTGTTTTGCCCTGAACCAAACATCCAAGTGCTTATCCGGGTGCATTCCATATTTCTCAAACACGGTGCCAAGGGCAGCAGAGACGGTCTCCCACCAGGACTCGATTTCCCCAGCAACATCTGCCCGGGTCAGTGCAAGAGGTGCAGAATCCATCCTAAGGAAGGGATGGGCCATGCTGGCCCTGCAATGGGGACAGATGGCAGCTCGCATCGGTGGCAACAAGAAGAACATGGCCTCTTGCTCTTCGGCCCCGTTCATCTCTGCAATGTGGTTCTGGGGCTTCCCAAGGCAGCTGGGACCCCCCAACTTGACACGTGGGTTTGGATGTGCCTGATCATAGAATGGTCAGAGTTGGAAGGAACCTTAAAAGACCATTGAGTTCCAACCCCCCTGCCCTGGGCAGGGACACTTCCCAATAGACCAGGTTACCAATCCTGCCCATGAAACCCCCTCTCCCCTCCTGCCCAGCCTTGGAAAGCCCACAGGGACACTTTGCCCAAACCAACACCTCTTTCAGAAAACTCACAATCCCTACCAAACCACAACAGTGCTCAAGCTCCCAAGAAGCACCCAGTGCTTTGGAGAACACTCACCCCAAGCCATTGGAAGCCCGTTGGGCATGAAACAACGGGGCACTTTGCAATGTCTCTTTGAGGGCCAGCATCCTCCCCAAAAACCTGTGGAAAGCTGCCCTCGGTGCTTTCCCACCCACCAGGGATGGGACTGCTGGTGGTGGGAGCACCCATGGGTGGGCGGGCAGCATCCCGGCACATCAGGCATCTTCCCCATGCAAGCTCACACCTCTCCCAAGACCCCCCACGAGCGGGATGGATGGAAGCTGGCTGACCACCCCAAGAACGGTGCCCAAGCCAGCGGCTCGCTCCAGCCCCATCCAATTCCGTAGGATGAGCTTCAGAAGCAGAGATTTATTGCTTTCGGTTGCATTGCTTCTTTTTTTGTGTGTGCATTTAAGATGTTAGCAGGCTTCAGGGGCTCCCATTTCAGAGCTGGAGCAGCAGTGAGGGAGAAGAGGGCTCCTAATATAACGAGATGTAATTAAAGACAGGCTGGGGGTCCCATGCTGAGCACCTTTACGACCCAACACATTGATGCTGCTGGTCCTCTACACCCAGCAGAAGCCAGGGCTCTCATGCACTAATCATGGACACTTGGTATTAATTATAGCCAGGTCTGAATCAATCAGCCAATAAAGTAAAAAATGAAGAGTGATTCCACCTGGTCCAGTGGAGCCACATCAGCACGAGAGATGGATCCGGCCCTAAAGCAGCATTTGGAACCATTGCTGTAGAATACGCTAGCACCGTTGATTTTATTGTTATTAGTATGGTTTTCCTCTCTGAGCTCAGGAAGGGTTTGATTGACCTCCCTCACACACTCTCCAATGGGGTTCCCTCCTTGGGCACCCCCCCCTTCGCCGCAGCGGTACAGCACTGACTGTGCCCCAGTTCAGCCCCAATTCACCCCAACTCAACAGGCTGCTAAGCCCCATCCTGCACTCTGGGGAGGTTTTGCTCAACCACGACCTCAGAAGAGGTCTCCATCCCTCCATTCCTTGGATTGGCAGAGGAACAGGATGCCCATCCCTGGGGATTTGCAGCAACAGGGTGGGGGGGAGGAAACACAAGGAAATCCTGATGGGAATGGGGAAAGCAGGTGAGATCCCCCCAGACCAACAGCCCCCACCTATTCCCAAATAACACCAGGATGAAGAAGAAGCAGAGACAACCTCAGGGGCTCTGCACCTCGACTCACCCTTCCTAAAACCCTGGGAGGAGGCAAAGCCAAGGCTCGGAGGCACCAGCTCAGGTCCAGCCCACCCTCAGCACGCATCCTCTCCACCACAACGGAATAAACCACCAGCCCTGAGGCTCTACACGATTGAAAAGGTGTTTTTCAGCCCAAAATGCACCTTGCCCTGCTGATCCCATGGGCACCTTGGGGCAGGTCATCCTGCTCCAGCCGATGTCCCACCATCCCATAGAACCCCTGAGACAGGAAGTCCCTGATGCTCCAAGTGCTCACGTTTGCTGAGGATTCGGCCCTAAAGTCGCTCTCTAAATATCTATATACACACACACGATAATTATATAGGAAACAGCTGAAAATTGCTGAACAAACAAGGCAGGAGAGCCGGTACCTGCTATTCCACCTGCTCCTCATGCCCTCTCTGATCCGCCGTGGGTTCTGCCCATGACACCAAGATTAATGACTAATTACTCGCCCTATAATGAGTGCAGGTGTTTAACTTTCAGCTCACCTTCCCTCGCTTGCGTTAGTCGGCTCTCGCGTCTGGATGCTCGGACACTCAGGCTTTGCCTTGTTATCTCTCAAACTGTTGTCAGCACATGCCTTCCCCATCCAGTTTTTAAATATAATGGGGATTTATTTTTTTTTTTAACCTCCACGAATCTCCTTCGAGCCACCGGAGAATCTATAAACACTATAAACATGAATACTGTATAGTCTACTAAGAAAATATATATTTGTGTGTGTATTAAATATTCAGATTCATGCAACAAATACCCATGCAGCTGTACTGTATTACTGGTTAAATTTCACTGCAGTATAAATATATTATAGGCCACAGCATAGTTGCTCCAGTTTTATATATAGATATAAAAAAAAAGATGCTTTTTCCAACTCATTTTCAATGTGTCTTTGTGGAGGTGTCTTTGGTGATCCTGGAAATACCGGTGATGGAAGTGTCGTCTAAATAAATAAATAAAACCCAAGCGCTTGATTTATTTACTCATCCCTCCCGATGCCTAGCAATAGAAAATTTAAGACTTAATAAATAATGTGCCGTCATACTAATTATCCCTCCCCTGGGCCTCACACTGGCATACTGCAGTGGCTGAAACTATTGCAGCATGCAGCATTTTCCGTTATGAAACACGAGCCTGGGCGATGCGTTCGCACTTGGCGTTCCCGGGGCGGAAACCTCAGCTTTCAGGCAATTCGGCCCCACGACTGCGTCTTCCCCCTCACCGAGCTCCGCCTGACCTTTCCCAGCCCTTCCCCACGCCTGGAAGCCCGTTGTCACCCGGAGGGGGGACGGGGACCGGCGTTCCCGGTACCCCCCGGGATGGCCCCGTCAACCCCCCCAGCATCCCCATCCCATTGCTCGAAATGCCCGACTGCTCCAGATCTTCAGGGAACCCAGGTCTTTAAGGAACCCAGATCTTTGGAAACCCGGATCTTTGGAAACCCACAAGCCCGGGGATGGGGAGAAGGGGAACGAAATGGTTTGGGTTTTGTTATTGTTTCTTGCACGAGCGCTTATTTGGTGCGGAAATCAAAGGTTAAAAGTCACTTACACAGCTATTGCTTCCCATGCAGAACCAAATATACACCGTAGAAAATGCTGTATTAACTACAATGCAGAGCAGCACTCAATATCTGCAATTGTTCCACTTCAGCTTTAAATACGTTACTAGATTTTAGCGACTAGACATCGGTTAGCATTTTGGTGATATTCACATAGTTTGTGTTAGCGAGGGTGCAATTGGCTGTCTTCAAGTTCTCCTCCCTAAAATCCTCATTGCTATTGTTTACGCCTTCCTGAATCTCCATATAATCAGACTTACTAATAGTAGAGGCACTTCTGCTTTTCTTTAGGTCGGGGGAAGAGGGGATCTTTGGGCAGCTGGTTACTTGCAAATATTGAGCCTGCTCCTCTCCCTCCGTCTCCCGGTGGTAGAAGTAATTGAAGTTAGACACTATGACGGGCACCGGTAAGGCAATCGTTAATACGCCAGCGATGGCACACAAGGAACCCACTATTTTCCCCCCGATGGTCGTGGGGACCATGTCTCCGTAGCCAACAGTCGTCATGGAAACCACGGCCCACCAGAAGGCATCGGGGATGCTCGGGAACTGGGACTCGCTCTCGTCGGCCTCGGCAAAGTAGACGGCGCTGGAGAAGAGGATGACGCCGATGAAGAGGAAAAATATCAAGAGGCCCAGCTCCCGCATGCTGGCCTTGAGAGTCTGGCCCAGGATCTGCAGCCCCTTGGAGTGCCGGGAGAGTTTGAAGATCCTGAAGACCCGCACCAAGCGGATGACTCGGAGGATGGCCAGGGACATGGCTTGCTGGCCTTGCTGCCCATCCTCCGGCTTCTCGGCCAGCTCCGTCCCTAAGGTGATGAAATAGGGGATGATGGCTACGATGTCTATAATGTTCATGATGTTGGTAAAAAACCCAGCCTTGCTGGGGCAGGCGAAAAACCTCACCAAGAACTCAAAGGAGAACCAGATGATGCAAAGTGTCTCCACGATGAAGAAGGGGTCTGTGAAAGAGGTGGACTGCTGGTACCCCATGCTGCTGTTGGAGTAAGGGAGGTGGCTCAGCCCGCCGCCGTGCATGTCTTCGTTCTCATCCCGAAAAATGGGCAATGTTTCCAGGCAAAAGCTGACGATGGAGATTAAAATCACCATGACAGAGACAATAGCTATAATCCTGGCAGGGCCCGAGCTCTCGGGGTACTCAAAGAGCAACCACACTTGTCTCTGAAACTCGTTCTCAGGCAACGGTCTTTCCTCTTCTTTGATGTAGCCTTCATCTTCCCGGAACATCTCCATCGCTTCTTCCCCCAGTTCATAGAAACGAATCTCTTCCGAGAAGATGTCTAAGGGCACGTTAACCGGCCTCCGCAACCTCCCACCGGACTGGTAATAATACAAAATCGCATCGAAGCTGGGTCTGTTCCGGTCAAAGAAATACTCGTTCCGGAGCGGGTCGAAATATCTCATTCTCTTTTTAGGATCCCCTAGTAAGGTCTCCGGAAACTGAGCCAGTGTCTTGAGCTGTGTCTCAAAGCGCAGACCCGAAATATTAATGACCACCCTCTCGCAGCATTCATGGTCGGTCTCAGGGTTATACGTGTCCTGCGGGTGACCGGGAAGAGCTGCAGCTTCATCTGCAGGATCTCCGGTAGCAACTGTCATATTGGGGTTTAAAAAGAAATCCTTACGCTAAACTCTTCCCAGTGCCCGGCGGTGGGGTCGGATTCAGGGCAGGGCTACTATCCTGCAGAAGGACAGGTACGTAGGTTTGGAAGTGTCTCATGAAAAGGTGAAGGGATGATTTAAAAAGAAAAAAAAAAAAAAAGAGAGAAAATTAAAAAAAAAAAAGAGAGAGAAAAAAAAAAAAAAGGAAAGAAAATTGCCCCTGCTGAGAAAGAGAGAGATGAAATAAAGTTGGGGGGAGGAGAGCAGCTCCCTTCACTACCGTGTCTAGCCCCTTCCTCAGAAGGGTTAATTTGCCTCCTTCTTTGGGACTGAGTTCAAAAACTCCCATCTAAAGCAAACCCATGAGGTGGAAGAGAGAAAACACCTGAGGAACCCTCACCTATTCAAAACCAGCGCCGGAAAAACTGGCATTGGCAAACCAGAACTTGCTGGTGAGTGGGTTTTTTTAACTAAAAATTAAAAATTCCAATTAAAAAAAAAAAGGGGGGGAGGGGGAGAGAGGGGAAGGAAAGAGAAAGGAGGAAAAATATCCCCCCCTCCAGCCCGAAGGTGGGGAGGGGACCTCGAGGGGGTGCCAGGGGGAGGCAGAGCAGGCTCAGCTCATTTCCAGGCATGCAGCTAAGGGTTAATGTATTAACCGTGCGATCGCAGGCAATCTACCCTCCTCTCTGGGTTTGTTTTGGTTTTTTTTTTAAGTTTGCCACCTTCCCCAGCCTTTTGCCCTGGTCACCAAGCAGTGGGGGGGAGGCGACATGCTGCCCTCCCTGCCTGCAGCCCACCGGGCGAGCTCTGCGGCTACTGGAATTCCCAGCCGGCCACGGAAACTGCCCCGCCGACCACTGCAGTCCCCCTCCTCGACCGCTGGTGTCCCGGCTCCTGTCATCCTCTGCAAACCACCATGGCACACAGAAAACAAATCACATTACCTGGAGAAGCCAAATCTTAGTGTCTCTTAGTAACACCGATTATCTGACCCTTGGGGAAATCCTAGAGAGAAATACAGGCTTCCAAGATCCCCATAATTTCCTCTCTCTTCAAAGTTAAAAATAATGGTGAGTCATCGTAGAAAAAGGAGAAGGGACATAAAAGGGGTTAGATTCCCAGATGGTGGAAGTCAGGTCTTGTAATGGTTTGGACTGGAGAGAGAGAGAAAAGAGAGAGAGAGAGACAGAGAGACAGAGTCTTCTCGGTAGCTGTTGCAGCTCTGCACTTCAGGGCAGACGAGCGTCTGTCTGATGCCTTCGGTAGGACGGCGAGAAGATGCCAAGCTCAGCAAAACCCGATGTCCCCAGTGTCCTCGGGAGGTGTGGCATCGCCTGGAAAAAACACCGGGAAGGTAGCGAGCTGCTGGGCCCCCAGGGAAGGGGATGGGGAAGGGGAGTGGGGGGGGTTTCAAAGATGCCTCCTCAAAGCCTCGGCTCCTTCGGGCACCCCTTTTTTCCCTCCCCGCGAGCTGTTCGCCCGCTGCCTGGCCAACCTGCACTGCAACACGAGAGGAGGGCGAGAGCGCGCTAGCGGCGAGGCGGAAAAAAACCAGAGCCCCATCTCTCCCTCCGCTCCCTCGCTCAACGCCCCGGCGTGCAGCAGGGCCGGGCTGCCCGTGGGAGCCGGTGCCAGGCAAAGGGAAAGGCTGGGGATTGGGGGGATGGAAGAGAGAGAGAAAAAAAAAAAAAAGGGGGGGGCTGGGGGTGGAGGAACGACGCAGCCCCCAACCTGGAGCTCTGCAAAGCCACCATGGGTTCCCAGAGCATCCCCGGAGTCGGTGGTACCCACCGGGCGCAGCGCCCACGCCATCGCGTCGCCTTCCCGGGTGATTCAGGAGGCTCCAGCTTCATCCGCGAGACTGAACCCCCCCACACCGTGTCCCTCTCTGCCCCCTCTCCCCACAAACCCACCTTACCCCCCACCGAGGAGCCCCGAGCATCTTGGGATCCACGCAACCTGCATCCACCCTCCTCATCCTCCGAAAAGCCACCCCCCGATCTGACCCACCCCACACCCCCCACCCACACCCCCCATCGTGGGAATTTGACTCCTGTGGGCAAAATTTCTCACAGGGATGTTGAGAGTCTGGTCCCCGATTGGTGCCGGGTCATCAGCATCCCTGCTCCTAACGAGCGCATCCTTTAGGTCATCCCGCACTGCCTCTCACCGGGGAGATGCTCAACCCGGAGAGGTCCAACCAACCTCTCCTTTTTTCTTCCTGCTATTGTTTTTTTTCTCCCTCCCCAAAGAGAAAAAGAAAATAAAATTAAAAACAAACAAACAAGCAAACAAACAAAAACCCTCTAACCTCCCTTCTTCAGCTCCAACTCGACTTGTCTACTTTGAGCCAGGATTACAGAACCGGGTAGGGGAGGCAGGTGGAAAATAACCCCCCAGTCCCAATCTCCTCGGGAAAGATTTCAGCCGCTTCGGGGCCATTTGTGCCCGTGGGTTCCTCTCCTCATCGCCCCGGGTGCAGGTATCGCCGCAGATCCCTCTTTTCTGGGAAATTTCCCTTTTCCCTGCGACCCTCCTCTCCCTTCTCCTTATGCACTAGAAAAAATAGTACAACCCTGACAAGGCTTGCAGCATTCAACCGCTTCGCTTAACCCTTTTCTGCCAAGCCCGGAGCAGAGGAGGTTTTATTTGTCCCAGTTTTTCTCCTTTTTCCTGCATTTTTTCCCCACCGCTCGCTCCCCAGCGACTCGCTCAGGAGTTTGGCTGGATTTGACCTTCCCTGGCTCCTCTGAGCATCCTTCCGCAAACACCATCATTCCGCTGCCGCAAAAAAAAAACACAAAAACAAACCACCACAAACACCCATTTCACCAAAAAAAAAAAAAAAATCAACCAACCTTGAATTATTTTTATTTCTAAAATCCTGGGGGTTTCGCCCTGCCTGGAAACTCTCTCCTCCCCTTTCTCCCTTCCCAAGCAACCCTCCGTGGCGTGTTTAACAGCGCGGAGATTCGCTTATTGTTTATTTTTTAAGGTGTTGATGTTTATTTGGCACGAGGTCCAGGCTTCTCCCTCCGAGTCCGAGCCCAAGCGGAGACGCTTGGTTACGGCATCATCGGAGTTGACATCACGCATCCCAACGCTCAGTTTCCCCGACTTTCTCCCCATCCCCTGCCTTCCTCGCAGATACACCCCACCTTCCTCCCCCTCCCTCGAGCCTCTTTGGGGTTAATTCATGCAAATTCAGGGGCCGGGAGGATGGAGGAGGTGAAGATTTGAGGAGATGGCTGCAGGCAGGAGCCATGCCAGGGGGGAGGATTTCGGGAAGGGGTGAGATGTCGAGGACAAGGTCGTGTCTGCCACGAAAATACAAATCCCTCCATTTGCACAGTTTATGGGCAGGCGGCGTTGAAGCAGGGCAGCGGTGGGGGAGGAGTGGGGGGGTGATGGGGAAGGGGGGGGTGGTGGGAAGGAAAGGATGCAAAGAAGGGGGGAGGGAGAGGCGGGGGGGGGAAGAGAAAAAGGCACCAACTTACAATTGGCTCTGCAGTCGGGCATGCGGCGAATGCACAAGCAGCCGCTCGGCTCCGCGCCGCCGCCGGCACCTCTCACCTCCGGCCCCCCAAAACTCCTACCCCAGGAGTCAACCTCTGAAGGCAGCAGAGCTTCTCCATGAATATTCATAAGATTAATATGAGCATCTTCTCCCTCCTCCCCCCCCCCCCTTTTCCCCTTCCCGCCTCCCTCCTCCCAAGCTTGAGACCTAGATTTCAACCACTGGGAAATAATCATATCCCTGGATACGTGATGCTGCTTTGCCGCGCGGCTCCCAAACACACCATAGTCTCGGTATTAGCCTGGATCTTCTCGGGGAGATCTGGGGTGGGGTGGAGAACCACCAGCTCTGCCAAGGTTTGGGGAAGGAGATGGGGCAGGATCGGACTCACAGGGACCCCACCATCTCTTGGCTGGGGTGAGGAGGTAAAAAGGAATCATTTTTATATCACTTTGACTTACAGACCTTACAAGGAGGCATCTCCCGCCCTCAAAGGAGGGAGATGGACGAAGCTCCTCCAGACTTGGCATTATGGATCCACTCCTGCAATAGGGAGGGCATGAGGGAGATGTCTCTGCGTGGACCCCTCTGCCATCTCCCCGTGGCCCCCAAGGAGAGCATCGGGGCAGCAACAAGTCCTGGAGGGCTCCTGCCACCCACCAAACACGGGCCCCGGAGGAGATGGTGGAAATGTTTCTGTTCCCATGTGCCACGGTCAAATTTGCAAGAGGGGACAAAGGTGTCACTTTGGGACAAGGGACAAGGTGGGAAGGGAGGGCATGGACCACCACGAACAGCCAAGAAAATCAGTGCCATGCCTTAACCCAGCTGGGGGGGGTGGGGGGGGTGGGGACAGGTAGGGCTAATCCATATTACTTTAGGTCCCCAAGGTGCCAGGAGCAGCGGGTGGCACAGAGCCAGGCACTGGGGGCAGCGAGGGGGATGCCATCACCCACCACTCCTCCCAACACCCGTCTTGATCTTGCAACAAGAACCTATTTCCCCAAACCCCCAGCGAGGTTCCAATATTGGAAATGAAGTTCTAGCCCTACGGCAAATTTGGGGAATCCTTCGCTCCCTGCCGCAAACAGCCCTCGGAGGTACGGGTTTTCCTGCTGCACGCAGCCAGCCGGGCAGGAGGACACTCTGGAGGAGGGGTTTTTAATGTTTTCTGCATCATTTTAGCCTTTTCTGAAGGCAGCTCTGGATCCAGCAGGGTAGGCTGAATCCAGAAAATGATTTGCCCAAGGGCTAATCCTTATGCAATATGCAGAATCACAGAATCACAGAATCACAGAATCTTAGTGGTTGGAAGGGACCTTTGAGATCATCGAGTCCAACCACATTAAAAAAACAAACAATCAAACAAACAAAAAAACAAAACTGAGGCCAGGCAGAGAACAATTCCAGCCCAGCCAAATTTCTAACTCGTTACTCCTGCTGCCGCCTTGCGAAAGGTTTTGCAAAACCCTTCGGGGGATTTTTCATATATTTTTCATAGAAACAGCAGCAGCTCCTCACCGAGAGCCAAAATCCCGCGCCTCTAATAAAACCGGGGGAATTTCTCTGAATTGAGTGACGCTCTCCTGATTTACTCTCCCTAATTGTGGAGCTATTATTCCCACCTCCCCCCCTCCCTCCACTGTGCTGACAGCTCCCGACGTAACCCAGCCTTTCGGAGCCGGAGCCGAGCGGATGCGCTGCACCCACTTGTCTGTCTCACACGGGTTTCACCAGCCCGTGTCTTCACATCGATCTTAGAGTTAAGAAATAAATCCCCTTCTGGAATATTTCTCTTACCCACATGGATTTCATAGGCAACCAAACTGGAAGTCTTGCCCCATCTGTGTGTGTGGCCCCTGGGAAAATCACCTGGTGGGAGGATGTCCCAGGGACCAGGCGATCTGGTGCCCAGGTCCCATCAGGAAGCAGATGAGCTCCCCTTGCTTTCCTGCCTTTATTTCCTGGGAAGCTCCCAAAAGCTGTTCAGACCTTGATGGGCTTGCAGCCAGCCCACACCTTATAAACAAAAAGAAAAAATGTGATTATTTTTTTTTCCCCCTTTTCCCCCCCCAGTATACTGGTGGAGAGTTTGGAAGATGCTCCATGATGTATCATGGGGGCGTGGATGAAACCCACAGGGTGTCCCCAGGAGTGGCCTCATCCAGAAGAGCAAAACTGAAGCCCTAGAGCCATGTTGCAAAGCACGACCTGCACCCAGCCCCATGCCACATCGACGTCCCAGGCACCCATGGGACATCCCTGAGCTGCCATAAGCCCAGCTGCTCCCTCACTCCCTCCTGGGGAGGGCCAGGAGAAGCTCTCAAGAGAGAGGATGGACCACATCCCACCACCTTCACAAGTCCTGCACAGCCTCAGATGGTGGCATCTTCCCGTAGTGTCCCTCCTGGAGACCCCATGCCACCTCCTGCAAAGCCAGAGGGACTTTGAGGGCTGCAGAGGACACCAGCAGCCGTGCTGGGTGCTTGACCTGGCTTGACCAAGGTGCTGAGCAGAGCAGGGTTGGACAAGGCGGGGTGCTGAGTCTCCATCTCCATCTGAGCCGTTGCTTTCCAGCCAAAGGGGTTGACATAACTGGGCCCCGTGTCATTTCAGGAGCTGTGAAAGCTGTAAGTGGGTTTCCTGGGGCTGTGAGTCACCCTTCGGGGAAAGCATCCGACCTCCCACCGCTGCCTCGGGGCGTGGGTGGCAAGAGGAAAGGACGTCGAGAGACATCAGTGACCCCGATGTGGTGGCACAGCATCTAAAAGGGAAGGCAGCCAGGGAACATAGTGACACGGACCCGCAGAGCAGACTTTGCTCTTCCACAGCAGGTGCTGCTGGTGGATCCCAAAATATCATGGTGAGATGGGTCAGGGCAGCTCCTCCTGTCTGGGAAGATGGGGGAAGATCAGGGGTTGGCCCAAGGTTATGCAGGGAAGGAGAAGCAGAGGAAAAAACGACCTGGGAGGATCTCCAGGTCCCTAGGAGGGTCTCCAGGTCCCTAGGAGGATCTCCTGGTCCATGGGACAATGTCCTGGTCCATGGGAGGATCTCTTGGTCATGGGAGAATCTCCTGGTCCACAGGAGGACCTCTGGGTCTGTGGGAGAATCTCCCAGTCCCTGGGAGGATCTCCTGGACCATGGGAAGATCTCCTGGTCTATGGGAGGATCTCCTGGTTGCTGGGAAGGCAAACAAAGGAAAAACAGCAAATATGGCCTGTCTGCAAAGTTAATGTTCAACACATTCTCCCTCTGTATTTCTCCAAGGTGGTTTTCCATAATAAAATATCTGATTATTTTAAAAATAACTCCTTTGGGTACTGCTCTGAATTCTCATTTGGTCGAGATCACCGAGTTGCAACATCTTTGCCTCCAAAGATGCTCCAACAGCCTGAACTGGAGAGGAGCCGGGCACCGTTCATTGAAAATAAAAGTCCTTTAGCTCCACTGAAACACAGTAAAGAACTTTAGCTCTTGAGGGCTTTGGAGCTCGCCGAGGTGATGGTGAATATTTCATGCCAGGCTGTCGCTCACTCCAGGAGAGCTAATGGACCTGCTGCCGGTCCAGGGTGGGTGCCTCCCGCTTGGGCTCCTCCAGCCACTCCGGTTAAAAGGCTCTCAAAGCCGCTTTATTTCACTTGCACAAACAAAAAGGACAGGACAAGCCAAATTAGCAAAGGGAAAAAAGAAATCAATAGTCTCCTTCCAGCCAGGGACGGGTGCTTTCAGCTCCGGAAAGAAATCCCGCTGGCTCACAAGCCTCGGCATCGCCCGTGGATAAAGCTCCCCCTTCTCTCCCCAGGGCTGGGGGGGTTATTTAAGGAGTCAGCTGAGCCCCCGTGTCACCACAGGCTGGCTGTGGGCCACTGCCACCACGCTGAGGTGACTTAACCGTGTCCCTCCAGTCCTCCTCCTTCCAGTCCTCCTGTGGAGGACATACCAAAGGGACCGAGGAAGTAGAGTCACTTTAGGGCTCCCAAAGTGTCTTCATCTGTGACACCAACCCAACGCCTGCTTTGCCCAGCCAGGGCTGTTTGTGTGACCCCGAGCCAGAGGAGAGGTGATGAACATCTCCTTTTCTCTCCGATGATTCATTTACCCCAGGTCTGAACCAGCCCATGCCCATCTGTGGGACGGAGAATCCCTCCTCCTCCAGCTCCGGAGGGGTGATGCTCACCAAGAAGTGAAACAGGGCCAAAAGTCAAAACCTTCTGGTTGCTGAGCTTAGGGAGGAGAAGACTAAGGGGAGATGGAAAAGTCTCTGGTGGGGATGGCCAGCACCTGGAGGCAGATTGCCTTTGCCTTGGGGGAGCAGTTAGGTGACCTCAGGGTCCTCTCTGCATTGGCATGATGGGGCACAACCTCTTCTAGCCATCAGTTCTGGGACTGGTTGCCCGTGCAGGTGACCAGGGTGACAGCATCTCCCATCACAGCACAAATGGGACAAGCAGCCCCACAGGGGCTATTTTTGGACCCTGTGGGGCTCAGCCCAAGTGTCTGCTGGTGCGAGGTGGAGGGCCAAGAGCTACTGAAGCTCAGATGGGAGCATGGAGTGAGGTGAGATGTTCCCATCACCCCGGACACTCGTCCCTCCCCAGGGAGCAGCAGGACTGCAAACCAGCCGGGAGGAAAAGTGGCTTGAGAGGATGATTTGCCTCTTCCTCCCCCACAGAGATGCTGCAGGGAGGAGATGCAGGTGGTGGGGACGTTTGGTCTGGGGAGCATCTTCCCCATGGCTTGGTGGCATGGGCACGATGGCGCTGTGGGCATGGTGGCACCGTGGCAGCTTCAGCCAGGAAGATGGCACTGCATGGCACAGCACAGAGCACCCAGTGTCCAGGAGCCAAATGCTGGGCTGGGCCAAGCGATGGGCCATGCCAGCCCCACGGCCATCCCGGATTGTGAGCCGTGCCAAGCTATGGGCCATGCCAAATCACAGGCATTGCCAGATTGTGGGCCATGCCAAATCACAAGCTGTGCCAAACTGTGGGGCCACACCAGGTCATGGGCTTTGCCAAATCGTGGCTTGTGCCAGACTGGGAGATGAACCAAATCCCCAACCTCACCGTAAGACCCTGGGTTCCCTCATCCTCCGGCCAAGACCCCCATGTGTCTGCTGTGCAGGGTCTCCCTTCCCTGCAGGGTCTCCCCGCACAATGGCTGTGCCAAGGTGTCACATTCCTAGCAGGAAATAATAAGATTTTGTGCATTTTCTGAAAGGGTTTGGAGGAAATTCATTATTTCATCTCTACTGCCAGATGTCAGGAGCAACTGGAGATGCCCCATGGTGGTGACATGGTGGTCCCTAGGAGCTCTGGACTCACTGTTCTTACCGGTCACTCAGGCAGGTGACGGGCACAGGGCTGCAGGTGACTTGGGGAGGACAGGGGGTGACATGCCCAAGGCTACACGGGGCAGGCAGTGTCAGAGCCCCCTCTGCTCCCCCCAGGATCCAGTTGTGCTCAGACCCCACAGCCCCCTCCCCTCCATCCATGGGGAATGCCACCGACTCGCAGCATCCTCTTCTCCGTCATTTCTCTGCCGTATTTACTACTTCTTCATCTCCCACCTCTTTTGGGAAGAGACAGACTTCCCCGTTTCCATGGAAACCCTCCCCCTCTCCCCTCACTTCTTCAAAGAGGTTTTCATCCGTTTCTTTCAAAAATAGCTATTTTTAGCCACGGCTTCCCCTTCTCCCCCTCCCCACCTCTCGCTCTCAGCTCACATTTTCTCAGACAAGCAGCACCCACCGGGGCTGTGACCATGGTGAGCACCCATGGGAGCCACAGCACCACCCGTGTGGCTGGTGACTTTGCTGGGTCAAGAGCAGCTTCAGTTCCTGCTCGGGTGCGTGGTCCAGATCCTGGTTGCTCCAAGCCCCCTCCAACCTGTCCTTGAACCCCTCCAGGGATGGGGCAGCCACAGTTTCTCTGGGCAACCTGGGCCAGGCTCTCACCACCCTCACACCAAACAAGTTCTGCCCCACATCTCAGCTCAATCTCTCCCATCCTTGCAGCACCCTCTGTGATTCCATGACCTTATGAAGCCAGGGGAATATTTCCTTTCCGGTGGTTGCAGAGGAGACAAAGGCCCAGGTAGCCCCACGCAGCCCTGACCTGAAGCTCAGGAGCTCTGTGCACACCAGCTCCTGTTGGGCCCCGTACTGGGATGAAGGCAGGTTGCCCAAATGGAGCCAAGTGCCACACGTGATGGTGGTCACCACCTGGGACAGACAAGGACAGTGTGGTCCCCTCTGTCATTCTCCACTTTGCAAAGCCAAGCACCTGCCACCTCCATAACGACGTTCTCATTGGCTGGTGTCTTCATCCCATCTACGCTCGTTGGCGCATCTCGTTCACACTGATGGATAAATCAAGTGTGTTGCACGCTAAGGCCTGGAAGAGCAGGAGATGGAACCTGCTTCCACCCTCCACAAACAGGCAGGGCAGAAACGCTGCCTAAATCCTCAGTATTGGTGCTGCCTGTGGACAAGCAGAGGGAGGTCCTAAAACTGAAGCTCTGGTAGAAAAAATTCAAGAGTATATCAATAAAATGATTAGTAGCAAATGGCCAGGACCGGGTGGTGTTAAGTAAAGGAGATTTCCACGAGGGAAATTATAACTTAGTCATCCCATGGGTAAACACGATGACAGAGAGATGGCCAACGACCCTTGGAGAAGGATGCTATGCCCCTCTGGTTGGAATGGAAAAGAAGATCCTTTCAGGTACCAACATCTGTTGGGAAAGGAGGAATTGAAGTGTCTAATACGAGGCCTCCTTAGCAAGGCAGGGCATGGGGAGAGAGGAAATACCCGGCAGGAGCCTGACTCTGGGCTGGAAGAGCCCGTTTGCAGCATCCAGGAGAAGTCACAGTTGGAAGAGCTGGATGCTCAGTTGGAAGAGCTGGATGCTCTGGCTTGGAAAGAGGGAGGCGACACGGGTCATTAAAACCCTGCGGGGAGGTGAGATGGTGAGTAGGGAGTGATGAATCGATATTTCTTCACAACGCAAGAAGGAAAGGGCACCCAGGGAAATTTCCAAGCAGCCAATTTCAAGGCAGCGAGTGAAGGATTTATTGCTGACATCGTGCCGGTGAGCAGAGCTGGGCTGCTGGAGAAGGCCTGAGGCCACACAGTCCCCACGTGGGGACGCTTGGGTATGGAGGTGAGCAAAACACCAGCCAGAAGAACAGCAGAAACCAGCCCTTCAGCTGCCCAGCTCCTCCAGACCCTTATTTTAAGATGAGTTTGTACATCACCAACCCAGGCAGCACCAGTGCCCGCTCCCTGTGTGGCTCCAAACCCTCCCTGCTGTGTTACTGCTATGGATGCATTTACCTGCTGCCCTTCATGACCTCTGGAGATGAAGCCTGAGCCACCCAGCCTGTTGTCACACCGTGCCACCCCCAGGCTGACCCACGTCCCACAGCCTCTGCGCTCTTCTCAGGTCCTCCCTCCAAAAGCCAACAAGTTGGTAGACAAGGGGAGACCTTGGAGCCCCTTCCAGTCCCTCAAGGGGCTCCAGGAAAGCTGGGGAGGGACTCTGGATGAGGGAGGGG
>JAOTQQ010000013.1:1976921-1990380 GCA_026546715.1 Gallinago undulata
CTGTTGGTGGCCCCAGAGCTGGAGGCAGCACTGGGGGGGTGTCTCCCCAGAGCGGAGCAGAGGGGCAGAATCCCCCCTCTCACCCTGCTGGCCCCAGGGCTGGGGATGCAGCCCAGGCTTTTGGGGCTGCCAGGAAGTGTTGTTGGGGGGTGTAGGGCTTCTCACCCACTGACACCCCCAAGTCCTTCTTCTCAGGGCTGCTCTCCATCCCTTCATCCCTGAGCCTGGATTTGTGCTTGGAGTCGCCCTGACCCATGTGCAGGACCCTGCACTTGGCCTGGTTGAACCTCATGAGGTTCAGAGGAACCCACTCCTCCAGCCTCTCCTCCGCCCCCAGTCCCGAGCCCCCCCAGCTCAGCACCAGGAGCCTCCTTTGGGATTTCTCCCTGGATTTCAGTCCTAGGAATGGGATTTGCAAAAACATCCGCTCGCTCCGCCATCTCCAGCTGCTTTCCCCAAGCCAGGAATGTGCCTCTTGCTTTTTAAATTAAATCTGCAAATACCAGAAACAGGTGATTTAGAAGCAAAAGGAACCAGCAAAGCCTCCAGTTTTCAGCTGGTCTTGGAAATCCTCCTCGGAGGCCGTGGGGAGCAGAGGGGTGAGACCGGTCACAGCTGCTGATGATTAAATGTGGCTTGTAAAATCCTAATTTCTTTTTCCATTCTTGCTATTCAATATTTTTCAGACAACCAGTAAACTGAAAAAAAAAAAAAACCACCACTCTGACATGATTTGGCTGCGTTCGCTGGTTCAGCTCCAGAGCCGGCACCTCCGCTTTGCCAAAGCATCGCCAGTGACAACCCTTCTTGTGACACTGATAATTAATATTTCAAGGGTTTGCCTGGAGCTCCTTTGGTCGATAAAGATTGTGCAGCTCTCCGGATGGCTGGTCGGGATGCTGGAAATGCACAGATTTTACCCCAAGTTTTGATTTCTCTACTGGAGTGAATTTTACTCCTGAGAACAGCATTGAAGTTCAGCTGATTTCACCCTGGACGATGAGAAGAGGCATCTCAAACCTCATCTTTGCACCGTCCTTCCCATCCCCAGCATCTCCCCCCACCCCCATTTCAGCTCCGAATGCCACTCGTTGTGTGTTTCAGCCATTTTATTGAACTTTGCGTATGAAATAACAGTTTCAAGTTCTAATGAGGAAAAAAAAAAAACAGAAAACAACAAAAAAACAATCATTAAAAAAATAAATTCAACATCGGGTAAAAAAAAAATCACACAACCCATGAAAAAAAAATCAAAAATCACTGTTTTTTTACCGGTAACTGAACACAAGGCCCACACGGCGGTGGAGGTCACCAGGACGACGGGATGCAGCAGCTTGTTTGAGCATCAGACTGGTATCAAAAGAAGAAATTTAAAGAATTGCAACACAGCTCCCCGGCAAAACCGGCTCTCGAGTACCGAGAGAACCACATTTTACATCTTCAGTCCTAAATTGCACCGTTTCTGCGGCACCTCGTTAGGCAGGATTCAGCCTTCTTGCGGAGAAGGCTGTAGGTTTCCCAGTCTGATACGCTGAATTTCACAAGGCAATATTCACCAATATTTCACCGGTCAAATGGACCCGACGCCTGTTCCAGCTGAGACAGTCGGGGGAAGGTTTCGGCATCACCCGGCCACGCGGGCGAAGGAAGGGGAAAGCAAAATCAAAATTATATCCAGCCATCCCAGTCCCACAAAGATACCACGAAAATAAATTGCATAGTAAAGGATGGGAAATGAAGAAACACGAGCTGCTCCTGCGCTGGAGGTGGGGGGTGGATGCAATGGTTTGGGTCCCCAGGTGATGAATTAAGAGCCCGTTCTCCTGGAAGGATGCTAAATTCGGCCGTGGGAATACCCAACCTTCAGCAACGAAGGGGATTTTCCTGCAAGACCTGAGCAATTTGAATAACCAAGTCCCAAGTCCAAAACGCTCCCGGCATCACGAGGGACGTGGCAGCAAACACATTGTTCTACGTTAAAACTGCCCTATTTCAAGCACTATTTTTACGTTTTCCTGGCTACCTTTCCCCTTCCTACCATGCCACTTGCAAGACCAGCTCTATCTCTGACTCGGGTATTGCCAGATAAATTGTCCTGCTCCAAAATCCTCCTCGGGAACAGGAGTGATGGGTTTGAAATGCAGCATCGGTGGCCTGGCCCGGCCAGAAAACTGATGTGTGACAGAAAACACCTGTCGGTGACAGTGGTATCTCAGAGCATCCCTTCTAAAGATGCCCAGATGGTGTTGTCTCAGAGGAGGAAGTAAAAAACATGAAAAGAAACATAATTTACCTGTATCAGAGGCTGGTGGATGAAAATAGGGGGGTGGCAGACCTGGATAATTTTATTCACCCGGGGCCGCTCCTTGGCTTTAGTCTCAGCCCAAGGGACAATGTTCCAGCTGGCTCCGTGCCACGGGAAGAAAAGCCAGAGAGTGGGGAGCATGCCAGCCCCCGAAGCTTTTTAGGGGACGAAAACACTCTCCCACAAATTCCTGCATTTTAAAAGGATTCAGTAGCAATAACAGCATTTGAACATCTGTCTCAGAAAACGTCCAAGTGTGTGTGTAATGGAAGCCTCCAGGGAGCTCAGAAGCTGGTTTCTGAGACGTTCCTGCTGCGGGGTTTTCGCCAGCCCCTGTGGGACGAGGCTGGAAGCCAGGACGGGACCGCAGGAATCCTGACTTCTTCCCCAAATCGAGCGGGGGCAAGCAAAGCATCCCGTTGCGCGCTGTCTCTGAAAGCCTCCTCCAGCCACGTCCCACCCCAATCTGCTCTGCCCACCTTCCTCAGCGCCCTTCAACCCTTTTCGAGATAATTCTGCTTTCAAATTTTGCCACTTTCTTAAAACTTGCTCTTAAAACGGGCGGTTTGATGTGACCCTGCACCGGTCCAGCTCCCCACATCTCATTTTCCTGCCAGGCTGGACCCACCGGCAGAGCTCTCACCCCAAAATTAAAAGGGGGAAGGGGGAGGGCATCTACGCTGGGGGCAGAGGAGGAACGTTGATGTGTTGGGTGTCTCGAGAGCACGGTGACCACGCTGCATCTCGGAGATGCTCCCAGCATCTCGGAGCACGGCTTTGAAGGGCTACGAAAAAAGATGAGCAGCCTGCGTTGGGATGATTAGGGGAATCAATGCACGCTATTTTTTGGATCTTCTCTTGATGTCAGCCATCATTAAATCACTCCCTTTTTTGTGTGTGTGTTTGTTTGTTGGGTTTTTTTTTTTCATCGACTGGATACATTTTGAATTTCTCTTCCCTTGCCAAATCCAGTCCTTCGCCCTGAACGACACGGCTGTCCCGCTACGATGGTTATCTCCAAAACACACAAGGCTGGAGTCAGAGTGGTGGCAACACAGATGAATATACCGGACTGACAGTTAAAGACTATCAAACTCTCCATTATTTTGGAAAAAAAAAAAAAAAAAAGGCACATTCACAATTAGCTGGCTCGGCCACCAAGCGAAAGGAACCCAACAGCGTGGAGCAACGCCGGTTATGTACAACACCGAGAAGAAGGGGAAATTTGGCCGGATTGTCACAGGTGGGAGATGGCTTGGGGGTGGATCCGGGGGGGAATTTGGCATTTTTGCTCACCGGACCCACCGCTGGGACCCACCAGCCCCGGGGGGGCGAAGGGATGTGGTTCTTCCCCATCCCTTGGCTTCTCAAAACACGCCTTTGGAACTGTAACAGAGAGACGCTTTAACAAAGTGGCTGCTGAAAACAGAGGAGGTATAATTATGTTATGTACACACGTGCCATAAAAAAAGCTCTCTGTAACACCCGTGAAAAATAAAAATAACTTTAGTACTGATACATTCTATCCCCCATTTTAAGGGCTACTAGATCATGTTCCAAAAGAAACTAAATTTAACACCTTTGGGACCAGGGCTTCCCAAGATCCAGGTCTGTGTTGCAATCCAGAAAAATCAATTCTCCTCCTGTTAATGTGCCCGTTATCCCTGTGGGCAACTCAGGGCTGTCTGCAGGGCTGGGGTGGGGGTGCTGGATCCGACCCCCAGTGGGTGTTTTGGCTGTTTGCACCCCAAAACCAGCAGCATGGTAGAAAAGTGCTTTCTGGGTCAATCCCTCGAGATTTCAGAGCTGCTAAAGCTTTTGTTCAATCTCTTTTGCAGCCTCAAGAGCACGCTACGAACCCGTCATGCTGCAGGGAAGGCTGCAAAAAAACAGATTTTTCAAGCTTCTTAGTGGTTTTGGAGGCGAGATCTCCCCAAAAAGCCCAGCCCCATCTGCCCCAGGCTGATGGCAGCTCCATCCCTGGGAGGGGAAGGGTCCCACAGCTGGGTTATTTGGGGTTCCCAGTGATGGAAAAAGGCTCAGCCCTCTCTCCCCAAACACTGGGGACTTTTAATTGTCTTTTTTAAGGGGTCTTTTTAAGGTCTTTCATTTTTTATGGTCTGAGCATTAATTAATTTTGGTGCCGGGGAGCTGCAGGATGAGAGGGGGGGGCACAGCTCCCCTCTGCAGGGGATGGGATGGGATGGATGCCTGGGAGGTGGGTTTTGGCTGTGCCACGTTAAGATACATTCAGCCACGACCCAAAAAAGCTCTGCCAGCCCATCCTCAGACCGCTCCGGCTGCAGCGGTGCCACAGTTACTGCCAGATCCCCAGGGATTTGCCAGCAGAGCAATTTGCTGGAGGATCCCACAGAGGGATCCCTCCCTCTCCCTCCCCCTCCTCCACAGGCTGGCCTCAGCGATGGCCAAACACAAAGTTAATGAGAGCCACCACTCCAATTAGCTTTAATTTGCGCTGGCGGCTTTCACAGCAGATTGATTTCACACCGTGGGGTTGCTTCACCTCCATGATTCCATGGAATCCCTCTGTCCAGCCCTGGCACCCTCAGCTCATCCCCATGGGCTTCAGGGACCTGCTCCTCAGGCTCTTCCACCACTCATGGTCCCATCCCACCCCCCCTCTGCACCTCGTCCTGCAAAACCCACGATAAACTCATTAATTTCTCCACAGCTCCATGGTCACAGGGTTTCTACCATGCTGGGAATAAATGCAAACAAGCCCAAGGAGCCATGTCCCACCAGCTCCAGATCCACACTTGCTCTTTGTTCCCCAAGGCTGGGTTTTTTCACTTTTGTTTCTTTTCTCGCCATCTCAGCCCGTTCTCCCCAGCCCAGAGACTGGGGAGAACCTAAGCAGAGCCCCAGAGACTTCTGCCTTTGGGATCCTAAAGTCCTTCTCCCATCAACAAGGTCTCCATCACCAATGATGCCATGACAGGAGGAGGAATTCAAGCCAAGAAATTATCCGTATGTAAAAACCAAACAAAATAAGTGCAACCTCACCAAAGTCGATGCATTCCTTTAAGAACCACGTCATTTCCCCACTTTTAAGGGAACTTCTCAATCCCAACTTCTGCTGACGTTCGCACGTGGGGCTCAGACAGCCAGAGAGGAGGATGACTTCTTCTGCTGACCCCCAGACACTTGGTGTTTCATTCATCTTCAAAGCTCTTCATCGAGGAGAGACGCATGGTGCTGGCAGCCAGTTGCTTTGCCACCAATATTCCCTTGAGCTTTCCCATTTCAGAGCCTTCCTTCCAGGTAGGGTGTTTATTTTTAAGCACATCCTCACTTGCGTTGTGCCTCGAAGCGTCCCACATGTGTCTCCTGTGGATGTTCTCCATCCTCCTGCCCGGGTTCTGCTTTGAAATGCAGGTTAAAAGCTCTGCTTGGTGAAAGATCCCAGTTTTGGTGCTGCCCTCCAGGCTGAGAAGTCCTGGCTTCACTTTCCAGGCACCCAGTGGGGACTTCCAGACTTGGACACGGACCCATAGCAATCAGGGCATGATTAGGTCTGCTTCACACACCTAACGATTTTGTCTCCCGTTACATCCTCGTGAGCATCCTGGGCTTGGGAGAGACCTCCAGCTCCCTTCACTTGGTCCGGTCCACGTTAACGTCCCCCGAACCATCCCTGGTGAATTATTGCAATGCAGAGGCAGAGGTTCCCGTGCTCCCTTCAGTCCCACCCACGTTATTTTCCCCCAGAAATCCAACACTCGTGAGTATCGCTTGGCTCCTCCAAGGGAAGATGTCCCGGGTGGGTTTTAGTCTCCAAACTGGGCTGGAGGCAGGAGGCAGAAGTGGATGAGGCTGGAGAGAGAGAGAGGGAAGCCAGAAGGAGGAGACACCATCGATACTTTGCCGTTTGCAAGACCATTTATCCTTTTGTAGACCATTTATCCCACTGCAGACCATTTATCCCATTGCACTGGGCTAATATTTACCCCCGCGGTCCCAGGAAATGCAGAGAGGTTATAGAAACCCCAACTTCAACAGCTTCGTAGCCCAGCGTGGGCAACCCACAGCCACAGAAAAACCAACCAGACTCCAAAATGCAACAGCGACGGGCAAAGGAGCGATGGAACTTCCCGTTTATTACAGTATTAGCCCCAAAATCATCTAATATTCCCTCGGGGCTGAAGTGCCGTGGAACAGCAGAGAAGAGCACGTGGGCTCCCGTGAAATGAAGCAGGGGCACAACCCACCAGGATTGGGTTTCAAAGCTTCTCCAGTTGGGTTTCTAAACCTTCTCCACCCCTTGGAAATTTGATTTTTTTTTCCCTTAGTTTTTCATGGAGTGATCCCGAAAGCAAGGCACAACTTGTTGACTGTCACACACCGTTTCCCTCAGTGTCGGCGGAGACGTTGCTTTCTTCATAAGGACTTAAAAGAAATCACAGCCTTTGGTGCAGCACGTCCCTACTTCGAAAGAGCATTTACAGGAAAGTCAGAAAAAGGGAAACCAAAATTATTCACATCCCAACGCTGAAAACAGCCCGTGTCCTTCAACAGGGAACAGCAAGAGCAACCAAATTTCCCCCACCTCCCTCCCACCCGGAGCAAAACACTTGTTTTGGATCACTTATTAGCGGCTCTGGTTAACGTTTCCTTTCCGGTTGCTTAATCTTTCAAGAGATTTTTTTTTTTTAAAACACAGGAAAAGAAGAAAAAAAAACCACTGAAACAATGCCCAAACGCTTTCCACCTCCCCTCCTCCTCCTTCCTGGCTTCGTTCAGTCTCATTATATATTGCACATGGTTTGAAGATCAACCTCCACCTGCAAAGATGTCCCCTTCCACATAATGCACTTGTTAGAAAACACGGAGAACGTGGCAAATATTTCAGAGAGATATATGAAATCTGTGAAATGGGTTTAACTGGGGAGGACAGACCCTTCGTCGGACGGGTCCGCGGCAGCATCAGTCCTCGTATCCATGACGTTTGCCGGTTCTTTGGAGAGGTTTCATTTCCCAACACAGTCCTGAAGGTCTTAATTTTGAAACTTCTTCCGGTATCTGTTGGGCAGAGCAAAGAATCACTTTTATGCACAGTCTGGTTTGGGAAAAAAGCACAGGTTATTATTTTATCAATTATATTTTTTTTTAAGCAAAAGAGAATTAATGTTGCTCGTTGGTCTCCGCAGAAAACTTCACATCCCCCCTCCCACCAACAAAAAAAGTGAAAATTTGCTAATTAAAATTGCTTAATGGACTAAATGCAACACAGTCTGAAGCAGGCTAAAGATAGAAAAAAAAGAGTCATTAAGTATATTCCGGTTATTAACTATTATCTCACAGTAATAACAAGTTCCAAATTCACAATAATTAGCGCAAAGTGGGTTTTCCTCATCATATTTTTATCTTAATCGAGCCGGGTCTGTTCCGACCCCATATGATTCACATGATATTAAGCAAATTGCTTGATCTTATAAATTTGATAGAGGGGATGGCAGGAGAATCCCACATCCAGCGCTCGGACCACGGAGTCGCTCCTGCAGAGCTCAAACCCCAGACCCCGTTTTAATGCGGGGAAGGAGATGAGTAACAAAGGGCAAAAAAAAATTCCCCCAAAATCTGTAGTGCTGGAGCTGCCGAGCCTCTGGAGGGCACAAATCTCTTGGTATCGCAAGAGGTCGGCTTTGAAGCATCGAGAGACTCATCCTGACTCCGATTTTAATACAGCGAGATGCTCTGCTCTGCCTTTAAGAGACTGGAATTGTTCGAAACTTCACACAACTGATAATATCCCTCTCGTTTTCCGGGAATCATTTGCTCTGCCTTTACTTTGGAGCATCCCATCTCCCCCTGTGCCACGTCCTGGGTGCTGTGCCCACCCGCGGATGGGGCACGGCCAAATTTCCCCAAGGGTTTAAGCCCCGCGCAAGTCAGCCGGGATTCACACCCCCAAATTCCGGCCCCTTTCACGGTGATTTTTCAAGTGGGAATTAGTAAAGCTTCCTATAGCGAGGTTCATTAACTGTATTAAAACCAGTGTGTGGTGCACGCTAATGAGATGAGAGCTCCCACCAAATCAGATTACGGGAGCCGGATGCTTCATTAGCAGCCGGTGATGAGACGAGGGGAGGAAGGATCTGTATTCCTAAAGCACCGGGACCTGCCGGGTCCCAGCTCATCCCCCAAAATGGACTGATTTTCTCCAAAGGGAGAGGTGGGATGGAGATAAGCAAGATGGGATAGGATCCATGCAGCCAGGAGGGTGAGACCCGCTCCCTGAATGTTGCAGGGAGGCTGTTGTAGGGAGGCTGTTGTAGGGATGCTGTTGTAGGGAAGCTGGTACAGGGATGATGATGCAGGGAAGCTGTTGTAGGGCTGATGATGCAGGGATGCTGTTGTAGGGATGCTGTATCAGGGATGCTGATAAAGACACTGGTGCAGGGCTGATGATGCTGTTAAAGAGATGCTGTTGTGGGTCTGATATTGTAGGGAAGCTGTTGCAGGGATGATGATGCAGGGAAGCTGTTGTAGGGCTGCTGTTTTAGGGATGATGTAGGGATGCTGTTGCAGGGCTGATGATGCAGGGATGCTGTTGCATGGATGCTGTATCAGGGATGCTGTTGCAGGGCTGATACAGGGATGCTGTTGCAGGGCTGTTGTAGGGAAGCTGTTAAAGAGATGCTGTTGTAGGTCTGATATTGTAAGGAAGCTGTTGCAGGGCTGATGATGCAGGGATGTTGTTGTAGGGATGTTCTATCAGGATGCTGTTGCAAGGACATTGTTGCAGGGCTGATGATGCAGGGACGCTGTCGCAGGGCTGTTGTAGGGATGCTGTTAAAGAGATGCTGTTGTAGGTCTGATATTGTAAGGAAGCTGTTGCAGGGATGGTGATGCAGGGAAACTGTTGTAGGAATGCTGGTTTAGGGCTAATATAGGGATGCTGTTGCAGGGCTGATGATGCAGGGAAACTGTTGCATGGATGCTGTATCAGGGATGCTGTTAAAGAGATGCTGTTTTAAGTCTGATACTGTAGGGAAGCTGTTGCAGGGCTCACGATGCAGAGATGCTGTTGCAAGGATGCTGTTCCAGGGATACTGTTCCAGGGACACTGTTGCAGGGATGCTGTATTAAGGATGCTGTTGCAGGGCTGACGATGCAGGGATGCTGTTCCAGGGACACTGTTGCAGGGATGCTGTATTAAGGATGCTGTTGCAGGGCTGACGATGCAGGGATGCTGTTACAGGGATGCTGTTGCAGGGCTGACGATGCAGGGATGCTGATGCAGGGATGGGGTTGCAGGGGTGCTAAAAACAGGCAGAGAAAGGGCTGGGGGGGGGGGGGGAGAGGAGGAGGGGAAGATTTCCCACAAGAAGCAGAGATCCCCTCACAAGCCAGTGCAGCACTCAGGGGAAAATAAGCCACCAGTGGGGCTTAGTGCTCCTCGCAAAGGTCTCAGACCAGCCAGCCATTCAAGCACCAGCTTATCCTGAAGTGCCAGAAGGGCTGTTCATAGGCTTAGAGGTAACTGGGATTTATGCTTTATTGGACTGGGCTTGCTGGGGGAGATTACACCCCCTCCCACCTGCCAGCAGGGAAGGGCTCTTTTTTTCTTTTTTTTGCAAAGCAATGGTCAAACTGCCGGCATCCTCCAGCGTCGCTGGAGTATTACACAAATAAAACCCAAATAAACACCTTCAGCCCAGCAGGGCCCAGGAAATACCAGTTTGGCTGAGAAGGGGACAGCAGAGCTGGGGCTCTGCAGATTAAGGGCTAAATAGCAATTTTCGCAAAACTGGCAAATAATCCAGTGCTTTGGGGTACCCTGGATGTTTTTTCAGGCTGTATCTTTGCCCTTGTAGAAAGAAAACCCAAATCCTCAGCCTAACGATGACGTTATTTCACCGAATTCAGCAAGAACAGCAGTGGGAGTGAGGAGTCAGGAGCACTGAGGAGATATCGCTGCTCCGGCTCCTGAAGGGATCCAGATGTATTCCCATCATATGGGGGTGATGAAATCTTCTCCACTCCAAGAGAAACAGAGGATATTAAACAGCAGCCACAAAAATTAGATGTTTTTCAATCAGCCGAGCCAACGAACTTGTATCCAAGCTCTCGGAGCTGGCGAAGCAGCTCGTGAGACTGCGAGTCACGAGTATCTCTTGAGCCCTGGACCTGGTGAAAATCCAGAGGACTGGAAAACAGCTCCTTGTTGGGCCAATTTTTTTTATGGGATAAACAAAGTGACCTGCAAAATGATGGGTCTGGCCATCTGTCGCTGATCCCAAACAACATGCTGGAGTGGCTGAGAGTCTTAATGCAGAATTAAAGAGGAAGATATAATTGATGCCAATCAACGCAGGGGCAGGGAAAACAGATCTTATCATATTAACTTGATATCTCTTCTAACCAAGCTCCATGTTTGGCTGATAAAGGTAAATGCCTGTGTAATTCTCTCTCCACGGCAGCTTGGTTAAGGAGAAGGAGCAGAAAAGCCAATTCCTGGGAAATATCACAAGACAGAAAACCAGCTGGCCCCTGGTTGTGCTCACTGGTTCCCATCTCCTTGCTCACGCTTGGCTTTCTCAGAGCATTTTGTAACCAGGATGGGAGAGATCTCGCTGAAAGGTTTCCAGCCCCAGGAGAGATCAGCCCAGGCTTGTTTCAGATGCAGCAGAAAGCTTTCCACCTCTCATCTGGAGGTTTCTGGACTGCCCAACGTGATTCAGGCACCCAAATTGTAAAGCACAGGTGCTGGGTGCCAGCACCCACTGATGCCCATGAGGAGGTAGGAACCTCCCCCCCGACCCTGCAATGCTACAGCAGACTCCTTCCCGTCCCTCCTCCAAGCTCAAATTTGCAGCAGTTTGGTTCCTTTTGAGCCCAAACTTCTCATTTCTGACCTGCTGCAACAGCCTGAGGTTTGAATCGTTACCAAGCTGCGGAGGCAGCTCCAAGCAGAGACCAGCGAGGAGGGAGAAGAGGGATTTCGACTACAAATGCCCAGAGATTTCAGGAGAAAAGATGGAAAAACAAGTGTAAAGATGCAGAGTGAAAGAACTGGAGCAGAGAAGAATGGTTATGGGAAGGGGAGCTGTAGGGCAGAGCTGGCATCTCCAGGGAGCTGGGTGGAACCCTGGGCTTCCTTCCAGCTGGGAGAAATAACTGGAATTAATGGGGTACAAGGAGGAGGGTCTGAAGGCTCCACAAGTTTCAGGAAAGCTGAACTCCATAAAGCCTTTGGGGGATCCTTTACTTCTTGCTCTGTGTTTCAAAACTGCCTCTTCCTCCCACAGCGTGTTCCATTGCTGCACTTCCAAGTGCTTAATGAAGATCTCAGTGTCATCTAGAGATGGGGAAACTGAGGCCCGGAGGAGCTGACCTGCCCACAGCCCCCCAGTACACACCCCAGTGCTCCCATTCCCAGCTCCAGGATGCGAGGATGCCCGTTGTCATGGACCAACTCCAGGCCAAAATCCCCCTGAGCAGCCCAGCATCACCCTCACCCCACACTCAGTAAATTTATCGCAACCCAGCCGAACAGCAAACATTTTTTGCCCAAAAATGCAAAAAAAAAAAACCTTTTCAAAGCACATGTTCATCCTGTCCATGCTCCACTGCAATTTTAGCTTCCCGGGAGAGCAAGACCCCAAGCATGGACCCCGAGAGGAGGCTGAGCCTCTGCTGCTTCCACCATGACACAACCCCAAAGGATTTTCCGTTATCTATCGGTGCCGGGGCTCGGGAGGAAGCGAAGGAAAGCAGCTGGTGCTGGTCAGCATCAAAATAAAACCGCTCGCTAATCGAGCCGTGAGAGCCAGGCACCCAAACCCCAGCCTTCCCACCCGGCGTGCGTTCAAGATGCTAAAAAAAATTAAAAAAAAAAAAAAAAAAAGATGCACAACTGTAGAAAAGAAAGCAGCAGACGTGAGAGAGCTCAACCACGCTCAGAAAAGGCTCTGAATTACGAGTCGTGAGGAAATGAATCATTCCTGAACTGGCCCGGCGGCGTGTGCTGCCCTCTGCATCGCTGAGCCGGGGGGGGTCTTAATATTAGTGTGCAGCGCCGATAGGTAAAGGTTATCCCCCTCCTGATTAAGGGGAGACCAACCATCAGGAGGTGTATTTAGCTCCTCCTCACTCCAACGAGAAGCTAAACGAGGTGGGAGAGGGGTTTGAATTTACTTGAGCGTGTCCTGGTTCATAAGGGGGAGAAGACTGAGGGTGCCCTGCGGGGAGGTTCATGCATGGAGGTTTCCCTGCCCGGCTGCCGAGCATCCTCAGCGCCGAAATTTCCGGCTCTGGGGGGTGACGAGACACAGTCGGACCCTGAAACTCAAGGGTCTCATAAGGCAGCACCTTGTTGGTGGAAGGAAAAGCTCCTAGGGGATTTTTTTTCAGGGTTTTTGTGGCTGAGTTTTGCCAGCAGCGGGAATAAAAGGGCTCCAGCTACAAGGGACCCCGCAAACATCCCTCTTCCGCAGGGAGGATGGTTCTCATGAGCAAAAAACGGGATTCATCAGGTGACAAAGAGCAGGAGCCCTGACGCCTTCCCAGCACAGAGCAGCAAATACGTGTCCCATCAGGTGGGATGAATATGGCTTTGATGGAGACACCGTTACTCATTTTCCTGTTGGGGAAGCCAAGTGCGGGAGTAAAAGGTCTCAATTGTGTCCAGGGCTTGACCACGGAGGAGCCAGGAGAGGTTCAGCTGGGACAAGAGCCAGATGCTGCGGAGAAAGGGCTGGGGCTGCTCTGAGGGGCTCCCCCCAGCAGCAAAGGTGTCCCCAATGTAGGAAGGCTCTGTCCCCTGTGCCCTGAGAAAACCCCCTATCACCACCACCCCCCAAAATGAAGCTACAACCCTCCCACTGCCAGAGAAACGATTCCTGGCCAGGATGAGACACCCTGGGGCCTCCGGCCCAAAACATAGAATCATAGAATCATATGGAGTTGGAAGGGACCTCTGGAGATCATCTAGTCCAACCCCCCTACCAGAGCAGGTCTACCTAGAGCATGTTGCACCGGAACATGTCCAGGTGGGGCTTGAATGTCTCCAGAGAAGGAGACCCCACCAACTCTCTGGGCAGCCTCTGCCAGGGCTCTACCACTCTCAAAGTAAAGAAGTTCCTCCTCATGTTTAGGTGGAACTTCTTATACTCAAGTTTGTGCCCATTT
>JAOTQQ010000013.1:1995731-2050089 GCA_026546715.1 Gallinago undulata
CCCCCCCCCCCCCCCCCAATCCGGGGTTGTTAATCCAACAAGTGAGCTTATGGAAGCGATGGAAGGGAAATGGGCTCCACGCTGCCTTTAGGGAAGGGGGTGGGCAGGGGGGTGGGAGGTGGGGGGGGGAATCGGGAGCAAAGGGAGAGGTCCCCAAAAACAAGGAAAAAATACCCAAAAAACAAAGCAGCCCCGCAACACGTTGCAGAACAAACACCTGTTTCAACGGTGAGTGTGTTTTGTCTTCATCCTCCTCCTCTTTACCCTTTAGCCATCCTCTTCATCGCAGAATTTTAAATCCTTTTTTTTTAGGGGGGGGGGAGGATTGGTAGTTGTTTGGGGTTTTTTTTTGATCTTTAGAAAGGCAGGATCTAAAAAAATAAATGTATAAAAACGAGGGCACACACAGACCGACGATGGTGCATGTTCCACACAACACCGAGTACACAGTCACTTTGCATTATTATTGTTATATTATTATTATTTTTTTTTAACCGCGTCCACAGGTTTTCTTCCTGTCTGTTTGGTTTGGTTTCTGTTTTAAACATCCGTAAAGATCTTTTTGATGTTCACACAGTTGGGATTGTTTGTGGTTGTGCAGTTGCCTGTCTTAAAGGCAGCCTGTTTGAATGCACTGTGGTTGATCCCCCCTTCCTCAATCACCATGTACTCGGACTTGCTGAGGGTGGAATTGCTGCGAGCCTTCCTCATCTCCTCGCTGGACGAGAGGTGCTGGCAGCTCCCGACGTGCATGTACTGGGCTTGCTCCTCACCTTCTGTCTCCCGGTGGTAGAAATAGTTGAAATTGGAGACTATCACAGGCACGGGGAGAGCGATGGTTAGCACCCCCGCGATGGCACAGAGGGACCCCACGATCTTGCCCCCGATGGTGATGGGGTGCATGTCCCCGTAACCCACCGTGGTCATGGTCACCACCGCCCACCAGAAGGCATCGGGGATGCTACTGAAACCTGAACTGGGGTCGTCAGCTTCTGCGAAGTAGACGGCGCTGGAGAAGAGGATGACGCCGATGAAGAGGAAGAAGATGAGCAAGCCCAGCTCCCGCATGCTGGCCTTGAGGGTCTGCCCCAGGATCTGCAGCCCCTTGGAGTGCCGGGAGAGCTTGAAGATGCGGAAGACCCTGACCAGTCGGATGACTCTGAGGATGGCTAAGGACATGGCTTGCTGGCCGTTGCCTTGCCTCTCAGCCAGCTCGGTGCCCAGTGTGATGAAGTAGGGAATGATGGCCACAATGTCAATGATGTTCATGATGTTCTTGGAGAAGGTGGCCTTGCTGGGGCAGGCAAAGAAGCGGACCAGCAGCTCGAAGGAGAACCAGATGATACACAAAGTCTCCACTACAAAGAAAGGGTCGGTGAAGGACGATACCATGGAAGCAGCTGAGGACGAGGAATTGGTGAAGACATCAGGTGGGAGAGGGCCACCACCCGTCCCAAAGGTCCCCCCAGTTCCCTCATAGTCGTGGTCATCCCTGAATTCAGGCAGGGTCTCCAGACAGAAGATGACAATAGAGATGAGGATGACCAGGACAGAGACGATGGCAATGCCTCGGGCCGGCCCAGAGCTCTCGGGGTACTCGAAGAGGAGCCACACTTGGCGCTGAAACTCCTTGTCGGGAAGGGGCCGCTGCTCCTCCCGGATGAAACCCTCATCCTCCCGAAACTTCTCCATGGCCTCCTCCCCTAGCTGGTAGAAGCGGATCTCCTCGGAGAAGATGTCGATGGGGACGTTGACGGGTCGCCGGATGCGCCCACCCGACTGGTAGTAGTAGAGGATGGCGTCGAAGCTGGGACGGTTACGGTCAAAAAAATACTCATTGCGGAGGGGGTCGAAGTAACGCATCCTCTTGCGCGGGTCCCCCAGCAGCGTCTCGGGGAACTGCGCCAGGGTCTTCAGCTGGGTCTCAAACCGCAGCCCCGAGATGTTGATCACCACCCGCTCGCAGCACTCGTGCTCCCCACCGCCCGCGGGCTGGCCGGCGGGGACGGCGGCCGGAGTCGGGGGGTGATCGTAGCGGTCCCCCCCCAGCAAAGGATGAGGATGCTGCGGCTCTTCCAGCAAAGGGTCTCCGCCGCCCCCCACCACCGTCATGTTGCCTTCCTCCCCTTCTTCACCCTCTTCCTCCTCTTGCTCGGGGACCGGCTGGGGGGCGGCGGCGGGGGGCAGCTGCTCGGTGTAGCCCAGGTTGTGGTGGCTGCTGGTCGAGCCGCCCCGCGGATGCCGGCCGGTGGAGGAGGCAGCCGGAGAGTAGAGCAAGCTCCGGCGCTCGTCCATAAAGGTACGGGGCGGAAGGGGGGAAAAAGGGGAGGGGGGAGGATGGGAGAGGCGGCAGCCGAAGCCTCTTCTTCCTCTTCTTCCTCCTCCTCCTCCTTCTCCTCCTCCTCCGAGCGGAGAGGGAGAAACAGCCGCCCAACTCCTCCAGCGGCTGCCGCTGCTCTGAAGAGCTGAGGCTCTTCTCAAAAAATCCGCCCCCAGCCCTGGCACCGCCTCGCTCAGTCACCGCTCCCGGAGACACCCACCAGCACCCCCCCGGCACCCTGCGGGCACCCCCTCCCCTGCCCCAACCCCTGGGAGCTGGGGAGGGGGGGGGTCAATCCGTCGCGTGTCCCCCCCTTCCAGCGACACGCCGAGGGGCTTCGGTCCCCTCCCGGGGAGCATCCTTTGATGCCCAGCGGGTCGCAAACAGGGAGAGTTGTTTGGTTTGGTTTGGTTTATTTTTTCCTGGCAGCCTTAGAAAGGTGGGGGGGGGGGCTGCCATGCCCCCGGAAGGGAAGAGAGAAGGCGAAATGTAATTTTTTATTATGAATTTTTGGGGTTTGCCTGTTTGTTTCAAGTCAGCGTCTCAAGCGGCGGCGGGGAATGGGAAGCAGACAGCGGAGCCGCCAACAGTTGTTTTGAATCAGCGTTTCGGCTGAAGTGCTGGGGATTTTGGTGGGGTTTTTTTTTTTGGTGTGTGGTTTTTTGGTTTTTTTTTTCCTGTAGAGGAGAGAAAGCGGGTGCCTGCGTGCACACGCGTGTGTGTTTGCACGTGTGTGTGTGTGTGTGTCCCCACGACAATATAAATAGAGAAGAGAAGCCGAGCCAGCCCTCAATCAAGGCAGTTTCAGGCTGAAATCTGCATTTCAGACTTTCCTGCAAGAAAGCCAAAATTTTATTTATTTTTTTTTTCTCCCTTCAATTGATCTTCTTATGCAAATAGTTCAATTTTGGTCAAATGGGTGGGTTTTGTTTTTTTGTTTTTTTTTAAGGCAAAAGCCTCCCCTGCAGGAGCCCAGTGCTGGGAAACGCTGCGTCCCCAGGAGACGTGCACCAGGGACAACCTCTGATCTCTGCCCCCCGCTGTGCCCAGTTTCCCCCCAACCCTCTCCCCTGGAGGGTCCCCATTCCGCCCCCACCACCACCCAACAGCAGAAGCGCTTTAATCCCCAGCCACGTGCCAAGTGGGGCTTAAGCAACTCAGGGAGTTCCCAGTTTGGGGAAAAGCCTGACCACAATGGTCGGGGAGAGGCGAGAAGGGTGACCACGCTGCTGGTCCCACACCGGCTGGGTGGTCCCACCACCACGGAGGTTAAAACCCCTGCACCAGCCATGAGCTTTAGCTCATCACCGCCGTTATTTTTAACCAGCACAGCCTCCAGAAGGTAGGGAGAAAAACAGACAAAAAGATCAAACTTCTTTATATTTTAAATTAGAAACAAGCTGTCCAAAATCTACAAACCGGGGAGGGGGAAAGAACAATAAATAGCGGTTTAAGAGCTGACTCCGGTCTGAAAATGGCAGATTAACAGCGTGGACGAGGTCTGAGCGAGCCCAGCCCACCTCCTTCTTTGCTGACAGAGGGAAAAAACCCCTCTGGCACCAGAAATTAGGAGGTTTCCTGAAGGAATGAGCCTCAGCAAGGTTCTGCAGATGAAAAGGTGGACCTGGCTGTGGGACATAACCCAACGCAGCCTTGAGCTGCCCGCTCTGCTTCCATCTCCACCAGCTTCCCAGTGCTGGCTTGGCCAGTGGTGGCTTTGTCAAGCAGCAGTAGGGCAGCAGCTCGGTGTGGCCATAGGAAGAGATGCACCCATAATCACACGCACGGAGACTCTTCTCCAGGCCACGTCACCTTGCCCCAGACTCAGACACACGTCCCTTGTTGCCACCTCCATCCTTGGCTCTAAACTCCACTGTTGAGTCCCATTTTTCCTGAGGCTTCAGATCTGCTGGGATGAGGGAGTTGGGGCAATGGGTCCCCAGTCTTGCTCTCCCATCACTCCTACAGCAATTAATAGTGCTAATCAGCAACAAGAGCATCCACCCTTCCTTTCCAAGCCACAGGCATCTCCCAGCCACCCCAAACCCCAGACAAAGCAGGAAGCAAAGTCCTGGAGCATCATTAACCCTTGAGCTGCCCATGTTTCTTGGAGGTTGAGCAAAATTCCTTGAAACGACAGTTCACATCCAAGTTTGAGGCTCTATTTTCCGCCGGTTTCACGATCATGAAATAACCATCATCTCCTCCCTACATACATGTGTGGAGCAGTTCAAAACTTGTCTGGCTCATCTCTTTCCTCTGCCAGGATTTCTGCCAATAAATCACTGTCATCTGGTCTAAGGCAAACAAACAAGGCTGCTTTAAGCCATAAACATTCATTGATGACAAAAGGCTCAAGGGAACAAGGCAGAACTTCCATAATTGCAACAGTTTCCTCTGGATCTCAGTCAGGGGCAAACTCTTCGGAAATTATTGAGAGAGCCGGCAGACCTTTGGGATGCTCCTAGGGAAAGCCCTTCCCTTAAAACCCAGAGGAGGAGGATTAAGCCCTTACCCCTCATCAGCTCCAACAGAGCAGCAGACATTAACCCTTGAGCTCCGGGAAGCCCTGGTCTGTCATCGAGTTGGCTCAAAGGATTTCTCCGGGGGCTACAGCCTGGTGGCCCCAGGCACTGTGTGGCCTCCTGGCCCTGTTTACTCCTCTGCTGCTTCCCCGAAATCCTATCAAAGCCAATTAAGCTGTGCCAGACAAGCAGGCAGCGCAGCCAGAGGGACAGATCACCTCCTCCCCAGCGAAGTCCCATCAGCTCCTTCCTTCTGGTGAGGTCCCCAGCCAAGGTTTGGTTCAACATCGGGGATACAGCAACAGCATCACCTCCTGCTTGGCATCAGCCACCACCAGCCCCACACGTATTCCCCAAAGGGGTTTGCACTGCACAGAGCCCCAGATTTAATCAAGCAGCAACAGAGGTGGCCAAAGTCATGTCCCAAAAACAGGACATCTGAGCACAAGGGTCAAGGAATAAATGTCCAGGGGAAGGGACATCTCTGCAAAGTCCAACCCAGCCAGTGCTTTCCTGGCATCAACCCTTCTCCTCAAGGCTGTGGCTTTTCTGTCTAATGCAACATGTCCCAGTCGTCCCTCTGCAAGTTTCTCTCCACTTTTTCATCCAGCTCTTCTGCTGCATCTGGTCTCCACAAATTTAATTTAATTCCTAATGAGCATTTAAGAAATCCCCCTGTGCAATGATCTACAGCCTGACCTATAACATCCGATGCGGTTTCTACAAAGAAGCAGAGCAAGCATCACTCTTCTCCTCCTTTAATGGCCTTCTCAGGGCAGAATTCCAAGCAGAGGGGACACACAGCTTCCCTCTTCCCACAGTCAGACCCAGACCACAAGGGGAAACCCCCAGCATCCCTCCCAAGGGGTACATGGGTTGCAGGAAACATCTCAGGACCTTCACCCCAACCGTCAGCTATTCCCAGACATGGCAACACCAGACATGCACACCCACAGAAGGTGCCTTAGCACCCTGCCTCCTTCTTCCTGAACCCCATCACCTCTCAAGCAGCCTTTTGGGGTTGTCCTTCTCCCCCCAACCCTTCTCCTTTTCTCCCTCCTTAGCCCCAGGCTGTTGGGCAGAGCCATGGGGCACCCAGCCCGGCTGCTGGAGCAAGTGGGATCTCACCCGCTTCCCCCTCCCTCCCGTCTGAATGGGAACCTCCATTGATAAATCTGGGGCAAATCTGCTATTCTTCATTTCGGAGGATCAGAAACCTTTCAGCGCAGACGCTGTTACAGTAATACCTTAATGCACTGTAAATGTATTGTCTCTCCTCCCACAGTGGGGAACACGCAGAGCCCCGACTGCTCCAACCAGGCAGGGCAGAATTAACTCACTGATGAGGTTTCTCCTGTCATCTCAGAAACACGAGCTCTACCTCTGCCGCCCAGAGCCATAACGTGGACAAACCTCACAGACAAAGGCTCGAGGTTGTCACCTGGGTCACTAATCACTGTCTGACACAGTGTCTGTAGAGGACTGTTGGCATCAAACAGCTGGGTTCAGTATCAACCCAACTTTTCAAGATTAACTTGGAGTACCCCATACGTTAGACAGCTAAAATGGATGATGAACGGATGCTCTAACCCTGCTCTGCTTCAGCCAGGTTCAGCTGCTTGCCCTCCCTGTAGCCTTCAACTGGTTCTTCTCTGCCAGATTATCCCTGATTTAATTATGATGATTTGCTTGGCATCTGAGGAACAAGTTGAACAATGAGACCTCCAGCTCCAGACCTCCCACCCTCACCTTCTCCCTTGCAGAGACAAGTGGGAGCATCCCTGTGGTCCCTGAGGCTCACACCCTTCCATAAGACCCGTGTTGTTCTCCCAACGTACCCCGAGATAGGGTCACCAACCTCATTCCCAGAAATCAGGCATCCCATCTCAGCTCCTCCTCAAGCCATAAAAGCATCCCATGAGGGTTATGCTTCTAGGGTAACATCAAGGGTAATTCTCCACCAATGCCTCCCGGGGAGGCAGTGGGAGGGAACTGAATCTCGATTTCCCAGGATGAATTTAGTGCTCTACCACAGTCCCTATTCCTGTCCTCGTCTTACTCAGACTCCGGGTGTAACTCAGTCGTGGAGTGAATCCTCCAATCTCTCCGTGCCTCAGTTTCTCATCTGTACATTAAGAGAGTATTTCTCGCCTCCCACCTCGAGTCTATTTAAATCCTACACCAGAAGCCTTTCGGTGCGCTCATCGTTGCAGAAAATGAGAAAGATGCTGAAATTTGGGAGAGGGAGGAAAATTCAACGCTTTCTGAACGCTGCAGCTTGCTGAGCCCTCAGCTCAGGTGAAGAGCATCGCCGCGAGCTCCACAGGGATAACTGATCCCTCCCTTTAGAGGGCATTAGCACCAAGCAGGAGCCCAGACACCCCGGGATCCTCTCCGACTGCTGCAGTCCAGCCACCGAAAGCAGCACGTCTTTAGAGAAGAGTCATTACTGTTAATAGGCAGGGGGAAATGAAAATTGAACTGCTAACCCAAAATAACTGAGTGTGGACAGGAACCATTCTTCATATTTCTTTCCACGACGCTGTGGATTTAGTAAGAACATTACTTGGCCAGCTAAGAACAAGACGGGGTGGCTAAAAAAGATCAGCCAAGTTCCCCTGCATCGCTCCGTCATTTCACTCGGTGGCTCCGTCGGCTTTAACGGAGCTAAATCCAACCCTTTGAGGATCTAGGGTTTACAACTCAGGGTAGAGTCAGATCTATTTTAATATCCTAAAAATGTGATTAACCGGGTGGGATTATGGTGGCCAAACAATGTTAATGCAAATTCCGCTGTAATGGGGATCGTGTTCCAAGGCCTTCACAATGACAGCAAAATGATACCCAGCGACTTCTTACGCAGCTCCTGTTGCACGCCATTATTTGCTCATTAAGATATATGATTACATTGACAAAGCGATTTAACCACAAATCCAGGGAGACAACGGGGTTTTCATTATGAAGGCAAAAACGTCCGCGGGAGTGGATGGAAGACGACCTGGATTTTGGGGACGGGGATTCCCCGGGGACTCGAGGCAATGCCAGTGCCAAGTCAGACCCAGCTTCGGCATAAAGACGTGAAACCCCCGATTTCTGGCAGCAAAAAGCATCGAGTGGCTGAGGAGTGATGCTCAGCCCCCGAATCATTTATCCCAGGGATGTCACGACTGGTTGGGGTTGGTGACAGTCACCCAGCGAGGTGGCACAAGGCAAGGAGCAGCCTTCGCAGCCTCCTTAAGCCGAGCGAACGGCAACGTCATCCCACGGCAGCGAAATCTCCTGATCTCAGCCCCTGATATCAGAAACCCAGAGACTGTTCTCCCTCTGAAGGAACAGGGCAGAAGCATTTTGTCCCAAAATATGGGACCGGTCTCTTGACAACAGTATTTGAAGTTGAATTTTCAAAGGATGCTCAAGATACTCAGGGTGAATCGGTGCCTAACTCCCTTCAGCTGCACAAACAACTCTGTTTTTAAGTAATATGATTTTTGCTTTGCTTAGAAAATACTGGAGAATCATTAAGTCACCGCTGTGGCACAAAGCATCCCTTGTATAAACTGAAATGCTTATTTTTAGAACCTGCACTCTTCACCTTTTTCCCTGCTCTTTAGCCTGTTATAGTCAGAAAAAGAAATTGCCTCACCACAACGCAGTGATTTTTCCTGTGTTGGGTAGCTGGGATGGAGCCTGCCTCAACCCTCCTGCCCCGGCACCAGGCACGGGGTCCTCCCGGTGATTAGATCAGTGGGAGCTGAGCGAGAAGGAGATTTATCGAGGGCACAGAGCTGTCTCACCCGAGCACAGGATGCGGGTGACAGCCACAGCGCCGTCTGGAAAGCAGGCAAGGACTTTCACACTCTGTTTTGTCTCTTGGATTTCTCCGCCTTTGCTCAATCCTCCCAATTTTTCCATGGCTTTTCACTTGCTACTTGAGTGAACATCGTGTTAGAGAGGAGAGAGACGGAATCTGAGCTTACAGGAGTTTGATGGACACAGCCCCGAAGCAAAGAACAAGGGACGAGCCGTTGGCATCACATTGGATTCAAGTAGGACACGGCTTCCATCAACCAAACATCTCTGGCATCGTTGGGGAAGAGCCACCATTTAGCAAGTTTGGTGCCAGCCAGCAGCAAGCATGAGGAACACAAGCAACAATATATTTAGTTTAGGGACAAGCCAGCTCTTGGAGAACCAGGCTCAGCCCCCAGAGCATCCCAGTTCCCTGAAGACTAGCAGGACTGGGGGAGCCCAACCCAGCTGTGGGTAGCCACAGCCCCCATGAGACTCTGCTAAACCCAAAAAGCCAAAGCGAGGAAGTGCTCTGGTTTGCACCGAAATCACACGACAGATTGTGCCGGAGATGAAACTGTTGGTGGTTAAAATGGGGAACCCAACAGTAGGAGAGAGCTGACAGGGGAGAGAAAAACCCTTCCAGAGCTCATGGCTTTATGCCTTCTAACAAACCCAGGAGCAAACCCACGGTGGTATAATTATTCTGAAGCCATCAAACTTCAATTCAAGTTTGTCGAAGTGATGGAAAGACACAGGGTGACTCCTGCCCGGCTGCGACGAGAGAGCCACGATGCAAAGACAAGGATGCTCCAACGAGCGGGGTCCCCCAGCAACACCTTTCACCCTCAGAGGAAATGGCTGAATAGAAAATTAAAACCTGCACAGGCAAAAAACATATTACTGCAGCCCTGGCTTCCTGGCTTAAGTTAATTAGTTAATGTTTGTATAGTGCTTTGAAACAAAACAAAACAAAACAAAAAAAAAAAAAAACCAAAAAAAAAAAATACCACCCAACCTGCATTAAGTGCTAATATTGTCATCATTCACTTCTGGGGGAAATTTGCTCCTTCCTCAGGGTCCTTCTGTCTGTCCTCCCCATCTTCACGGCCAGTTTAACCCTCCATCACCAGCGCTGGGAACTGGTTTGGTATAAAAAAGTCCTCCTCCAGCTGTAACCTCATTACATGGAGGTTATTTTCTGCGTTTGCACAGAGCTTGCAGTTTTCCAGCACAGACAGGGAGTTTGTTTTGGTTTAGCTGTAACATCTGGATGCTGGGAGACCTGCATTTACCTGTAACATCTGGATGCTGGGAGACCTGCAAAGCCTGCAGGTAAAGCTGAAGCTCCCTAGGGCTTCCCAGCCTTTAGGAAAAGGCTTCATTTCCAGCTGGGAAACACCAAACCAGCAAAAATTTGGGGCAAAGGAATCTGTGCAGCATCACAGGCAGTCTGCAGGAGAGCTCAAAGACCCGAGCTCTGCAGCTCAACCCTGTGATTTATTTTTAAGCAGGTTTCCTGCTTTTTAGCTTCTTCTCCGGGATCCCCCTTCTCGCACAGCCCGTGCCTGAGAAACCCTCACAACCCGCTCAGAAATCCCCTCGTGCCATGGGGTGTTTGCAAGGAGAAACGCACCAAAAACGGGGCGAGGAGTAGCAGATAAATCAGGTTTTTGTCTCCTTTACCCCCCTCGTCGGGAGCAGGCAGAGCCACGCTGGGTGGTGGGTGGCTGGGTGGTGGGTGACACGGTCCCACCCGGGGGTCACCCATGGGCACCCCAGGGGCTGTGTTAATTTTGCTGAACAACGGTCTTTTGGGTAAAAGCCGGTAATAACGAGCGAGATTTGCCAACAACACACGATTCTCTCAAACGACTTTTCTTACGCAACCTCCAAAGCAAAAGTAAAACCCTTCACGTTCCTCATTTCCATTTCTCTAAACCCCCAAATGCCAATATAACCCATTTGGGGATGTTTTCTTTGGAGGGGGGAGCTTCCTAGAGCCTGGTTGGTTTGGGTTTTTTGTTTTTTTTTTCTTTGATATATTAGGAAAAGCAGGTCCTGGCTCAGCTTGGGGACATTAGGAAGGCTGATCCGCTCTGTCACCTGTGACAGTAACCCCAGCAACAGCCGGGCTGCCGGCAGAGGCAGGAGAGGATGCTGACTCACTGCCTGCTTCGCTCTCACAGCTCACCCTTCTTCATAAAAAGCATCGCTGGAATGCTTGCTATTCTTTTCCTCTAAATTTCCCCTGAAAAAAAAAAACAAAAAAATCCCCAAAAAACCAACCCAAAACTCAGAAACCTCAATTATAAAGGAACACATAAAAAAAAAAAAAACAAAAACAACCAAGTATCAGTGAGCATCAAGGAAAAGTTCAATTCCACGAAGGAACTCATTTCGGTTCAAAAAGCAGCACCCACCATTAATTTGCTGAAGTCATTGCAAACAGAAATGACTCCCGAGATGGAAGGTTTAGCTGCAAATATAAATCACTATAATAATAAATTATTAATGGCCTGGAGATAGCAAGAAAGGGGAGGAAACTGGAGAAGACCTTCTGGAAAAGAAGAATTCTCCCTTAAATGACTGAAAGACTCTTCTCTCCTTTCCTTTGACCTTATTTCTTTGCCTGCTGCTTGATTTCTTTTTTAATGCAAATCTCATGCTTTCTCTGCTGCTTTGTTCCCCTTCTTCTCTTGGGGAAGCACAAAATGAGACCCAGAACAGCTCAGAGAGAGAAAAATCAGTTGACTTTGCCTTTTTCTCACAGCTTTTCCTTCTGGTGAAGTCATTTTGCCCGGAGAGCGATGGGAACACAGCGCAGAGCATGGAAATGCTGGTGGGAGTAGGACCCAAGGGTGGCTTCCAGCATCCCAGGGAACGAGCTGAGACAACATTGGGGTCCCCACCAGGACACAACTGTCCCCTTGGGAGCAAAGCTATGTGACACCCATCCTCATAAATAGTGAATTTGGCGATACTTTTTTAATGGCCAGGATTTATTTCTGCTTTTGATTCACCTGTTGGGTCCATCAGGAGGAGTATGTCTAGGTGTCCCTGGATGGCCTTGCCAGACATGGTGATGTCTGGGCTGGGTTCCCCCAAGTCCTGCCACCCAGCAGCGATGGACGATCCTCACCCTTCACTTGGAGGGTGAGTTTCCAGCCCTCAGGCAGAGTAGAGCCAGCAAAAACCCAGCACAAGACATTATTACTGTTATTACCTTCCATAAACCTCATGAGGTGCCGGATGATTTTGGGAAGGGGGAAGAGCAGAGGATGAGAGCTGACTCATGGCTGGAAAACGCATGAGGGTGGCAGAGCCTGGGAGAGAAAAATCAACCCAAAAGATGACTCCTTGCTCAACAGTTATCACAAGCCAGAATTTCTTCTAAATTCTGCTAAATCCTCCTATTCCTGCAACACATACACCATGTGGGAACCCAATGATGTGTGAGCCCAGGGCATGTGGATAATCTGGGTCTAGGGACACAGTGGGATATTGAAGAAGTTCTGCTGGACATATAGACCCTCCACACACCCTACAAACACCCTTCTTCCCAGCTCACCCACGCTGAGGTGACAACCATCACCTATAGACAAGCCTCCCTGGAGTCCCTGTGCCATAAAACCAGGTCCCCTGGTACCCAGAAGCAGCCTCTGTGCCGTGGAGATGCTGCTGGCAGGTCCAGCCTCTTCCTCCTCCTCCTCCTGACATGGAAAATGGGTGAGAAAATGTGTTTTTCACTTGGTGGCCTCTGCAAAGGGGTTCCAGGCTGTACCTGCCTGGGCCTATTGTCTGCTGCCTGCCTGACACGGCAGCTTTTAATAGCTCCATTAGGGGAGCGAAGCCGGCGCGAGGCATCTCTCTCTCTAAAGCCGAATTGGAAATGCTTTTTAATGAGGATGATTCACGGCAGCTCCCAGCCCCGGTGTCAGCCTCCTCCCATCACGAGGGACCACGGAAGAAAGACTCACGGCTACCGGCAACTCCTGTCTTTTCGCCCCACGGAGGAGAGACCGAGGTTGGGACCCAAGGCTGTTCTCTGCTCATCTGAATCTCCAAAAGCAAAGAGGTAAAAGGGGTTTTTTTGAGCTCTAACGTTTGCAGAAACGCCCCAAAATGGGATGTGAACAGCAGCACAACCACCTTCTCCACCAGCTCAACTCAAGGAGAGGGATAAGGCTACAGAGCAGGGACAGGAGGTGATGGACCTGCATTTTGGAGGCTGCTTCACCATTTAAAGATGCCTGAACTGCAGGTCAGGGTCAGGGAAAAGCCAGGAGCCTCGACTCCTTGCCCACTTTTGGGTCTGGTTCAGCCCCTCATTCATTAGTCTATTAAACAGATGACTTTGGGACTATCTCCCAAGGTGATGCACAAAATTTGGGGGAAAAAGGACTAAACCCAACATCCCCTTTCCCCTGTCACCAAGGCTCTGCAATGCCCTCGAGGAACGTCTCAGTCTCCCAATGTGTGAAATGGGCTGCAGGTATTGGACCTTCCTTTGTGGACTTCCTTTCAGTGCCCTGAAATCTAGGGAAAACGCGATTACGGTGGTGATTATAATTCTTTACACCACCCCCACGGCATTTTAGAGCCCATCACGGTTGTGGCTGGATTTCCACATTTGTTAGAAAGAGATAAAAGCTTTTTTTTTTCACTGGTTGGTCTGAAGGCTCTCGGGCTCTCTTTGATGTGCTGTGGCTAATAGCCCCTTCATTTGATTAATTTTCATTTCTGCCGTCAGTCTTTTAAGAAAGAGCTGCCACACGGACTTTGTGAATGGATCGGAAGAGACGGAGCAGTGATTTCCCCCCCCCCAGAAAACTGCTCCAATTCTCATTAATACAAATCCCCACAGGGCGAACTCCCAGCCCCGCGCTCCCGCGTGAGGAAGCCAAAAATAGCAACATTTATAATAATAATAATAAATAACGGGGCGGGTGCTAAAAACAACGAAGTGCCTCCGACGGATTCTCTGCGTGTGTGTGTGTGTGTGTGTGCGGGAAGGTCCCAAAACGCAAGTGACAGCAATAATCGAGGCTTTTGTCAGAGCGTGAGTGTTAGGAATAATTGAATCGCTGCCTCGTTACATACGCACCGATTTAGACCCTCATTATGCATTTGGCAAGTACTTAGCATAACGAATCAATTTAAAACGGCACATGAGATTCAAGTAATTCATAATGAAACTCCAAATCAAGATTACAAGGCAAGGCTAAGTCTCCCCGGTTCAAATTAACGGGATGGAGAGGCGGCCCGTGATGAAGATGAGTTGAGGGTGGGGAACAGGCTGGAGGAAGCCTCGGAGGCTCTGCCATCATCTCCCACGTGGCCTCGGGTCAGGAATTTAGGTCTCTTGGGGTCCTGGACCCTCGTATCAAAACTGCACGTGTGGTATTGCAATTTCAGAGACTATTTCGTGTCTGGCTCCTTTCACAAATGAGAGAGGAAAGGTCTGGCGTGTGGTTGCTGTTGGGCGTCCTGTCTCACGGCTTCTCCTCTCTTGCTGGTCTGTATTCAAGAAACAGAATCCAGAATTATGGAGATTAGGAAGAATTTTTACACTGCAAGGGGTTATTAATTCTTGGAATGGGCTGCCCAGGGAAGGGGTTGAGGCACCATCCCTGGAGGGATTTAAAAGCCAGGTTGACATAGTTCTTAGAGACATGGGTTAGTGATGGTTTTTATCAGAGTTAGGTTGATGGTTGGACTTGATGATCTTAAAGGTCCCTTCCAACCCAGACAATTCTGTGATTCCAAGATAAACCGAGCTCGAGCCCAGCTTCAGGCACCCAAAGGCGCCGAGAAACGTAACAGCAGGTTCTCACGGCAGCTGTCTGCCGAGGCTTTACCTCTGTGCATTTTAGGAATTATCCAGCTGGGATTAAAAATGCTTCCCACCCCTTCACATTTAAATATAGGTTTTCAGGCTAAGAAGGAAAAAAAAATAAAAAAGACAGAGACAAGGCTTTGCTCAAGTAGAGCTGAATAATTAGGGATGACTAATAGGATGTACTGTGGGAAAGAGCAGGAGAGGTTCTTGCCAGGATGCAGGTCCTGGCTGATAAAGCCTACAACATCCACAGCACAGGTCATCTGGGGTTTCTGGAATATTGCTCTTTCAAGTTTTACAGTCTCTTTTTCTCCCGAGACTCTGAACGGGCTGCTTTGCTCTTCCATCACAGGGAAAAGATGAGTCGAAGGAGAGTTCACTGGGCTGGGACCACCCATCTCCTCCCGTTCCTTTAAGAGGTCCCAAATACAAAAATGCTGCTCCCTACAACACTTCAGAGGAATCCAAACCAGAATGAAACATTTCAATCTCCAACTTCAACCAGCCTTATAAATTTCATTAGAAAATCCTAGAAATGGCGGGGAGGAAAAAGAAAAGAAATCGAAGGGGGAAATCATGGGAGATGGAAAACTTGGTTCACGTCCAGCTCTACGAGATGTACAGCGAACACAGAGTCCACCTTCACTGAAAATTTGGGACTTAGGGCATCTCTAGTGAGATTAGAGAGTTTGGGTAGAAAATGGTGAACCTGGAACAGCGCAGGAGCGTGTGTGTGCGCGCACACGTGTGGTCTCAGAGGATAAATGGGACACATGGTGCGTTTTATTAGAAATCCATGTGCTCCAGGGAGAGTTCTTCACGAGTATTTTGCAAACTGCATCTAGGAGGGGTGTTTTCTCCAGGACCCAAGGACCCAGCTCCTCCACAGAGGAAACCCAGCCGGTTTCAGGGTCAGGATGATGGTGCTGGTTGAAAACCAAGCCCGGATGGTGCAGGATTGGTGCATTTTCTTGTGGTTCCAGAGAATTGCCGTGTGTCCCCCAGAACGAGAGCAGGTTTCTAGGTTGTCACGTAACCTCCTCCTGCCCATTTTGTGGCTTATGTAGGACATGCAGCCCCCGGGGAGGCTCCAGCGCTGATCCAGCATTCTTCATTTACTCAGGGTTTGTGCCACATGTTGGTTGGCAGATGGATTATCTGGGCCAAATCCTGCGCTCGGGGATACCCAACACGTCTCTCCATGACTTCATTAAGCCGCCTGATCTCGCCAAGCATCACAGGCAGCATCACCCTGGGGTTTGCACACAGCTACTGGAACAGCCTCCCCTGTGTCCCCCGTGTCCCTGGCAAGCTGTCCCCACACACAGGGATGGCAGAGTTGTGGGGGGACACAGCCACCCACAGCGGGAATGTCCCTCTCGGCGTCACAAGGAACATGGGCCCACCCCAGGCACTGGGAAGGGCAGAAGGAAAAGGATAGATGGGGGGAGTGCTCATCAGCTCCCCGGTGTCTCATTTTGAGGTTTTTTATTAAATAAAAGCATGGTTTGGGCAAGACAGATTTCGGCTCCTGCTTTTTGCACTGAGCATTTACCCTGAAATCTCCCCAAACCCCAGCTCTTGAGAGAAGCCAGGTCACAGCTGCATGTGTTCAGCCGCCAAGTGCAAATAATTATAAACCCTTTTCTAAGGAGAACCTGTCCTTCCATCCCCTCCACCACCAGCAGCACAAATCGATCTCCTCTCCCTTGCTGGGGAACGGAGCTGACCTTATTTCCAGCTCTCGCTCCTCCAGAGCGATGAGGGAAGGTGACACCGTTCAGAGGTCCAGCTGTGACATGCGGCGTAGGAGCCGGTGCCTTGGGTTTCCTTAGAGCATCCTGCAAGAGTCAGACTAAACTACAAGGTTGCTGGCACCCACTGCCTTCTGCAATGAGCTCTTCTAAAAAGCTGACTTGCTATGAAAGCACCCAAAAAGAGCTTCACACCAGCAAAAACTCTTTTCCCCGCTAAAAAAACTGCTCTGAAATACCAATAGTCGAAGTTTAGCCATTTCTTGGGAAACATCCCCCAAACTGTGTACCCAAAGCACAGCCTAAATCCATTCTGGTTTCACAACGAGTTTAAGAAAACGGTCTGGGCTTCCCCACATCTGGTTCCACGTTAGCGCAAAACACAGATTTAAAGGCCAGCAGGAAGGTTTTTCATTGTGCCTTTCTCCCTGTTTGAAATCAAACAACTTCTTGCCCGGGAATTCCCACGTCAGGCCTGGTTTGCAGCAGGGCTGGAGATCTTTAACGTCACACCTCATCCCAGTGCAAAATTTCCACTACATTTTTCCATTCCCTCTTTATTCCACGGCTGAGTTTATTTAGCTCAAATCTACAGACGCTCCCGTAAAGAGCCCCTTAACTGCTGCGGCAGATGATGGTCTTTGAACTGCAAATCTCGGGGGCCTCCGCTCCAAACGTGATGGAAAAGGAGCTTTAAAAGAAGGGAGAAGTTAAAAGAAGGGAGAAGAGGAGGAGCAGTTCCCTGCCAAGTATTTTAGCACTTGAGCCTCCCAAATACAGACACATGGCTTAGCCCAGCTTCGTATGAATTCTGTGTGAGATGCAGAGTTTGAATAAAAAATGCCATTTTGCTTAGGAAGAAAACTTTATCTCCACGAGGCAGCTGAGGGAGAGGCTGCTCCATGGCCCTGGGCACCGTCCTGGAGCAACCACAGCCATCGATCGCGGCCACCTGAGGTCGAGGAGTTTGTTTCTTATCCTGTTTCATCACCAGCTGGGTCCAGGTGGCAGAAAGACAGAACAAATGTGGTTAGCCCAAGCTGTTGGTTTAATTTCTATTTGTCTCCTTCAATTTTGTTCGATGCTGAGCCTATTCCTTTTGATACATCCCAGGAAGACACCGCACTGCTCCACCTTGGGAACTGCTTCTCTGCATTATCTGAGCAGAGCGAGCTCAGCAGTGACCAAATCCTTTCTGCTTCTTGCATTAATCCCCACTCTCTCCATTTTACCTAATAATCTCTGTGTTGCTCTATTTATACTGCTCTGCTGACCTCCAGCTCTCTCGTGTGCCCTGTCTAGGAAAGCCAGGGATTAGGCTTGTGAGTTTTTCAGTGGTGCAGGCACATACCCAGGTGATGCGTTAAAAATCCTGGCTTCACATTCACAATCATCTCGTCCGATCCTTTAGTGGATTTTTGTCTTCTCTTTCCTGTTTTCTGAGACAAGTCGTGTGAGCTGTAGGGTTTGGGGGACAAACTGCCCCAGCAGCTCCCAGCCCCATCCACAAAGGCAAGCACCCAGGAGCAATGCTGGGGACAAAAGCTGAGGATCCCCCCGGGTGGCCTTTTCTCTTCTCATCTCAGACTGAACCGACTATAAATAAATATATAGTGGAAAAAATAAGAGGAAAAAAGACTCCTCAAAGGTTGAAGCCCAACCTTTGCAGGTCCCAGGGAGCGGGGCTCAGCCGAGCGTAACGAGTTCATGCAGAAAACCTGCTGCCCACAGTTATTAGCTCTGCTTTAATACAGTCGCTGCAAGACTCGGCTCCCTGCCTTGCCAGGCAGGAAGTCTGTCCTCGGGGAGGCTGTGAGGACACACAGACACCCAGCCTGGTCCCCTTTAGACACCTCCCTACACACTGGCACGATCCCTGTCTCCTTCTCTGAGGCAGAGCCCCAACACCTCTCGAGTTCTCCCCGTGTGCCTGGGTGTGTGTGTATGTGACAGGCGTGGAGATGTTTTCCAGAAAGCAGAAAACCTCACAGATTTCCCCGAGTCTTCCCCCAGACGCCTTCAGCTCCCAACCAGACTCTCTTACAGAGCCGCACGCATTAAAATCAGATGCAAATCTCCACGCTGCAGAAATACCCGACTGATACGAGCCTTTGTTCCTTCCCCAGGCGTAATTGCAATTTGAGGAATGCTCTCCTCTAAGAGAAATGTCTATTTAACCTCCTCATTTATCTGGAGGTGGTTAAACTCCACATGTCCATCTGCAGCAGCTGATAGGGAAGGACTGAAGGAAGCTGATACCATCTTTTATTTCTCACCGGTAACCCCACGGCGAGCCCGCTGCCAGCCCCCCTTTTCTTCCCTTCTACAAGGCACCAGCTGCATCCTTCTGGGTCCTAACAGCCCACTTTTATATCTATTCAAAGCCTGTCATTTCTACCAACATCATTAATGATGAAATTTGGGACAAAATGTTTTGCACCTTGGGTTTTTTTTGTATTCATTTTATAGTCACAGCTGGGAGAAGGAGGTTTGTTTTTTGCCTTGCAGAGGAAGCTGCTCGGAGAATGACAAGCCTTTGTTCTTCCCAGGGTGCTCCGAGAATTGGCACTTCCAGAATTCAAGTCCTTAGGAGGCCATTCGGACCCAAGGCTGTTAAGAAAATTGATTACAAATTCCATTAAGTCAGTCGAGACGAACCAAAGCTGGCAGCACTGACTGCCAGCCCCGCTTGCCTCGAACCGACACTCCCAAAAACCTGAGAAATCCAGGCACCAGCTTGGAGAAAAACCCTTTCTGCAAAGTTCAGCCACGCAGCAGAATAGCCCCCACCCCAGAAACCTGGGGCCAAGCCCTTAGATTTGGCCCCCGCATCTGTGATATGCCCATGAGGCAGCCGAGCTGGGGCAGAGCTTCCACCCAAACCCATTTATCCCTTCCCAGATTAACAAAACATCTTGCAAACTCTCCAGCAAGAGCTGGAAAATGAAGGGCAGAGAACAAGAAAAGCCACCACCCACATCCTCAGAAGTGGGTCTGGCACTGGGATGATGATGGGGCACTGAAATCCACTGCAGCAGATGCCCCATGCTCCTGCCATGGACTCCACACCAAGGAGAGGTTGTCCACCCTTGCCACAGGTCATGGCTGACCATGAGATGTGCCCATAACTCCTGGAGAGCTTGGAAAGCTCTGCATCACCACCAGCAGCCAACACATATCCCTAGCACGGTAAGGAGACATCTCTGGGCCTTTCATCCACCCTGTGTGCAATGGGACAACTTCTTCTTCTGTGGGCTGACACTGGTAACCCCCCCCCATAGTAAGCACAGAGTGTGTCCACCCTTACTCAAAACCCAAAAGCCCTCCACAAGGCTCTGCCACCCACTGTGTCAGGCCTTTCCTAAACACCTACTGAAAGACCACTTTTGTACCAAAAAGCTACCATTAAAAGTCCTTCAGAGGTAGGAAACTGAGGCACAAGGGTTCCTCCAGCAGCTTCATTTCAGGAACTATAAGCAGATGTCTCACACCTGACCTCAACTTCCCTACCTCTAAACCACAGCCACCTCTCCACCCAGGAAGGCACACACAGCTGCCAGGGGGGGCCAACAACGGCTCGTTTTGGTTGCCTTTGCACAAGGATGGCTAAATTCTCCCTATTTCCATGGGTCATGTTACAGAAGGAGCTATTCCCAACCCTAGCGCCTGGGCAACATCATCTCACCAGGTGAGATGTGATGGGGATGTGTGACGCACCAGCGCGCCTCTATTTTAAGGTGCTGCCATGCGACTGCTGGAGAGGTGTTTTTCTTTTTCCAAATCTTCAGCGGTGTGAAGACAGCGTCAGGGAGAAGGTGGAGATGGCCACTCCATCAGCATGCAGTCACGCCTTTAGCTGTGCAACGGGAACAACACCCGCATTTGCAACCCTGAGTCATCCCAGACACACAGAAATAGAATCACAGAATGTCTGGGTGGGAAGGGACCTTGAAGACCATTGAGTGCCACCCCCTGCCCTGGGCAGAGACATCTCCCACCACACCAGGTTGCTCCAAGCCCCCTCCAACCTTCCCTTGAACCCCTCCAGGCATGGGGCAGCCACAGCTTCTCTGGGCAACCTGGCCCATGGACTCATATGGAGAAAGTACCATCCCATCCCATCCCAGCCAGCTCAGGACATGGAGGGGAGCTTGGGATGGGAAAGATAATGATTTCTCACAGGTAAGAGGATCAAGTGCCCCGTAACATGCAAATCTCCATCATCCCTTGGTGTCACTGGTACCTGACAACAGCATCTTCAACCCTTGGTGTCACCAGTGCATGATGACAGCGTCTTCAACCACTTCCATATGGCCAACGGGAGATCATCACCCAAAACCAGTCAGTGGGGAAGAGCAGGTCCCAGTGCCCAGTTCAGAGCTGACTGTTCTCATCTCTATTCCAGCAGCTCCGGGGTTTTTCCTTCTACCAACTCGGCCAATTTACACACCCGGCCGCGCGGCTGAACTCACGGAGGGGAAAGGTATGTGCCCCACCACCAGCCCTGCCATGAGAAGACACATTGTGCTCAGCTCCCTTCCTGGCCAGGAGTTATTTGTCTTCTGGCATTTGGGAAGGTTGTTCAGACAGAAGCAAAAACCAAGCAGACAATGAAGGCACAGTGTTAGAGCAGCAGCACACGGAGTTTTCAGGAAACTTAAAAACCCTGTCAACAGGGACTTCAGCCCCGCAGTGGCCAACCCCATTCTCTATTTATTTTTAATAATAATTCTTCTATTAAATCTGCAGTGATTGGAGGTTGCAGAGACAGAAAAGCAAAAAAAAATATAAATAAATTAAAAGGGAGATGTTGAACCTGGAAGCCCAAGGAAGTCAAAAAAGGGGATATTGAAACTGGAAGCCCAGGCAGGGACCTCTGTTGTTTTCCTTATCCTCATCAAAATAATCCTAAAAACAAGAAAAAGCCTGTCTCCGCAGCAGCCCATCCTTTCGTTTGGGGGGGTGAGGGGGGATCCACAAGCCCTTTGGCAGAGCCGGTACAGCAAAGGAGAAGGCCCTACACACTGACCTGCCTCTAATAACCGAGTAAAACCACATTTATGGGATTAAGCTCAGCTAATCCCTGGTAAATGCAGTTTTGTTGCACCGTGTTTGGATTCCGAAAACAAGCGAGCATAAAAACCAGGACAAAAAGCAGAGGTGTATATATAAATATATATATATATATATATATATATGGATCCCAACAGGGAGAGGGTGGGAAAGCAGGCGATGGGAAACACTAAAATCCAGCAAGCAACTAAAAATTGAGCCTAAGGGAGAATTTCTGGCAGATGAAGGCAGTTGAGGGAAGATTTCAGGGTTACTGCTTTCATACCTGGCCCTGCATTTCGTGCTTAACCCTGTGACACCCTCACGGAGCAAGAGAAATGAGTCTGAAGGCGTCATTTTAGCTCATACTGGACCCCAAGCCCACCAGAAATAGGTCCAGATGGGGCTGTCACACACAATAAGATGCTTCCTCACCTCCTCACAGCAAACTTCAATGGGGAAGCCCAGCAACACCCAGCATCCCAGTGCAGCAATGCTGGTGGTGAGAATGAATTAATAAATTTAATAACTCGGCTGATGGAACAGACACCCTGGGGATGTGTCCAGTTTCCCTCTCTATGTGCTCCAACACCTCCTGCTCCCCACCATGCCATGACCTGCCCTTTCCCCATCAGGAAACCTGCAGCCCAAGACAGAATCACGGAAGGATATGGGGTTGGAAGGAACCTCTGGAGATCACCCAATCCAACCCCCTGCCAAAGCAGGTCCACCCAGAGCAGGTCCCACAGGAACGTGTCCAGTGGGGTTCTGAATGTCTTCAGAGAAGGAGACTCCACCACTTCTCTGGGCAGCCTCTTCCAGGGCTCTGCCACCCTCAAAGTGAAGAAGTTCCTCCTCATGTTTAGATGCAACTTCCCATGTTCAAGCTTGTGCCCATTTCCTCTTGTCCTGTCCTGGGGACTACCGAAAAAAGACCGGCCCCATCCTCCTGACACCCATCCTTTCAGTATTTATAGGTGTTGATCAGATCCCCCCTCAGCCTTCTCTTCTCCAGACTAAAAAGACCCAAATCCCTCAGCCTTTCCTCATAAGAGAGATGCTCCAGGACCCTCACCAATTTTGTGGTCCTCTGCTGTACCCTCTCCAGCACTTCCCTGTCTTTCTTGAACTGGGGAGCCCAGAACTGGACCCAGTGCTCCAGATGGGGCCTCCCCAGGGCAGAGCAGAGGGGCAGGATGACCTCCATCCACCTGCTGGCCACACTCTTCTTGATGCCCCCCAGGATGCCAGTGGCCTTCCTGACCACAAGGGCACATTGCTGCCTCATGGGCATCCTGCTGTCCACCAGGACTCCTAGTTCTTTTTCCTCAGAGCTGCTCTCCAGCAGGTCAGCCCCCAACCTGTCCTGGTGCAAGGACGCTCCTTCCCCATCCCCACACTGAGTATCCCAAAATGGAAAGACCATGACGCCATCCAGACTCAAAGAATGCAAATCCCTCCTTCAGGCAGGGCTGGACATGTTTCAAACCTCACGAGACCACCACAGCCAGTGATTTCCTTTCAAGCCTGCAGCAACTGATTCTCTGGCTCTAACATGACTTGACATGATTTTTCATATTTTTTTTTTTTTTTTCCAGGTAGACTGTCTGTCTTTCCCTCTCTCTTTCTGCTTTCTTCATGGCTTCAAAGCTCTCAGCCTCATCCTGCTGTTTGGAGAGGGCAGAGCTCTGCAATACCTGGGGGGTTTTTCAGAGGAGGGAGAGCTCAAGACTCTTCATTTCTTCCCTTTTAATGCCAAGGGAGGGGGGGGTCAGGCCCTGCTCCTTTCTTTCCCATAGGGCCAGCTCTTCATGAGGACTACGTACTTCCATAGCACCTTGCACAAGGACACCATCAATCACATCTAGATCTCCCAAAAATCCAAACCCGACAGATTTTAATGCAAAATAGGGTGCTGAATAGCCAGAGAGACCCTAAGAAACTCTGTTGTGCAACTGCGGGGTTACACACGGCAACCCAAGACTCATGACCTGGAGATCTACAGCTGGAGATTTAGTTTGAAGACACAAACTCCTCTCCAAGCTCCCATCCCCTTTTGCCTCATCCCTTCTCAGCAGCAACAGCCTGGTGAGCACAGACTTGACGTGCCACCTGGAGGACCTTGGGGCGAGCAAACACCAGTTGGGCTGAAGATGCTGAACAATCCTGCAGAAATCCTGGGCCCAGATCCTGCATCTGCTCCAGCAGCCCCCCGGCACCTGCAGCTGGCCTCCATGGGATTCCCAGCATGTAGGGAATCCCAGCAAGACAGAAAACAAGTCTTGGGCAGGGAAATCAAGTTATTCCTGTAAAAGCACCTCAAGGATGTACTATGGTAACCTTAGAGCTGACTCAAGCGGTCCATGGGGCCACCAGCCAAAGTCAAGGCCATAAAAGAGGGCTGAGGTGCTGCTCTGCCACCTGGGTGACGCAGCCGGGCTCAGATAAGGCTGAAATAGCCCCAATTTATGGCACCGTGCTGCCCCACCACCACCACCACCACATCTGGGTTGCCAGCAAGCACCCCAGCCACCACCATTGCCCGTGTTTTCATGCTCTATGTATATTTTTTCCTAGCCCGCTGCAGCTGGGTGGAAAAGTCCCAGGAAGTCCAGGTCTGGCGTCCTTCCAGGGCGCCGGGAGACCCGTCGCGAAGGGAGGGCGAGGGAGCTGCTGTGCAGATGCCGAGGGTGGCAGGATCCTTGATGCAGGCTGCAGCGTGCTATCTTTAGAAGGAACACATGCTACACCCGATTCCTTCTGCTCTATTTCCTACATGAAAACCCTTCACAGTGCACGCTCGCAGGGGCGCGCAGGGAGGAGGGGGTTCTCCGTGTCCCACAGCCGGCGCTAACGAGACCAGTCAACGAGCACCGAGCAGGTTGGTGTTGAAGCCACGATACCGTAATGCATCTCCTCCCGCTGAGGACTTTGCTGTCACTTTACCAAGAGCCACAGGAGCATGTCACTCCAGCGGGGCACACAACGGAGCCACCTTCCACGCAGCCACCCTCACCCTCCATGGCCAGGAAGGCTGGTGTAAGCCCTGGTGCAAAGAGTACGTGGATTTTCTCAAGCCATAACAATCCTATAACAATTTATTGTCGTTTAGACAATGATTCTACCACCTGATGACTCCTCTCCCCACCTGGAAAGGGGGAATTGGGGAAAGCAAGGAAATGCAAGGGTTAAAATATAAACAGATTTAATAGGATGAGACTAAATAATTCACAATAATACTAAAGAACTGGTATTAATCCCAATATTAATATAAGATATACCAGGACTGTCCCCAGCCCATTCTATCGCAGGAAGCCATGCACTCCCAGCAGGGACAGCCAAGGTGGGACTTTGGGCGGAAGGGAAGGGCTCTGGAACCGGGGCAAGGAATTCTCAGGATAGCAGCCATCAAGGGGAAGAGAGGGACACAGAGAGAGAACTCCTCGGCAAACTTTCTCATTTATATCAAATGTGCCATTCATGGTATGAAATAGCCCTGTCGGCAGCTGAGGTCAAATGCCCAGAGCTCACTCCTCCTCATCCCCAAACTTAGGGAGCTTGAAAACACTGAGACCTCGAATCCCACACCCCAGAGCTGGCTGTAAAGTAAATATTTTCACAAATTCAGACACTAGAGTCTTCTAAAAGTGCTGTTTTCCCCAGCATTACAAGAAAAGTTAGTCCTGTGTCGCTCAACCCAGGACAAGGGTCCATCCTCAAACTCCCAGTCCAGCACCCAGACTCACCCAAGTCTAGGAACTGGTGAGTTCCATCCTTTTTTACAAATCAAAAGTATCAACCTTTCAGTAACAGCTACACAAGCATCCCCTATGGAAGTCTATAGGGCCAGTAGGTCTCTGCATGAAAGAAATACCCAAGAAATCATGATTATCTGTTCAGAGTGGGTGCACTTCAGTGAGGTCCTTCCAGTAAGTTTCTCCATCCTTGGTAGAGATGAATTTCAACACCCTCAGGCTGGGGTCCAACCTCTGCTTCCTGGGGGAGCATCTTCACTGTTAGACGCTGCTATAAATGGGACAAAATAGTATTTCCTGCCCTGCAGAGTCTGCAGGAAAAGTGCTGATGGTTTTTGTGGGATTTGGCTGTGATCTCAGCATTCCACCTCATGGTCCTCCTGAGACTGAGTCACAGAGTGCCCCAGTCTGCAAACCCCAAAGAGGTCAATGCAATGCAGAAGCTCTCCGCTCAGAGCAGCCACATCAGCTTCACCACTTCCCCTGGATTCCTCACTTTCACAGAATCACAGAAGTGTAGGGGTCAGAAGGGGCCTCTGGAGACCACCTAGCCCAACCCCCTGCCAAACCAGAGATGTCCAGGGGGGCTTTGAATCTCTCCAGAGGAGACTCCACACCCACTCTAGGCAGCCTGTCCTAGGGCTCTGCCACCCTCACAGGAAAGAAGTTTTATGTTCAGATGGAATTTCCCATCTTCCATTTTGTACCTGTTACCCCTTATCCTGTCCCTGGGCACCACTGGGAAGAGTCTGGCTCCATCCTTTTGCCCCCTGCCGTTCAGTTATTGCTCAGCATCAATGAGATCCCCTCTCAATCTGCTCTTCTCCAGCTGAACAGCCCCAGGTCCCTCAGCCTTTCCTCAGCAGCGAGACGCTCCAGCCCCTGAGCATCTTCGTAGCCTCCACTGGACTCTCTCCAGCAGTTCCCTCTCCTTCTGGAACTGGGGGGCCCAGAACTGGACCCAGTGCTCCAGCTGCAGCATCTCCAGGGCAGAGAAGAGGGGAATTTATGGGAATCTGTCCCCAAAAGCCATTTCAGGAGTAAATGGCAAGCATTTGCACCTCCTGGGAAGGGGGACAGGAGAAAGAAATTCCCCTCTGTGGGACTAATTAAAGCCAAGTGCAGCCCCAAAGGAGAAACAGGAGTGAAGAGACACCCAGGCTGCCCCTGCCCATCTCTGAAAGCCTCCTCAGTCTGCCCCCACCTCCGGGGGTTACGATCTCACCAAACCACGTGAAGCAGAAAGAAAAATGTTTGCCAAGGAGTCGGAGGCTGCTCTTCTGGGCTGCCAAACCTCATCAGAGCTGCCCGCAGGCAAAGCGGGGCTCTGTCACCTCCGTGCAGCGCCGCACACAGGCACCCACCAGCCCCACTGCGGCTCCAGGGCAGGAGAAAAAAAATCTGCTGCCAGTCGAGGGGAACAGAAACTGCCCAAAACACTTGGCTCCCGATAGACCCAAGGCAGGGTTCCTAACAGTGAGACCATTCTCTCTATTTAAAAAAAAAAAAACAAACAAACCTAAATTGAGAGACAGGTCATTTATTGTCTTCAGTGAATTTAAGCACAACTGATACTGCGCTGCTGCGTGACTTAGCAGTGGGGTGACAAGGCTGTCACCCGTAATAACCTTGCCCGTTGTGTGCTGACAGTCACCCAAGGCGGGAGGGAGCGGGGCAGGCTGGCGAGACGGCTCCGATGGCTTCTGGGCCGTTGCATCAGCCAAGGGGGTGCAATCACGGGAGCTTATTGCCGCGAGAGAGCTGCTCAGCCGAGTTTAAATTCCTCTTTCACAAGACATTGCTCATTGCGAGGTGCCAGCTCCTGTTTACTTTGCAAGGGTTCAGACAGAAGGAATGTGGGAATCTTGCAAATGAATCCAAATTGTCCGGGGAGGGAGCAGCGTCCATCCTCAGTCCTGGCAAAGAGGGAATTTGCCTCCTCTGCTCCCCAAAATTGTTCATGGAGAAGTTTGAAGAGCTCACTGGTTCTCATGCTCTCTGGGCACCTGGAGTACAAGTCTGATACACCCCATTTCTCACTGAACCCAGGAAGGATGGGGGAAAGCACAAGGCTCCTCGCAGATATTTATTTCTCCTTTCTAAGAGGAAGAAGAGCCAAAAAGCCCCTGTGGTCTCCTGCAGTAAGCAGGCCAGCAGAGCCGCTGGTCAGGCAAGCAATTAACACATTGTCAAGGAAGCAGGAGAACAGTCTTAATGACAGCAACTGCAGAGCAACCTCCGGCTTCTTCCCTCTTATTTTGGAGCCAAAGGAAAAGAGGGGAAGGAATCGCTCACCCTGTTGGCCAAAGGTCCAGGTCGGCTTGATCAACACAAAGCAGCTTGATGCACCCTGATCTCCAAGCTGAAGTGGATGTAGGGTGGCTGTGGCCACGCAGTCAGGGATTAGGGCATGAAGAAGAGCTTTCCTCTACCTCTGCCCTGCCAGGGGACCTTAGAAAAGGTCACCTTGTCATCCCAAAAGGTTCAGCAATGCCTGCAGCCAAGCAGGGTTGCCCTGACATTTCTTATGGTTTCCTCCACCCACCACCAGAACTCCACAGGGATAAAAACAAAGTCCGGAGGTGAGAGGAGAGGAATAATTTCTCGAGGTATTTCTACTGAAAACGACTTTGGGAGTTCTCATTTCAAACCTCTTCTGGCATTAAGAAAAGCAGACAGCAAACCTGTTCTCCTGGGGGACACCCAGTGGTGGCTGAGCCTCCTGTAGAAGGCATCTCGACTCACTCTGTTGCTGGCTTTAATACCATGATCCTGCTCCATCTGATACGGAAATCCAGGCTGGGAACAGGGTTTCAACCTGTGATTTTCAATCTCTGCAGGAATAAAAAGATTTTGGACATTCTCGCAGGGCCTGAGCACCACAGGCAGACAACATCAGGAGCAGGACCAGGGGAACACTCACACCAGACCAGGTGCTCTGACCCTTTGCATGTCAGCAATAATAAAAGAAAATTACCAAGCCACAGAGGGAAGTGTTAAGCCCCTGAGATAAGGTCATAACCCAGGGTGGCTTTTCAGATGACACAGCAGTGAGTTTGGCTTCTCCTGCTCAGGAATGCATTTTAACTCAGCTGAAACAAGGAGGAAAAATTAAAACAGGGAGGAGGGGAGTGCTTGATTAAATATTCATATGAAAAAGCATTACTTGCCTTCATAAATAACAGAAATGTGTTCCTCCTCAATTAATATGCATCACTACTAACCTCCCTAATGAAGCCAATCTCTGTCCCAGGAACTGAACACTAATGCTTTCTGTCAGCAACATGCAGCACCACTCAGATTATTTTTTTGTTTGTTTTTTTCCCTGAATCTCCTCCTGAATTTCTCAGCTCATGTCTGTCCCGAACAGCACAGCCTACAGACTCAGAGCCACAACATGTAAGAAAGAGCACAACACTAGAAGCACAGAGGCAGTCACACTGCACCAGGCAGTGCTCCCTGTCCCTGGTGGGCTGGTTTTGTTGGTTTTTTTTCATAGTACAAGTATAAGCAATCCCTCCTGCTGGCCTATATTTGGACTGGGATACTTAAAGACATGGAAAGAGGAAGAAAGGGAAATCCTCATAAAGGGAGAGGCCAATATCAGAAAATATGAAGGTTGGGGGTGGGGGGTAACATGTACTCTGTGCTTCCCGTTTTGCCAGCCCAACGGGTGGATGATGGTGCTGAGGTCCATACCCAGCCACAGCATCAAACACCTCCAGGCAGCACTCAGCTCCACCTGGCACTACTCAAGACACTCACAGAGGGGGCTCAGGATGTACCCGGGGCAGCTGCACGCAGGTACCCAACTGCAGATGGATTTTGGTTCAGCTGAGACTCTGCTGAGGATCTTCAGAAAGGTCCTTGACCAGCTGATTGCCTGAATCCTCGCCCTGTATCTTCCACATCAGCTACAGCATCTCTCCCAGAGTCTCTTCTGATTGTCTGGGAAGGACATCTTTGTCAGGGAGGGGAGCCATGGGACAAGGGGGAAGAGTTTGACCCTGAAAGAGGGGAGATGGAGCTGAGATGTGGGGTAGAACTTCTTTGGTGTGAGGGTCGTGAGAGCCTGGCCCAGGTTGGCCAGAGAAGCTGTGGCTGCCCCATCCCTGGAGGGGTTCAAGGGCAGGTTGGAGGGGGCTTGGAGCAACCTGGTCTGGAGGGAGGTATCCCTGCCCAGGGCAGGGGGTGGCACTGGGTGAGCTTTAAAGTCCCTTCCATTCCAAACCATTCTCTGATTCTATGAAAAGGCCACAACACTGTATTTGTGCCCCCAGCAGCTCTGCCCCCACCACACAAGGCACCCAGCTGACACTGCCGTCTCTCACCTCCCTCGCTGCCTTATGTCACCACCTGACTTCAATCACTGTCACTTGCAGCATGTGCTGACAGGGCAGGCTGTGAACCATGGCAGCAGGACGCACACACGTGTGAGCACTAAGCTGTCCCTCCTGCAGGGACAGTCACCTCCAGGCAGCCAGGAAGGTGGCTCCTTCCAGAGCACCAGCAAGATTCAGCAGAGCTGGGCTGTCAAAGCCTTTAAGCGCTGGAGATCACAGCTTCTCCACACACAGGTTCATTGCTGTCTCCTTAAAACACCCTGAAACCTCCATGTGAGCAATTTGCAGTGAAAACTCTAACAACTGCCCTACTGATCACAAATTCCCATTGCTATGGCCACAATGAGTTAAACCAGTAAGCCCTGTCCAACAGCACATCACCACAGGTCACAGCTCTCCCCTCCATAGCTGTTCTGTCCTCCCTCTCCAGAACCCCCAAAACCAGTTGAGAAATGTGATTTTAATTCTGCCCCACTCTGCATCCAACTGCAGGCAGGAGGCAGAGCACCAAACACCAGCAATCCTGAGACCCTTCCATCCTAAGGAGAAATCTGAAGGACCCTGTGTGGCCTCAAGCCCATGAGTTACTTCTGAAAACACCATCTTGGCACCATCCTTCTCTCCCACCTCCTGCCCCAGGGAGAAGATCCACAAAGGGGGAGCAGAGAGGAGCACAGGAGCCAGACCAGCCCACAGTCGCTTTGGAGACGAGCATTTGAGTGAGTTTCCCCATTAAACCCCTCAAAATCAGGCTGGTCTAACTCCTACTAACACTTCACACCACATGGCCCACACCACACCAGCGATGGAGACCGTACAAATAAAAAACAGATCCAGGGTTCAAAACCTCCTTACACAGGTCCTATTCAGAAGGACCTGGAATTGCTGGATCCCAAATTTTCGTGCCAAAACCTCATGTCTGCTTGAGCGAGCAGGCGATGTTACACAGCAGGAGAGCCAAGAGCAATACTTCTAATCCTGCATTAACAAACATGACTCACCCATTTATTTTCACTGGTACGTTCACGGTTATTTTAAGCTTTGTCTAAAGAATGCCAGCTACTGTATAATAACTGGAATGAAAGATGGCAGTGTTTTTATTTTGCTTTACAACTAAAGATTTATTTTTAGGACCTTTAAAAAAAAAACAAACTGAAAAGCGAAACTGGCCTGTAAATTATTTTAAACACTTTGGCACTGATTTCCTAAAGCAGATCCATGTGAGTACGTCCCACCTTCCATCACTGGGGAAAACTGGTGGCCCTGGTGCCACCAGCGCTGGATGCGGCTCCACGCTTCCCTAGGAGTCAGCCTGGCTGTCGGGACATCCCAGGCAAATCCCACCTCCCAGATGAGGGTTGAAGAGCTAAGTCAGTGCTTGGCAGGATGTTTAGTTCACTCCCAGGTGCCAGGTTGCAACCCAGAGAGCTCCCCACCCAGGGACTGCCCTGTGGGGTTACACTATAAGCTCATTTTGGGCCACCATCTGCTCCACAGGGTTCACCATCTGCTCCCACTGTGAGTGGGTGGGTGGGTGCTGTCTCAGGGTTACAGGCATCAGGGAGGACATGAGTCAGGACTCCTGGGCTCTGCTCCTATAGACAAACCAATGGAGGGGAGCAAGAACTTCCACAGCCTTTGGGGGCCTCCTCCACTTCAGAAGTGGGGGGAAAAAGGAAAACAACACCAAACACCCATCCCAATCCTAGAGCAACATGTTAGCAACAAGTTAGAGCCCAGGGTTCAATGACCTTGCTAGAAAGAGTAGAAAATCAGCACTTCCAGCTTCCTTCTCAGGGTTCAAAGACACTCATTTAACGCCGGCACGGAGAAGAGCTGCCCGAGGTTCAGTCATGGCCTGGAAGAAAGGACAAGCTGGGACTTGGGGTCCTTGGAGTGCCAGACTAAGGTCAGAGCATCGCTGGAGAAACAGGGGGTAGGCACTTGCTCACATGGGTGATGACTTTAGTCCTGCACATACAAATTCCTCTTACGGCAAATGTGGACCTCCCCAGGGCCAAGGCTTTGACCTGGCCAGGGCAGGGTTTTCCCTCAGCCAGACCTAAGCAAGACAAAGTGCAGGTGCCCTGAAAGCTGCTGTGCACAATCCAGGCGATGGGTCTCCCATCCACTGTCCACAACTGCTGATGGTTGGTGGGTTGAATGCACCAGGGAGAACATATATCTCCTTCCATCACACCAATTTCCAGCTCAATGCAAAGGTGTAAACCACAATTCCTGTTTGGGAACTGCTGGGAACAAGAGAAGCAGCGTGCTTGGGACAACAGGGGCTGAATTTTAAGCCCCAGGAGGGAACAAATAACCACACAACCATGTCCAACCATCCCTTCTCCAACATCCCACAATTTTGAGTGAACACCCTTCCATAACTTCGTTTCTCCTCCCCGTTTTCCCCATGCTTGTATCCGGTGCCCTCCCCAGAAAATAGAGACAAGGGTAGCGGAGACTCTGTTCATACAAAATGCATGACTGTTCCCACAAGGTGCTCATGGCAGGAAGGCTTCTCTTGGTTTTGCTCTCTCCTACATGTTTACACCAGCAAAACTGCAACACACTCCCACCTCCCAGCAGACCAGAGCATCCCTAAGAATTTTCCACCAGACACTCACTGTCAGGCTGCCGGAGCGGCACGCATTTCTGCAGCCGTTTTCTGCCCTCTTGTGAAGCTCTGCAGAAATCCACCACTAGAGCTCTGCAAAGCCACGCTCCCACACCAGGCTCCCCTGTGCAGGGACATGAAGAGACAATGACTGTCCCCAACGTACAGCACTAAAGACTTCCTGTGGGTGAACAAAGGGCTTTAAGGACCACCACCTCTCCCAAAAAAAGAGCATTGCTACCAGTTCTGCATTCCTACCAGTGCTGCACTGGACTCAGCCCTATTTTATCCTACAATCAATTGCTTTTTAAAGCCCTGAGCCAGGAGATTCCCCCTTCCACTGCTGAGAAAAAGCTCTTTCCCTCTCCATTCAGCCAAGCCCAGGGTTTCCCTGGAATCCCATGGGATTAAAGGTGAACTGATTATAAAAATCCACTGATTATAAAAAGCCTGAGCGTGTCTGTGTCTTCCTACCAGGTGCAGCAGACAGCATGTGGCAGGGTTCATCCCTTCCTCTCCTTTCAATAACCTTATTTTTTGCATTGCCTCCGTGGGACACCAGGATTTGGTGGGTTATCCCGTGAGATATGGCTGGGAAAGGGCAGGGATACAGCAAGCAGCCTGGTGCTCAGCGTGTTCCTAACTGCTAAAGCCAAAAATTATGTATCCAGAAGGAGCAGGAACCTTTAGCTTTAATGCACATTTGGTGCCAGTGTGGGCCATACCAGCACAGCCCAAATTTCTACATCAATCCCGTATCTCTCCCGTAGGGACGGAAGGGACATGATTCATTCAGAAAGGGAGACAGATGAGGGACAGACGGGGAGAGCTGCTGCCTTGCTGTGCTCGCTGCCCTCTGAGCATCCCCCCTCCCCTCCACCCGAATCCCTGCCGCCCCGCCATCTGATCAACAAGTCATGTTCTTCTTCATAGAAAACTGTACATCTCACACCAACCCACCCAGATGGGTCCCTCCATAAATCCATACCCACACCTACCTCTGTGCCTACAACCTACCACGTCCCCTCCTTTACAACAAGGAAACTGAGGCACAAAAAGGGCTGTGACTTGGAAACACATAGCCCTGTTAGACAACAGAGGGTTCACTCACATGTTCTGGCTACAAAAGCCACTCCAGGTTAATCTCTGCGCAGCAACTGGCATTTTCCTCATGTCCAGAAGTGTCAGTGACAGATGCCAAAAGCTCCCTGGGGTCTCCTTCATCTTCCTGAGGCATTTACTGCTCTCATATAGATAGTTACTGGTCCCATCAATTACTTGACTTTGGCATGATGACGCAATACAAAACACACACTGCACAGCCTGCTGGCTTTTAAATGCCATGGACATAAGGACAACAAATTCCCGTTGGTCTCCTCCAGTCATTTGTCACAGCCATTCTGTGGACTGTTCCTTCAAATGTAGGGTTTTATGCTGAATTGTGTGATCGCACCCGACAGCGCACCACCACCACGCCGAGCCTTTCCCCTTCCAAGAGTCGCTTTTCATCATTCGGGCTCCGAAACGGGCAGGTGCTGCCAAGGAGCTGCTCCTATCAACGTCGGATACATCCCAAAAAGCCGACAATCAGCATGATCCAGGGCATCCGGAGCCAGGCACCAGATGGCTTGGCTGCCCCACTCCGATCCCAGACAGACACTCACCGATTCACAGCCCAAGCCGCTCTGACACAACAGGCAGGAGGAAGGTCAAGCCATCTGTTTGCTGAGAGCTCAGTGCCATACTTCAGTATAAAGCGTTTAAAGACTGGAAACTTGATCTTAAGACTTCCCAATAATTGTTTTAGTCTTGCTTCTTCCGAGTCTCCAGGAGGTTGCAGCTGCTTTGGGTGGTAAAGCTGAACAGCCAGAACAGGAAAGCACCCAACACCTACAAGGAACATCAGGACCATTGTCTTTGTCAAGCTAATGCTCCCTCAGTGAAGCATTTATGCCACCAGACAGAGCCAGACCTGACTGTATGCCCAGAACAGGAAAACGACTCTGTTTTTTTTAATATTTAAGTTGCTGAAGTCCTTATTGATAAAATATTTTGAATTCTGCCTACAGTTTCCATCTCTTCCCAGTGCAAAGCAGCTGGTGCCTTTCATCATAAGCAGCTGCATTTCATGAGGCTGTGACTATTGCCAAGTGTTGGGGGGAGCCCTCAGACACATGGGCCCAGCTACTCAGGCTTATTAATTCCTCCTGCAAACAAGGAGGCCTTTGTTTTTGAAGGCCTAGCACACCTACACACCTGAAGCGCATCTCCAGCCCTCTGCTTTGATCTCCTGGCTCACATTGCTCTGACTGGGAGAGCTGGGCTACACAATCTTCTTCCAAAATCTCTCAGCTTGAGTTTTTCCTATTATTTCAAACTCCAAATAGCAGAAAACTGAACTCACTGTTTCAGGCCTACAAGTCCATTTGCTTATTTTCCTTCAAGGAAAGCAGCTACAATACACAGACAGCAGCTACACACAGAGAGCACTCAGGCAAAGCTCCCTTTACCCCCTCAGGCCTCTTGTTGTCCATGGGGGCCCTCCAAGATCTAGTGAAAATTATTGTCCTTTACACCCAGAGTGCCTTAGGCTTTGATTTCTGCCCACCTACAATATACACAGAACAGACTAAGAGTGGGATAGAAGAACCAAAAAAAAAAGAGAGAGGGAAATAAAAGGGCCAAGGCGACAACCCTCAAACCCACCCCATCACACGACCCATCAGCTCACGGAGGCGCGGCTGCCCCCGCCCGCCCTTTATACCCGCGCGAGGGGGCGGGGCCTCCTGCCCTCACTCTTGCCCTTCTCCAACATGGCGGCACCGGCAAGCGCCGGCTGTGCGCATGCGCCTACCGGGAGCCTTTAAAACTGCGAGGAGAGGGTGGGTCTTGAAAGATTTTTGCTAGAAGTGGGTTGTTTTTGGCGTTGTATTTAGTTCTCTCTGTAGGGTGGTGGAAGACAGAGAGAAAGGAAAGAAGGGTGTGTGGCGGCAGGAGTGAGGTTGGGCAGTGTGTGAGGCAGGGAGGCCCTGGCCTGGTGTCTCCTCACTAAGGCTGTAGGGAGGCCTGGCTCCTACCGAGGCCAGGCGTGGTCTGATAATGGGGCTCTCCCTTCCACCCTTAGTGGTGCTGAGGGTGGGGCCTTCAAATCTCCTTCGGGTTCTGCTGCCAGGCTCCCTCTGAGCACCTCCTCGGCTGCCATGGCCTTTCTTGGGGGTTTAACCGACCCCACGGTTGGCCCTTGGCTGGCAGCTCTGAGGTGCAGCAGGTGCCAGCCCCTTCCTATGCTGTGTCTGAGGTGGATGTTAAAGTAAAACGCCTGTTGTTGTGTCTGCTGTGACTTGGTGTTCCTAAATCATAGAGAAGTTTGCGTCTTCTGTTTTCAGAAGGGTTACACTAATTGTAGTAGCTGCATTATTGTTAAAAAAAAACTCTAAATACCCCCATAAAGATAAGGAGGGTGTTTGGCAAGTTGCGGTTTTTCTCCTCAGAGCATGAGATAGCCCTTTTTGTTAAACTGCCTGTGCAAGGTGTTTAGTTTCTTCCTTCGGGTCTGTGGGTTTCTGCATCCTTTCACTGCTGAGGGCCTTAAAAATTTTAAGGGGCAAAGTCTGCCTTTTCCTTGGGCTCTTCTTTTGCCAGAGTGTGTTAATGTGGCGTCCTAGGTGGCAACAGCAACCCTGCAGCCAAGAGCACAGAAAAGCTCCTTAGTGGAAAAGCTCCATAAGTGCAGATGGTGAACACTCAAAAAGGCTGAGTGTCTCTGGCTGCCTTTTAATGGAGAAGGATTTCTCCCCAGGTCTTCTCCCCTGCCTAAAAAGAGGGGGTGATGCAACTTTGCTCTGATACCATGTAACATCTACTGCTCTAAGCTGGTTTTGTAATATAACAGAGTGATCTTGCAGGTCTGCTAAGGCTAGAGAACCTCAGCTAGCCTGATGTGAAATAGAGCCTGCCCTAACTTCTTCAGACTGGAGGTGATCTGTTTCCAACTTCTCTTCATCCTCCAAGCCCCAAGCATGGGTAGCTATCAGCAGGAAAGCACCTATAGCAGAGAGCCCTGGTCTCACAGCAGTTGTCTGTCTGTCTGCGAGCACCATATGGCACAGCCTTTGCCTGCAGCCATAGGACACCTGTGAAGTCGGGGGTTTTCATCACCATCGGCACAGTTCATCTGGCTGCTGTAGACACTGACATCATGTCATGTGCCTGGATGAGATATTTGTCACATGAGCAGGGGAAGGGTTTCTATAACTAATGGTAAACATAGTATGGGCTGGAGGTTTCTGTGCCGCATTCCTGTTAAAAGAAAAAAACAAAACAGTATGTTGGGGCACATTCTAGGAGCTGCCAAAGTCACAGAAATACTAAGTCATAAGGCAAGGTCTAGGATGTTTCATTAGTCCCTTATCTTTTCTTTCCTCCTTATAATAAAGGTTGTTGTTGAAGTCAGTAACAAAAACATTGATCACGTTATCAACTCAGTTGGTGTTTTGGAAGGAGAGCAGGCAGGTGGGGGCTGGGTCTCCGGGACTAGTGTCAGCCTTTTGTGCTGAGGCAGCGAGTGATTTGTTTCCAGGTCAGTGTGATGTGCGGATATAATACTTGAGCTGGGTAAGAGGCAGGCGAGTGCATGGGGGGAGCACGGCACGCGTTGCCATGCTGGGAGAAACAGCATTTTCCCCAGCGTGGGCAAGTTCAGGCCACTGCCAGAGCCGCACCTTTGTTCACACTCATGTTTCAGTGCACTAAGCTGGGGAGGTGCCAAGGAAACTCCTTGATTAATCACTTTACAGTCTGTTTAGACACAAATAAAAAATGTTCAGCTCCCATGAAGGTGAAAAGAGGGGCATAAACTGATCTTATGCTAAGGTTAGACTCTTGCATGAGAAGATTTCAATCCAAAATAAAACTGCTATCTTGAATTTCTACAGCGATTCCTTTCTCTCCCTCAATCCCTTATTTTTTTCCTTCTGCTGTACAGAATGCCTGGTTTCGACCCTGTGGCATCACAGGTTGTTCCTGGTTACTCACAGAAGTAGCAGGGCAATGAGGCTGGTCTTGTGTTGGGGGAAGGAGGACATGGGCTGTAGACAAGGCTGAGGAATCCTTTGGTGTTGTGAGATGTTTTGCTAACCTAAATGTGAAGCCAAAGCCAGAACTTGCACCCTTTTATTCCAGGACATGTGAAAGAGGATACAGCCCAGGCTAATCCCCACAGAGCCCAAGAGACAGGAAGCAGGCTGCTAACAACAACGGACAGTCTGTTCTTGTTCTGGAAATCTCACAAGAGCTTTGCTTTTCTGGTGAGCCACGAGCCCTCTCCAGCTCAGCATCTTCCAGTTAATATCTTTTTTTTTTTTTTTTTTCAAGTGCCTTTGAATCAGCAGCTTCAGGGTTCAAAATTCTTCCTGGTGCTACACAGGGTTTGTCCCTGCCAGGGATCTTCCAGCCGTTGTGGGGCTTTTAGATCTGTGTTGGGCACTTTACTATGAATAAAGCTGGATTAGGAAATTTTGGGAGGTGACTCAGCACAGAGCTCGGGTGAGCTCAGCCCTCTCTGACCTCTGTCTTTTGCCTTGAACATGCTGAAAGCTTCCTCATCCAGGGTGATGCATATAAAGTAGCCAAACACTGCTAAGGGGAATGAATTTTTATACGTGGCTGAGTGAAAAATACATTCAGGACGTGGCTTTTCCTTTTTTCTCAGTCGCAGGAGATGATATTTCTGGACGTTCAGTGGTCTGCGTGGGAAGCAATGTACCTGCAGCTCACAGCGAGTTAAATCCCGCAAGGCACAGCAGGACCAGCTCATCCTCTGCACGTTTGATGCCTTTGTCGAGGTACGTGCTAGTGCTTGAAGTCTGACAAACTGCACATCTCATTCAAAGCGCTGAGGTGATTCATTGTCCCACAGAAATTAATTCCTCAAAGTCTTTCTTTTGAAATGACTTGCACATCAGAACACCGGTGTGGGTTAGGAACCCCACTGGATTCTCGGAACATAGCAGCCCTGAGGTCACAGCTTTGTCATTGCAGAAGATCTGGGAAAGAAACATTTTGGCCTAGCATCAGCTCAAGGCTAAAATATGCCACCTTGGGGAGCCAAGGTAACCTCCTGGCATCTGTCAGCCCATTCCCTGCTGTGTCCTGACTGCGCTGCTGCGTCGACTTCTGCTTCATTTTAATGCCATAGGAGGAAAGTCCTATTTTGGGTCTTGCCCTGTATCGTCGGTCATTTCGTGAATGTACATGGATTCCTTTGTCTCATTTGGCTACCTGAAGTCGGGCTTCAAAGTGGCCCACCCTGGATGGCCAGTTCACACAAGGCCAAGCTTGGCTTTGTCCCCAACACTGGGATGAAGAAACGAGAGACAAATGAGTAGGGTCCCTCTGCCTGTGGCTGTTTCTGACCCGGTGATGGAGAAGTGACACATGCCAAAAAGCATGAGGGTATTTGCCTTGGTAAAACAACAGACCTAAAACTCAGGGCATCACACAGGGATGCTCATGGTTTGTGTCCCAGCCTGGTGCAGGGCAGAGAGGGGCCAAGAATCAGCTTCTGCATTTCCACAACAGGATTTCTTCATTGCTCTTTACGCCATCTGGGTCACTCCTTTTCAGATCCCCTGGATTTCTTCTGCGTTTCAAGCCCCACTGTTGAGGTCTTTACTTCTTGCTACTGCAAGATTGGGTAAGAAGCTAAAACACATGGATTTACAAAATCTCAATAATACAGAGATACGATTAAGAGTAAAATGTGGCCTGTGTGGCCTGATCTGTGGGTTTGGTTTGTGTTTTGACTAATACCCTTGTCCAGCTGTGTTTGGAAAGCAGTGCAATAATGTGTCACATTTTTAGATCCCTGCCCATGCTGTTGACTTAGGGGAGGAGGGCTTGAACCAAGAAGAATGTTGTTGCTTCTGCGAGGCTGGCTCTTTTTTTTTTTTTTTTTTTTCCCTTATCATGGAGTTGGGAATCGAAGTTTTCCTTAATCATAGACCCATAGAATTGTCTGGGTTGGAAGGGACCTTTAAGATCCTCGAATCCAACCATCAGCCTAACTTTGATAAAAACCATCACTAACCCATGTCTCTAAGCACTACGTCAACCTGTCTTTTAAATCCCTCCAGGGATGGTGCCTTAACCCCTTCCCTGGGCAGCCCATTCCAAGGCTTAATAACCCTTGCAGTTTAAAAATTGTTCCTAATATCCAATCTGAACCTCCCCTGGTGCAACTTGAGGCCATTTCCTTTTGTCCTGTCGCCTTTGCATGGCTCACCAGTGGGTTTTAATTCCCTCTTGCACCTGATGAACAGCACAGAGCACCTTCTGGAACTGACTCTTCTCATTGAAGTTAATTCTTAGGGGTTCCTTACACTGAAGAGTAGGTGGAAAATTATTTCCAGTGCATTTATTCTCTTGACTAGGTGTGGAATATATTTATTCCTCTCTTCCTGAGCCTTCAGTTTTTCTTTGCTCTTTGTCCTTTACGATTCAGCAGTGGGATCTGCAACATTCACACAAGGTGTGTGCAAGCAGCTTAGTGGCTGGGTGGTGACATAAAACAGCTCCCATGTGGAATTGCAGCTGGATTAACGCTGTGCCAATGGGGCTCAAGCAAGAGCTTGGGGTTTAGCGAAGACCACAACCCTGTAAGCACCAGCATGTCCAGCACAGCTGCCACATGAGCATCAGGGTTGCTTTGCAGCCCCCTTGCATAAATCACAGCTGCATCTAGCCACAAAACTCACCCACCACTGCCTCAGCAGCCAGCAAGAGGGAGAAAAGCAGCTCCTAGTTGGTTTTGGAAGCCTTTTTACCTGAAGACATGGGGTAGATTTCCATATATCTCCAAGAAATATGTCCAGGTTCTTACTGTTTGTCTTGGACAGCCGTTTATGCTCTTGCCCAGCTTACAATGTTGTTTTTCCCTGTAGCAGTTTCCTAGTGTCTCTCTTAGATGCAAAGTTAAGAAGGCTTTGCATTTCTGGATGGATAATCAAGAGATCACTGTGTTTGTCAGACTTTTTTTCCCCCCTCTATTTCTTTACTGACCTCTCTATTGAAACCTCAGCCATTTGGGAGGTAGATGAAGCCACGAGTTGTTACCTGGATCTCTATTTTTACCCTTTTGTAAGCAAACCCAATTGTGAAACTCAGTTGCACCCTGCAACTGTGAAATCAGGAGAACAACTTGGCTTGTGATTTCTTTAATAATCCCACTCCCTGGGATGGGGTTTAGTAACCTGTTACAAGTAGGGCAAAGCAGTTTTGAGCACCATCTTGCAAGACTGTCATGTACCAGGGAATGTTTGCTGATTCCTACCCCCAAGAAGCTGGAAACAGACTGGGACCTCAGAGTCCCACTAAAGCAGTCCACTAGCTTTAGGGGGACTCAATTCTGAGGTGCTGACGACCCCCCCCACCCCCCCAGTCACATCAGTGTGACATTTAGCCCTCCGCATAGCCTGGGGCTTTCACCCAGCAGCAAAGTGCACACCTTAAAAACCTATTGCAATGTAGTAGTTTTATTATAATGAGTGGCCTTAAGTATCAATACATCACGTCATCCACTTCTTGCCACTGCTAACGCTTCACTGAACGTTTGGCTTCAAGACTTAAGAGATATAAGACAGCCAGAATGTAGTCAGAAACAGCAGCAGGTCGGGAACAGCCACAGTTGATTACTGACTGGGTGTAGGAGAAAAAAAACCCTGAAGCTGTCCTGAGCAGCTGCTTTCTTGTGGCTTGAGTGCTTGGTGGTAGAAGAAGACATGAAGATAAATGGAAATGAGAGAAAACCTTTCTCTATACTGTTTAGAGGCTGCAGTTTCTTGTTGCTCTACGAAGCCGGAGTGGTAACTGCTTTGAAAGAGTTGTCACCTGACATACTGAAATCTGCATCCAGGATCTACGGGGCGTCTTCAGGATCGATTGTAGCCACACTTGCGTTGTGTGGGACTGATATAGGTAAGGGCTTTGAGCTTCTATTTATTCTGTGTCTAAAGAGATTGAAAGTCTGGAAAATTTGGAGCTGCAAAAGATCTTTTTTTAAATTATTCTTAGTCAGTGGTTAATTTCCCAGAATTTAATTCATTGTTGTCTTTAATAGTGGAAAATGTGTGTAAATTAACAAGCATAGAGAAAATAGACTAGATATAGTTATTTAATAAGTCATTGCACCTTATTAATTTAGATGAATGGTAAGCATATCTAATAAAAGAAACAGGAGTGCCCTCACTAATATGGGGTTGTTGGTAGAGGAAAGAAAATATTGAATATAGAGAGGATCAGTATTGCTCTTGCATGAAATAAAAAGAAAATTATAGTCACAGAGCTGAGAAATACATCAGGGGATATAGATACAGAGCCAACAGGAAGAAATATTACACAAAGGCTTCCTACCAGTTTTATCCCATGTCTCCAGAAATGTTTAAAATGTCTTGTGGAGGAAATGGAGAGAAATGGGAAAAGAATACAAAACACTTCCACTTCCTGCAATGTTGAAGATCCTTAGAAAATCTAGGTCCACTCATGAGATGTTCAGCCCTAATAAAAATAGCAGCACTTTATGAGCATGGTAAAATGCCCCTTTACTAGGTGGAAGCACAGCTGAGAAAGTCCATAAATATAAGGGATGTCACGTGATTGCCTTGATTTGCTTTAGATATGGTCAGGCAGTTCTGCCATGATATTCCGACAAGGTCTTTCTGGATGCGTCTTCCTGGAAGAAAAGTCCCTATAATCTTAAGAGATTTCTTGAACAAACATCTGCCTCCAAACGCCCACCAGCTGGTATCTGGGAAACTGAACATTATCATCACCCGTGTGCACGACTGGAGAAGCGTGGTGGTTTCAGAGTTTGCCTCCAGGGAGGACCTCATTCAGGTGAGAGCAGCCGCTGCCACCCTGCGAGGGGATGAGCTGCATGACATTTATTGTCTACCCATGCCCCACAGTGTCCGTGGGGGAAATCTGGGTCCTCCCAATATTCCATGCTGTGATTTCTGTCCTTGCCACCCTCTGAAGCCAGACCAGGGCCACAAGCTGAAAATAATAATAATAAAAAAATCAGCCCTTTTTATTGCTGGCTGAATTATCTTGAATTAGGACAAGAAAAACTGATCTCAAGTTGTGCCAGGGAAGGTTTAGGATGGATATTAGGAAATATTTTTACACTGAAAGGGTTATCAAGCATTGGAAGAGGCTGCCCAGGGAAGTGGTGGAGTTGTCATCCCTGGAGGTATTTAAAAGTGCTGAGGGACATGGGTTAGTGGTAGGTTTTGTCATTGTTAGGTTGATGGTTGGACTTGATGATCTTAAAGGTCCCTTCCAATGGATACCATCTATGATTCAATCTACAGGGCCTGAGTATGCAGGGAGCAAAATGAACCATTTCACAAGTTATCTTCCTGCTTCTCCAACCCTGGCTGTGGGTATCAGACATGGTCTAGCCCATGATAGCGATGCCCAACAATCCAGCCCTGGGTCCCCATTTTGACATTTGTGGGCCACCATTCCCAAAGGCAACAGGTTTTCATGGCTCTTTGCTCACCTCTGTGTTTTTCATCTCTCCCCTCCAGGCCATAACATGCAGCTGCTTCATCCCTGTGTATTTCGGGTTTTCACTTCCTAAGTACCATGGAGTGGTGAGTAGCCTCGTGGGCTGGAGACTCCATCCCAGCTCAGGTCCAGGGCCCATCTAGCCCATGTGTTTTCTCTGGTGGTGGCATTAAGCATGTTTATACTCGTGTTTGCCACCAAAATTGCTTGGTGATATGTTCACATGGCGAGGGAGGGAAAAACTGAACCCAGGTGCCCCACAATCTGACCTCACTGCAGAACAGAACTGCTCCTCTCCCAAAAGCATCCACCCTCAGCCTGTTCATGGGGTTAACTCATCTTCTTTTTTCTGCATTTTCCCCAAATTTCATTAAAGAGTAATTTTTCAACTGGGAAGGAGGAGGAGGGGGGAGGAGCATGGAGGACAGTAGTCAGGGCTGCTTCCTGGAAGGTGACCTCTGTAGCCCCAGTACCTCAGTCTAGTTTGGGACTGGGTGAGGAAGAAATTCCCCCAAAACCCCATGTTCTCTCTGAAGAGATAAAATCTCAGGGTTCCTTGTTTTCTCTCCTAGCGTTACGTTGATGGGGAGCTTGGAATGTGGCGGGCCAATTTTGTGACCCGGACCACCATCACCGTGTCTGCTTTCGCTGGTGAATACGACATCTGTCCCAAAGACTGCCCAGCTGCCTTCTTCACCTTCCAGCTCTCTGACTGTATTCTACAGATATCCAAAAGAAACATCTGCCGCATGCAGTATATTTTTCAGATTCCCACACATCAAGTGAGCTGCTTCTAGAGGTACCCAGAGCCATGAGGCTCATATAGTTGGCCCATCTTCCCTGACTGTCACCTCCCCTCTGCAGGTTCTGGACCAGACTTTTATCCATGGCTACCAGGACACAGTCTCCTTCTTTAAAAGACTGAGTAAGTGATTAGGAGTGAGGAGCAGGTAGGTTGGGTGCTTCTCTTACACCACTGTTTTGCTGACAGAAGGTAAGAGATGCTGCCAGTGCCTGGAGAGTGACCGGGGCAGAGATATCACTGAGTCCCTGACATTGCCAGAATTATTTGTCTCCCATCCTCTCTGTGGCCCCTCCTGAAGCTCCCTGTTCACCCCTACCCCTCTGATGATGTTAGGTCCCCTCTCCTCCTCACTAGGCATCGTAGAGCTTTCCAGGAAATGCAGGTCCCCAGAACCTAGAGAGGAGAAGTGTGGGCTTGGGTGCCCGGTGTGGTTTTGGACTGATTACCCACTGATGAACAAAGCAGCAAGGTTTGGTGATCCCTGATCCAAAACCCCACCTCAGATTAGCCGTGCACTGTGTTTCCCAGTGTCCCCATGTTTCCCAGTCAACCCTGGTCATGCTTCGCATTGCTGGGGACCTGGGAGTGGAGCAACAAGCAGTGAGAGCCGGATTCTCTTCCCACCAGGTGAATTTGGTATAAATTACCTTGATGAGGACTTTATGTTTTCATCGGCCAATGAATCACGTCAGAAAGGTGAAGGGGCCCTGCACTGGAAGCCAGAAACAAGAGTACTCCGCTACAGAGCCACAGAGCCTGAGGATGTCACCCAAGAGAATCCAGAGACCATCCGGGCAGCAGATGAAGCAGAAGAGGAAGCCCCATGCCACCTTCTCCACCATCAGAAAGGTAGAGGACCAGTACTTCCATCAGTTTTCATTAGCTAAGTGACACTTGCCCAGGGCTCTCACTGCCAAAAGAGGACCTCTGGGTTTTTGCAGGCTCCAGGAGGTGAGATCAGGAATGGGAGAGAGTGTCCCCTTTTGGCTCAGTGTTGTTAGTGAAGCCTCACGCTGAGCTTGTTTTGGGTGAGGTTTGAGGACTTAGGTTACGGCCAGGTCAGAAGGGCTCTTTGGAGAATGAGCTCTTTTATGAAGAAAGCCATTAATCAGGTAATTAATCAGTTCGTTAAGAATGAAGGAAGGAGCAGAGTCTCAGTGGTTAGAGCAGGGGTTGCTGTGCCTGTCAAATCAAAACTGCTATGTAGTTCCTCTGATGTGCAGCCACGTGCAAATACCTCCGTGCAAAAAAAAGCTTATTAGAGCTACAGGTAAACCTCTACCTGTATCATTTTTAAGCAGCATAAGGCAGATTTAAATCCAAACTAGTAGTTTTCTGCAGTCCTGTGCAAAATAATGCCCTTTCCTATTTCAGTTTGGACATGGAAATCTGGTGAACCTTCAGCATTTTGGAGTGCTCTTTGTCTTATTGTTACTAGCAGAACACAAAGAAGTATGTGCTGGGACGCAGCATTTCTTTTGATTTTATTATTTATTTTCTTTCTGAGTCTTTCAACGTTTCAAAATTTGTCAGCTTAGGAAACATGATAATGGTTTAAAATGTTGCCACATCAATTAAAGAAATAGTGAAAAAAACGACCCGAATATTGTTTTGCTGTATCTACAATGAACACACTGCATGAGGAATATAAAGAGGAAAGAACAGGACCATTACCATTCCAGATCTAAAAATAAAAGCTTGGAAAACATAAAATAAAAGCTAGGGATATATTTCCATTGAAAAAAAAACAAGTCTGCCTATGGGGAGAGCCCCACTGTAGAAATGCAGGACACTGTGTTAGGCTGTGCAGTTTGTTTCCATGCTTTTTGCTTTTTTAAAGGTTTCATCACTCTGAACTATGTGGAGCTTCTGAAAGCAACATAGTAGGAATAGGGTTTCTTCAGAGGTTAGTCAGGTCCTGGGCTCTCAGGAGTCCCTTGGTGTCTGGGGAGAAGCACATTGGATTTTTCAGCTCTGGGAAGGAAAAGCCCTGATGATTTAGGCCAAGAAAAGTCTATTTTACTGTTTCTCTGCACCCTCGTTAGAATCAAGACTAGGAGCAGAGTCTGGCATAAAGCTTTATGGGTCGGCTGCATGGATCAGGCCCCAGGACTTCCCTTCCCAGCAGCTCTGTGGGGGCATTATGCTTTAGAGAGAGACTTGGGTTGTCTCCAGACTCTCATCTCCTCCACCTCAGGCTTCATAGCTCGGCTGAAGTCAGCGCAGACCAGGACGAGCAACGGGGCAATGGGCAATATTTGAAGGATATCAAAACCTATTTATTCCATTACCCTCTAGAGAACAGGAGGGAGGAAAGCAGCCCCCATCCAGTTTGCCTCAGAGGACCTTCCAGAAGTGTCCATCAGACTGACCAATATGGTTTTGCTCCCTTCAGGGCCGTGCCAGCCACAGAAGAGCATTTTTGACCCCGCTGCTGCCTTTTAGCCCCAGTTCATGTTTTAAAGAGAGAAAGAACAACTTGCAGCCCAGCCTGCAGACACCAGGCTGCACTGAGGAGCACACGGTGGCAGCAACATCACCAGCACAGGCAGGGCCACAACAACCATCTTATTCCTCACAGCCCCCAGGTGATTTCAAGCATTTCAGGCTCAAGGCAGGCTCTATTGCAGCTGGTTTCAACTGGGTGAGCTGGGTTTTCCCAGCTTGGCTTCCCTGCGGGTGAAACGAACTCCTGCATGAGGTGATTCAGAAAGATTCTCAATTTTGCCTCTATCCATTCCCTCTGGCAAAGCCTCCTTTTGCTGTTAGCTCCACGCTCATGCAGAGGAGACAGCACCCAGTGTGCTTGCTTGAAAAGATGGGAGATTAATAAAGCAAATGACAGCTAATTTCAATTAAGAGTCATTAAATACTTGTATCCTAGCACTTCTTTGCCAGTTTAGAGCAGGAGGGCTCTGTGCTGTGACCATTATTTTAGGTGTTCCTTGTAGATTGTTTTTTTGTTAAAGTTCTTAAAGTTTTACTAATATTTTATGACCAAGCAGCATGCCATTAAGGGCAGGTGGGGAGTTCAAACCATGCTTCTGTCTGTGGCTGAGATTTGCAGACAAATAATAGTGGATTTGGGTGTCCAGTTCCTATGTGAGAATTTTCTCTTGGGGGATTTTAATTTCCATTTGAATAGGGATAGTGTAACTGCCTGAGGCTGACTGAAATGGTTGTGTCCTGCCTGAGGTGGTTCTTGCTGTGAAGACCAGGAACCTGGTAGAAGACCTGTTGCAGAAGCGGGGCTGTCTGTCCAGGAGGGAAAACAGAAGTGCAGCACAAGCAAAAGTAGATCACAGACTGATGGCTCTCTCTCCTGCCCGGGGAGCGGTGGGTGTCTCTGCCCCCTCCCCACTTCCATTGGTGGCAGGAACAGTCATAGAACCATAGAATCATATGGGGTTGGAAGGGACCTCTGGAGATCATCTAGTCCAACCCCCTTCCAGAGTGGGTCTACCTGTAACAGGTTGCACAGGAACATGTCCAGGCAGGTTTTGAATGTTTCCAAAGAAGGAGACTCCACCACCTTTCTGGGCAACTTGTTCCAGGGCTCTACCACTCTCACAATAAAGTTCCTCCTCACATTTAGGTGGAACTTCTTTTACTCAAGTCACAGTTCACAAGCTGGTTTTGAGCAGCCCAGCTTTGTCTGCAGGGGTCAAGAGATATCAATCCATCCAGGATGGAAGGAGAGACAGGAGAAAAGTTCTGATGGATCCAATGTAAAGAAGCATCTGGGTTTCTTTTAGTAAGCTCATTGCAGAGAAAATGTTCCCAGGTCATTGATTTCAACCAGAGATAGCAGAGCATGTTATATTAATTTTCCACTGGGCATTCGTAGTTAACTTTGAATCTGTTTATATCCACGCAGCCTTCAGCTATTCCCCACGTTTCTCTAGGGCACTTGGGATGAAGCTTCCCTCTGTACCATTTCCCTTTTTGCAGTTAAAGGAGCTGTTTATTCCAATAAACAGCTTGTGCTGTTGTGATGCATTTGTTGCCCATCGGGAACAGACAAACGGGGAAAACTGTTGGGGTTCAGCCAACCCTTCAGCTTCTGATGCGCAAAAAGCATTTGGGATGGTGAGTGCCAGCTCATTCCACGGACAGACCAGCAACACGAGCTGTGTTTGCCTGAACTGTACACTGTTTATAGCAGTGAATTACAGCAAATTGCACGGAAAGAGCTAATGTGTTTGTGAAATGTCAGCTCTCCCTGTGCAAGAGGAGATGCGATCTGCAAGATTGTGGACTTTGAATTAAGGGAAGGTTAATCTTTAGGTTTCTCCATCCTTCTCCACAGCTGCAAACTCAGAGGGATCCAAATGTGCACCTACCTCCACTGGCAGGAGAAGCAGGTCTCCGAGAGTGCGTGAAGCTCAAGAATAGGTAATTCATAAAATAACTTCAAGAAACTGGATAAAAATGAGTTCCTGCCCAGCGGGATGCTCCCTAAGGCTTTTTCCCTCTCTGATTTCTGTTTGATGAATCTCTGAAAGTTTTTGAGTGGAAGGAAAACACTTAAAATGTGACATTTCCTGGCAAATGCCTGCCCTGTGATCTGCATTAAAGCAGGGGAAGGGACACTGCTGGCGATCAGCAAGCAGAGTGGCTAGGGAAACCGGCAGCTGGGCAAGTAAAGATGCCCAGAGTCCCCTGCACAGGCTGTGGTTTGGCCGTCATGGTAGAGCAGGTCAGGCCTGGGCAAGGAGACTGCGGCAGCAGCAGCGCTGGGGACAAAAGCAGCCTGTTTCCCCAGGGGGGGAAAGAAACACCCCCCCCCCAAATATTCCATAAAACCCAACAGCCATGTCGCTGTGTGAAATGAGTCGCGGTGTCACCCACCGCTTCCTGGGGCAGCAGGATGGCGTGGTGTTGGAGACCCCAGGGCTCATCCCGGACGGTTACCTAAGGGGGCAAACTGGTGGTTAGTTGAGTCAGGGCCAATCATCCAACGGGGACAAGTAGCCACAGGGACGTTTGATACCAAAGGGCTTTTTTATGGCTGAGGAATTGTGGAGTGCCTACAGTATGAAATCATTTCCTGCAAGTCTGTGCCAGCTGCACGGGAAACAACTTGCAAGCAGGTTTTGGGCTTAAAAGCTATCTGTGTGAAAAAGTTAAATGCCTTGAATCCTTGAGAGTTTAGTGCCAAAACACCTCTCAGGATCTTGGTAGAAGTGCCTGATGTCCTGCTGGGACAAAGCCCAGCAAATAAATGCTCTGGAACAAGAATGTGTTGCTGTAGGGAAGCAGCACGAAGCTAATTCATAGCTTCTTTCAGATGTCACAAAATGAATAATATCACAGGCACAAAAATTAGCTACTTTTAATGTGGGAGACCCCAGATTTGGGATTTTTAGCCACGTTCAGCAGCAGTGGCCCATGGAGGAGGTTCCCCCGGGTGTTCTACGCCTTGTCCTCCCTCGCTGAGGGTTTGTGTCTCCCAACTCCTCACCTCCTGGCCACGGCTCTTGTAGGCAAACCAGGCGCCATGGTTTGGAGGACCTTCTGACACCATTTTACCATGGAGCTGATACCTTCCAGCAGTCCCCACAGCTTCTTCAGCCTGAAACCAAAATAAACAGGCAGATTTTAATCACCAGTAAATGCTGCGAAAGGGGGAGGGTGTTAACAATAAGTTAATACTCTTTTTTTTTCTTTTTTTTTTTTTTTTTATAACCAAGTAATCCTGTGGTCTTCCCGAGGGCTTGCCTTCAGGGAATACTGAATCCTTCCACAGAGAAAGGGGATGTCCCTAAGCCTATTTCTGCAGCAGATGTGCATCAGCTCACCCTGGTCCATAGAAAAGGAGGGACTTGCCACCCCACGCTGCCCCAGAGCCTGCCCCATGTGCTTCTCCTGGATCTATCATCTGAAGGATGCCAGAGCTCATTGCCCACCCCAGCGCTGGGCTTGTGGAGATGCCTGGGGGCTTCTGGCTGATACTGCACCACGTCCCTTCAGCTGATTCGCTGCTGCTGAAGGTGTAGCCACTGGTTTCTGCATCTCTCTCAGCTTTGATGCCTCTTTCAAGTTTTTCTTACCCCTTCCTGGCATAAGCTGGCAGTCGGTATGGCTGCAACAGGAGCTTTGACAGTGGATCCTGGAGTCCAGTCACCTGTTCCTTCTTCCACAGAGCCAAGCCTGTGCCCATGAACAATAACAGAGAAGTAAATGAAGACTAATAATTAGGAATAACCCAATAAATTCAGTAATCCCTCTTGTCCAGCAACTCTTGCTGCAGCTCAGGCTGTGGATACTGAAGCCCAGGCCAGGATTCAGCTTGAGTTGCCCTTTCAAAGCCTCTTTGCAAACAGCTACTGCAGATATAGAAATACTTATAACAATAAATATTGTCTTAAATATAATACTTCTCCTCTCAAAGACTGCAGCAGCCCTTGGTGGCCCCCGCCACCCCCAAAACCCCAGACCAGTCCCCCACATCCTCCACCTGGCAGGAAGCAAGGGGCCAGACGCTGCGGAACCCTTTTGCAGAGGCCGGTGAAGGTCCCTTTGGATTGTGCAGAGTCGTTCTTCCCACACATGGTGGCGAAGCGAAAATTGCCATCGAAGTAGTTAAAGCCAAAGGCATCTGTGAGACAAGAATAAAAAAAAAAAAAAAGGGCTGATTTTTAGCCAGTTGCATTGGCCCCACGGTGCCGGTGGGCAGTGGGTCACGCTTCCAGGCTGCCCTTTGGGTCTTGGGGTGACACTTACTATTCCTGTACAGGAAAAGAGCAGTGTCCTGGTACCCTTGGGAGAAAATGTCATTCAAGACCTGCAAGGAGAAACACTTGAGATCACTAAAGAGCCTTCCACGCAGGCACCATCAGGCTCTGTCGAAGGCTATTTGACTGTCGGGGGTTGGGATGGCCCGTTTGGGAAGGCAGCAAGCCCAGGCTGGTTCCCACCCACCAAAGCACTGGTTCTTTGCAGGTTGTCAAACCAAGGCCCCATCCCGGGTTGACCACCCATGAGCAGTGTCCACCAAAAAAATGTGCTACCCTTGAAATCTGATTAATTAGCTATGGAGATTAAGCTGAACCTCAAAGTTTGGGAAGGTGGGTCCAGCATTCATTTGTTTTAACCGAAGCAAAGCTGAGAAGAAGACCTGGTGGCTTACCATGGTGCTAGGGGGAAAGAGAGCATAGCTGATCCTGCAGAGGTTTTCTATGGAGATCTGAATGCTGCCGTTGAAGATCTGGAAGCAGAAGAAGATAGCGGGACAGTCCCGTGGGCAGATATCAAGCTCTCCTGTGAACGGGGACACGGTGATCACAGCTTCCTCCAGGGTGGAAACAGGCTGCAGACCGGTGAATCCTCCGTCCACGTATCGCTGAGGGGGAAGAGCAGGGAGAGGATTTGCTCTGAGAGTTGCCACAGCCTGTGTGAGGGCAGCGTCACCGAGCAGGGAGCAAGTAGCTGCAAAGGCGGCCTCTCCTGCCACAAGCCAGTCCCAGCACGTCCTCCCTTCCCACTTGCAACAGCATCTCTTCCCGCCCCTCGCTCTTTATCCTGGCTTTTCCCAGCTCCTGCTGCCCTGCCTGTGGCACCCAACCAGCTCCTTGACCAGGTGCTGTAATCCACAGCGGTTATTAAAATAGAATTATAATTATTTTAATTCACAAAGCTTTGTGAAGTCATTTTGGCAGTCATTAGCCATTCCAAACATCACTGAATTTACAGTGTTGTATAAATTTCAAGTCCTGAGCAGAAGTGGTAGAGCTCCCACATTTAATAATCGCCTGCAAATCCCCAGAGGATTACTCACTGGGCAAGGAAAATGTCATTTGCCGTATTCCAAAAGGAATCTGAAATTTTCCACCCACCTGAGTGGCATTTGATGTTGCAAGGACTGCAGCTGATCGAATTAAATGCTTATGAAATAACAATGCAGGGGAGCTTCGTGGAGCAAAGCCACTGGGCTCTAGGTCCTGGGGCAAGCTGGACACCTGACCTGGTAGCCAAGTACGAACATTTGAGCACTCAGTCAGTGCAGACCAAGAAGAGTCAAGGGAAGATCCTGGCTCTATTCCAGCTGCAAATCCGGTGTTGTGACCATGTTGGCTTTAACACCTAACGGGTGACAGTGCATTGGCCCCTCCGTGGTCCATCTACAGATGCTTCACCACCACCTCAGTGCTTCTCCTTCACTGGGGGCTAGCAATAAAGCCAGCCCGTATCGGCTGGCTTCGCTGTGGTGTTTCACAGAGTATGAATATGCACGTGGCTGGGGGAGGATCCTCCCACCAACTTTTGGTATTTCAGCCATGCAAGTCTGCACCTGAGCTGATGGAGACATCTGCATGACAGACAGATCCTGCCCAGGGTAACTGGCTTGGGTGGCAAAGTCCCCGAGCGTGGGCGTCCTCTCATCTCCCTTGGGAGATCTGCAAGGCGAGATCAAGTCATCTGGGCTCTGTCCACAGGCAAAGCAGGAGAAGGCTCTCCAGATAGCACTTCCACCTGGCTATCATCTTAGGAGGGGATGAAGAACAAGCTGAAAGGCTTCATCATCCTCCATAAACTAAAGAAGCCCAGACATATACATCCCTCCCTGCTCAAGGCAACATAAAGCTTAAACCCAAGAACCCAAGTACCAGGAGCATGTGTTTTATTGGAAACATCACTCACCACACCTCGGTAGGACGGAGGGATGAGTCCGCAGTAGATGGGGAGAAAGCAGCTGCAGAGGAGAGCCTGGGGGAGGAGAGGGATTGCAGAAGTAAATGTTCCTGTCACGGTTCTCCTGGAGAAAAGCTGTCAAGTGGGTGCCTGCAAATTCAGGCTTGACAAATGGTCTGGAGCCAGGCTGTCAGTACCACCTGGACTTTACTCTTGACTGTGTCAAGAAGAAAGCTTTCAAGAAGGGGAAAACATCTCATTTCAAAAAAGTTGAAACACTTCTTTTGAGAAGGGCGTAGCACTTCATTTTTTATTGTTATAGCTGCCAGCAATGTTAGAGTTGTCTATCTATATATCACTGTCCAAACACTGCCCTTTGACAGTGGCAAGGTGAAACTTTGGGGTCGTTTTTCATATTTGTGGGGTTTGGGACAAAACCAAGATATCCTCACAAAATGCATTTTCATTCTGCAGGGATCTGTCGATGACAAAGCCACTGCAGGGCTGTTTGCATCCATTTCTCACCGATCTTATCAGCTGGGAATGAGCATCCTGGGCTCCTGGGTTGACCTAAGGCAGATACCATGGGGTGAAGTCTGGCGTCTCCATGGACTTGCCATCCTCTATCGTCTCCCAAGCTCACCACCTCATGGTCAGCCTCGTTAAGGTTCTACCCTGGGATTCTTTCCCCAGCAGCTATTTTACTGGTTAATCAGCTGCTTGTTGCTTGGCAGCACAGATGCTTCATCCAGCTCTTCCCTCCCAGGAAAGTGCTGAGGAACAAGGACTATTACTACCAAAGGGAGTTGGTTGAGAAGGGACCCATCCACAAAGCTGAGAGGTCACAGAAGCAGTAACAGCTCTTTGCAAAGAGTCATTAGCACTTATTAGAGCTGACCAACATGCTGGCATCAGCTTTTTGAGGCTGGAAACAAACCTTTTGCTATTTTAGCATGATTTATTCCCTCATGGCTCTGGACCTAACAGCATCTTCCTCCTTCCCTGCAAACCTAGTGGAGCTCACTGTGGTGGGACCACAGCTTGGGAGCTTCCTGACACTAACCCCATCTTGGGTAGAAAACATCGACGCTTGGGTCCCACCACCCCAAGCAGGTAGAGATCTTCCTCCGGCATCAGAGGGAGGTGCCTTTACCTGAATGAGCTCTTCCTTGGAGCTGAACTCAGAGGCCATGACGTTCTGGCCGTCCATCACCCGCGTGAGCGAGATGTGCAGCCGCCCCGACGCCAGCTGGTAGGAGTCCTCTGGCAGCATCCGCTGCAGCACGGTCTTGATGTTGGCCAGCAAGCTGCACTTGGGGGAGAGAGGGCCCAGGATGGTTTTCCTGACGTCCGTTGCCATGGCGAAGAAAAATTCCTTTAGGTCATCTGACACAGAGTAGAGGGGGGGAAAGAGAGAAAATCAATATTCCTGCTGCCCTAAAAGTTATATTTTTAATCTTATTTGTAACACTCCCCACAAATAAAGCCTCTTGCAGCTCTGTGCATGACCCCAAGCTGATCCTGCTCCTATAATGGGGTGCACAAAGAGGGAGATCATCCCCAAGATGTCCTCAAAGGACAATGTATTGCTGAGCGTGGTGAAATCCCTGGCAGCACCGGAGATGGGGGCTCAAGACGTGCCTGGCCGGGAATTAGGGAAAGGCTCCAAGGAGCCCCAGGAGGGCAACATGGGTGCAGACACCAAGTTATCAATGCCAATGTGACTTGCAGGACATGTTCCTATCTTCCTTCCACTTCTGATTTTGCACATGGCCAGCCCCAGGCTTCCTGGGGGAGGTTGAATGGCTCAAAGGTGGTGAGAAGGGACAGACATCCACCTCCTCCCCTTAGGGCTTTCCTGCAAGCCAGGAACCCCAGCTGCACCGTGCTGGGACTCCCCACTCATCCGAGGTCCCTCAGTGACTTACCAGTCGGTGTTAATAGTCATTACATGGGTCTGCATGTCCCAGAAACTGGACTAAAGGAGCAGAAATGCAGAGCCCCAGCTGAGGGTTCAGGAGACACCGGGTTTTAAAGGCGGTGATGGGGGTGAGAGGGAAAAGGGAAACCCCGTGGTCAGCCTGACACCGGGGAGAGAGCTTGGTCCCTTTGCTGAAATGGGGACCTCACTTGGGGGAATATCTGATGCTGGGAGGGCTGGAGCCCCTCTGCTGGGAGGATGGGCTGAGAGAGTTGAGGGGCTTCAGCCTGGACAAGAGGAGGCTCCAGGGAGACCTTCAAGCCCCTTCCAGTCCCTAAAGGGGCTCCAGGAAAGCTGGGGAGGGACTCTGGATCAGGGAGGGGAGCCACAGGAGGAGGGGGAAGGGTTTGACCCTGAAAGAGGGGAGATGGA
>JAOTQQ010000013.1:2055389-2082513 GCA_026546715.1 Gallinago undulata
GGAGGGGGAGGGGGATGGGGAGGATACAAAATCTGCCCCCACTCTGTCCCGCTCCAAACACTGAGGCCCCGGGAGAGCATCCCAGGGGGGAGAGCACCCTCCCTGGCCCCCTGCCACGCTCCCGGGAGATGAAACCTTGTCATCATCCTCTTAGTGACAGTGAATTTGGCATTAATTGGCTCATTTAAGTGCCAGGCTGATTTTCTAAGCACACCCCCCCACACACCTGGCAGCCACCAAAGCGGGATTAGCGGGGACTAATGACTTTGGAGATGCAAGATCCCAGAAGCAGCCGGAGATGCCTTCCAGAGGAGACCCCCCGGGATCGCAGGGAGCTTCGGGCGGGCAGGGGGCTGTGCGGGGCACAGAGCTGCTTTGTGCCCGGGCAGGATCAGTGCCCAGATGGCCCGTGGCCATGATCCCAGGGATTTTCGGGCGGAGGCAATCGCCTGAGCTGTTTGAAGCCACGACAGGGCGTTCAGGGAAGGATGAAGGTAATACCCAGAGCTGGAAACCGATCAAAACCCCCGGGGCTAATAACTCGCTCTTCTTTAATACCTTCTTAATATCTTCAGTGGCCGCGGGGAAGTGGGGTCTCAAATTTATAACCCAAAAATTAATCCAAGGGGCTGGAGTCGCTCAGGGGAAGGGACCTGGGCTTTGAGAACCACCAGCCCCAGGGTGCAGCGTTGATGGGAACGATGGCTGGTCCCATCCTCATCCCACCACGCCGGGCTGGAGCATCATCCCTGCTCTGGGTCGGGTTATTTGGGACCGGGAGCCCCCTGTGCGAGGGGCTGGGCAGGCTTTGCTCCTTGTTCCCCGGCACCAGTGCCCCGAGGGGTGGGAAAAGGTCCAGTGACCACAAGAAGAGGATATTTGGTCGAGGTGTGTTATCAGGAAAAAAAAAAAAGTGCAGGGGGAAGGGGATGGGAGGGACGAGTGGGTTTTCTCACTGTTTTGCCCGGCAGGATGTGTCCCACGTGCCGAGGGAACGACGATGTCCTCCGGGAAGCCGACGAGGAGACAAAACCCTTTTCTGCTCCATGCAAATCCCAGCGCACACCCGGCCTCGTGTGGGCTCAGATGCAAAACAAGCAGAGCCCATCACGTCATCATCCCACCGGGTCCCCGACACCAGCTCGGTCCCGGCCCCCGCAGAGTCCCCCAGGAAGGGACAGGGACGTCGCGAGGGCTGTAAAAAAGGCCAGAGAGGTTTCGGTTTCTCCTGCAATAAAACTCTCCCAGCTTGGTTCCCGGCCAAAAGGAACCAGGGAGCTGGTGCTCTGCTTGGGGGCAGGACCCAGGAGTGGGATGTGATGTTTTTCACGGTCCTAATTACCCCGGGCTTAAATTAAATGGAGACCCTGCAAGGTGTGTGTGTCCCCCCCTCCTTGGGGCTTTTCAGCAGCCGGTGATTGAACCCTCTGTGGATCTATCAAACGTTTCCTTAAAGGCTTCACGACCAGGGGGATGTTGATCTGTGCAGGGAGGGGTTGCTGCCCTCCTCCAAGGGGTCTGCTTCTCCGTTTGGTTTTACTCAGGGTTTTAAAGGTCTGATAAAACCAGATCCTCCAGGAGAAGAGGTGCTGGGCAGACACAGGCTGTCACTGGTGGCCCACGGGGGACTGTCACCCCACACGGCACCGATCCAGACCCTGCGGGGGGTTTGTGTGCCATCAAACCATCCATCATCATTTGATCCATCATCACCTTCATCCCATTGGGTCACCCCACCTCTTGCATGCTGCAAGCCCCAAAACTTTGTCCCCTTCACCCCCAGACTGGCTCCAACCCTGGCGAGGGGGGATGCTCCCTCCTGGTGCCACCACGCTGAGCACCGGCAAACCCTCCCCTGGCCCCGAGCTCCCTTAATCCATGGTCCTACTTAGGGATTTGGGCAAAGATGAGCTGGGAACATTCCTGGTGATTAGGGTTTAATCACTTTGACATCTCACATCTTCTTAGACCTCGTAGGTGAGACCCCAGGAGCCGTAAATCCCCTCGCTCCTCGAGGGAGCACCAGGCAGGGCAGCTCCTGCGCCACCGGGGAGAAGCTTTACCCAGCTCTTGGTGTCGGATCAAGCTGCTTTGGCTCATAAATCTCCTGCTGCTGGAAAGGGAATGGCTATAAATAGTCAAAAGGAGCAGGACCGTGTTTGCTGTAAGGCTTCCTCCGCGCCGCTTCGCATCCAGCTTGGAAGGAGCAGCTCCCAACAGGAAAGCAAACCTCATTCCAGGTTATTCCAGGTATAACGCCCATACACACCACCCATTGGACAAGGCTGGATGGCATTTAGGAACCAATTTATTTGAGTTTTAGGTGGGTTTTTTTTCCCCTCAACGGGACATTGGGATGACAGCAGAAGCTACAAAACCTGTACTTTACATTCACAGATACGTATAGAAAAGCAGGTAAATAAATACACAAACACAAACACGTGAGGTTCAACACACGCCCTCGGTGAGAGCCAGAATGCAAATACAGGGGGAAATTCGGGCTTTGTTTGATTTTTCAGACTTCCTTGCCCCCAGCCAGGTGGTTTTTGAGCAGTTCATGTTGCTGTGGCTGTCGCTGTGGTTTTCCTCAGAAGGTTTTAAATCCACAGCTCAGAAAACCACCCCCCATCCAGGCTACCCTTGGGGACCGTCCCCCGCGCCAGTAAATCTCCATCCTTGGCTTCCCAGGTCCTTGGGACCAGCCGACGTCAGTCCGGGCTCTGGCAGTTGTCTGTGCTGAACTTCTCTCTGTCCTGCTGAGACAGAAGGAAACATCCATGAGGTCCCTTCCCAAACAGAGCTTCTGCTATTGCTCTCCTAGGTGGCTCCAGGAGGAAATTCTCCCCAGGGAAAGCCACAGTGACACCCGGTGACAGCGATGCCATGCACTGCTGAGCATCCCCCCGCAAGCAAAGCAAGTTCTGCGTCTCATGTGTGCATGGACCATGTTGGAGAAAGATAGGAGCAGCCCAAACAGGGCAAGATCCAGCACCCCGTCATCCCCCCCCCAGTATGAACCAGCATCACCGCTACCCACCCAGGTCTATTATCACCCTAAAATTACACCACTTGCCCTAACTTGCTGCTGGAAAGCTCAGCCCCAGACCCGGTTCTCCTCCCTACCTGGAGAATTTTGCTGTAGGACAAGGGGGCAAACGAGTCTTCCAGGTAGCGGGTGCCGAAGCCCATGATCCTGTTGACTGCCTGGTTGCAGATGCCGGCCACCTTGGCCGTGAGGTGGACCGCAAAGGCGAACTGGATCTCCTGGGGGTTGACGTCGGGTCTGCTGGCTGTCATTTCCCTGTGGACGTAGGCATCGGCCAGGTTCTTGAAGGAGCTGTAGGACATGTCCCTGAAGAACATCCGTAGCCGTACGTCCTCCCTCACCTGGGGAAGAAGCAGGTGGATACACACATTAGGGGCAAATACCTCGGTGTGTCACCCTTGTGTTGACACCTTCACTGCACGCAGGGATTGGAGGGAGGACAGACAGACAGACAGACAGCCATCACACCCAGTCGGGGAATTAAAAGATGCCATTTCCTTGATTTTACTGAGCGTTTCCCTGCCCCAGGGAATGGGTTTGGCTCTATTTTACAGCAGTACAGAGTTTGGCCCGAATTCCCTTGATCCCACCACAACTCTCCGCTTACCTGCCTGTCCAGCTCGTCTCCTGCACTCTGGAGCAGGGCAACAATCCTCCTGATGGCTTCATCTGCAGAGAGAGACCCCACATTAACTCCAGCCCGTTCTTTGAGCCCCAGGGGGTCTGAGGGGACAGCACTGCCTGTTTAGGCCCCCCCTGAAAAATTCCCTGAGCAGCCTGCATCCGCCTCCATCCCTCCAAACCCCATTTCAGCCTGGTGCCAAGTGCCTGGTACCTTCAGCCAGCAAAAACCCCCCTCCTGCCTTGGAATTTCTCTCTCCCCAGATCAAGCCCTGATGCTGAAAATGTCCCCCAATGTCTTCATAAGCCCCTGGGTCAGATTGGAGCAGGTTTTGGGTCCCGTGCAGGCTCTGCGTGGGGACAAGCCTTGTGGCTGTGTGTTTTCTATATGTGCCAGTGATGAAGCACCTGTGAGGGCAACACTCACCAATTGCATCTGCGCTGGCCGGCTGTGGTGGGTCCCCATGTCCACGTCCTCTGCTCCCTTGGCTCTCACTGCCCTGCACGATCAGCCCGATCTCCTCCGAGACTCGTGTGTAGTAACCGTCGGGCTGGTCCGCTTCTGCAGGAAGAAAAACACGTATTCAGAAATGAGGGTTATTTTCTCCTTGGCCATTGGTTGAAAGAGAGAAGCAGCCACAGAGGTGACTGCATCCATGTGATGCTCATGCCCAGTCCGGACCAGTGTGTCCCACTCTCTGAGCCACCACTGAGTGGCTACGACTTGCCCTGAATCTGCCAAAGCTTTGCAGAAACCCCCTCGATGGCTTTTCGGCAGGGGAAGGGCTGGGATGGGGACAGGGGTGTCCCACAGACTCTGCCACCGTGCCACCACGGTTGGCTGCCGGCACCCTTCCCGGCTCCAAATCGGAATCAGCCAAACGATGGCCCTAAAGCAGCTTAAACTTTAATCTCAGGCTTTGAATGCAGTTTAAACTAAACCATCACGTCCCTCGCTCGCCAGAGGGGTGAAAACCTGTGCCTGGCTGGTGCTTTTCTGGGCTCACAAGTCAGAGCCATAACGTGTGCCCAAGGCACGGGCAGATGGACCCCTTCATGGGGCAGCAGGTTGAGATCAGAGTCTCCAAAAGCCATCCCAACCCCCAGAAAGCACCAGGAGGGTGATGCTTAGGGTGAGAAACCAGCACTGAACCCTATTCTTTCCCAAAGGAAGGCCAGTGGAGGTCCCATTGGCAGTAGGGTTGGGTTAGGGTCGGGTTAGGGGTGGTGGGGTCCCACCTGGGCTGGCCGGTGCCTGGATGTGCCGCAGGGGAAGGCAGCTGGGTCTCTTGGCCCTCGCCCCGGTTGCTGCCTCTCCTCTCTCCTCCTCCGAGTGCTTCTTGAAGGAGAAAACCTTCTTGAGGCTGGGTCTCCTCTTCGGGGCTCTGCCCAGCGGGGGGGACGTGCCCAGTTCCCCTCCAGGTTTTTTAGCCCCTTCTGGTTTGCAGCTGTGAGGGGCTTTGGCATCTTTGTCCTTTGCTTTTTGCCCTGTGCTTTCCTTCTGATCCTCAGGGCTCTTCTTGAAGAGCAAATTTAAGAGACTTTTGAACCAAGTGCGTTGGTTTTTGCCCTGGGAAAAGTTTTTTGTGCTTTTCCTCTTGGGCTCCGGCTCCTCTTTCGGGACCTCCCCGGGAGCTTTGCTCTCATCATCCAGAGCCTCATCCAGGCTTGATGCTTTGGGTCCTTCCTTCTGGTCCATCCTGGGGCTGAGTTTGGCCGACGAATACTTGCAGAAGTCGCTTTCCGACCTTTGCAGCCCATCTGCCTTCCTCCCTCTCCTTCTGGATCCCTCCTGGACCTTCTTCGCAGCAGACTTTTCGCAGCAGCTCAGCGAGCGCTGGACGTAGATCTCCAGCACCTTCTTGGCCCCTTGCCTGTCCAGCGAGAGGATCTTCCCCGACGGCTGCCTCCCCGCATCCCACGGAGGCTTCCCCACGGCCAGAGCCTGCATGTTGCTGCAGAAAAAAACGACATTTTCAGCCCTTTTTTCCTTTCCCTGGGATGCTGCGCCATCAGGTTGGGCACGATGGAAGTCACCCCCATTTTGGACCAACGCTGGAGCCCAGGGGGTGCTTTGGGTGTCCAAGGCTGTTTGTGTTCCCGGTAAATGATCAACCCCTTTTTATGGGTGTTATCTGAGTGCCCGTTACACGGGCTGCTCACGGGGGGGGGGAGTTTATGATGGGCTATAGACACTGCTGATAAAGCGAAACCTCGGGGAAGGGGGGAGACGAGGTGGGCAGGTCTGTGGGCAGAGCCTGGTTATCATCCAGAGGGTCAGATCCCACGAGGGTGTCATCCAGACCCCAGACCCCGTGGTGCTGCATCTTCCTGTGGCAAGGTATTCCCACGCTACGGTGAAAAACTACACGCCAGGAGCACCCTCCCCCCGATGCATCGCACCACAAGGATTCTTTAGTGTCTCCCCTGGAAGTGTTGTCAGCTGCTAAAAGAACCAAAAAGACATTCTCCAGCAAGGCTGGGGGCTTCCAGCCCTTGGAGAAGCCGAGGGCAAGGTGGGCTCTTGCAAATATCCTCAGTCACTGCCAATGTTGGCCAAGCACCTCGCAGCCCCTCCACGAGCGTGGAAAGTCCCCGTCTCTCCCAGCACCCTGTTTCCTCTGCGTTTTCGAACAAAACTAAACAGGAGATGCTGCTGTTGAAAAAACGGGGAGCCGTGCCTGTGCCTTGTGCTGCCTCTCCTTCCCAAACCAGTTTCACCCTTCAGATATCCAGACCCAAACCCTGAACAGCACAGGGGAAGCCAACACCGAGACCCGGCACGCTCGGCTGAGCAAACCGCCCTGGAGCCGGTTGAGGAGCATCATCACAACACACAGGGACACCCACCCACCCCAACTTGGTCTTTTTTTTTTTTTAGGATCAAGAAGGCAAGTTTCCTTCATCCAAGCGAAGCCTAAAGCCACCCGACCACCCGATAATAAATCATTCCGTTGATAAATCACAGCAAAGTGACAGCCCCCGTCCTGCCGCGCTTGATTCCGGTATGTTGGCCGCATCCTTCTTTATTTGCTCTTTTGGTATTTACCTTTCCATCAGTATTTCTGCCGTTCTGGACATATGGCAAGACAAGGTCCTCAGCTACAGGCGCTAAGGGTTGGAGGACTCTCCTGTGAGGTGCCTTTTTATATCCCCAAGGGTGGGGACTGGCTGAGTTAAGTCCTATTTTTATCAGCCATTCAGGTATGAGAGCGGCCAATGCTTCCGCCTGGCATCCCCGCTATCACCTTCCTCGTGGCCGAAAACCTGTGGCCGTGAGTTTCACCGGAGGAGAAAGCAATTTCCTTATGACAAACAGCAGCAAAACAGCATAAAAATCACCTGTCACCTGGTGTAAGCACTGGCCTTTGAAACCGGCTATCTAAGCCAGCTCTTTGGCACGTGGTTTTGGTTTGTTGTTGTTTTTGTGCAGTTGTGTTTTTTTTTTTAATAAGTGTGATGACATATATGGGCTTTTCTGGGTTGTTTTTGTAAGGGGAAGTCATAACTTTGTCAGATAAATGGGTTTCAATGCAATGAGCAGATCACCCCGCTCACATCTCAGGAGCTTCCAGGCACAGAATCATAGAATCATAGGGGGTTGGAAGGGACCTCTGGAGAGCATCTAGTCCAACCCCCCTGCTAGAGCGGGTCTACCTAGAGCAGGTTGCACAGGAACGTGTCCAGGTGGGTTTGAATGTCTCCAGAGATGGAGACTCCACCACCTCTCTGAGCAGCCTATTCCAGGGCTCTACCACCCTCACAGGAAAGAAGTTCCTCCTCATGTTTAAGTGGAACTTCTTATACTCAAGTTTGTGCCCATTTCCTCTTGTCCTGTCCCTGGGCACCACTGAGAAAAGACCAACCCCATCCTCCTGACACCCTCCCTTTAAGTATTTATAAGCATTGATCAGATCCCCCCTCAGCCTTCTCTTCTCCAGACTAAAAACACCCAAATCCCTCAACCTTTCCTCACGGGAGAGATGCTCCAGGACCCTCACCACCTTTGTGGTCCTCTGCTGTACCCTCTCCAGCACTTCCCTGTCCTTCTTGAACTGGGGAACCCAGAACTGGACCCAGTGCTCCAGATAGGGCCTCCCCAGGGCAGAGCAGAGGGGCAGGATGACCTTCCTCGACCTGCTGGTCACGCTCTTCCTGATGCCTCCCAGGATGCCATTGGCCTTCTTGGCCACAAGGGCACATTGCTGCCTCATGGGCATCCTGTTGTCCACAAGAACTCCCAGGTCTTGTGGGTGTTGGGGGCTGTTGTGGGACCACAGACGCTCTGGGCACAGTGCTACCAGGCTGCTGCTTAACCCCGAGCGTGGCTGGGCTGCAACACCTTGGAAACCCACCCTGGGGTCCTTCAGAGAGCCCACGCACCCACATGAAATATACCAGCTTTTGTGACCCAAATCCCTTGTCCCACCCATGGCCACCCCCCAGGGCGGTGAGCATCTCCCAGGGCTGAGCCCACCCAAACACCCATCTGCACATCCCAAATTCCGCAACCGGCCCTTGGGCTACACAGACCCTCCCGGGGACCCGCTTGACCCCACAGCCAGCCCCCTTGCACCCCTGTGCCTGGCTGCTGCCCACCATCCTCATCGCTATTTTGCCATCTGATGGAAATATCCCGCACTGCACCTTGCAGGGAACGGTGCCGGATGCTGGAAAACCCCTTGGCAAGATTTACACCCGAGCAGCGCCACATTTCTTCCAGTTTGCAGCTGGGATGATGCACTGCCCAGGTCCCTCCCTCATAAAAACGCTCTTTTCCTGATAATGAGTTCAGTTTGACAATTAAAACAACCTGGGATTATTTTCTTTCTGTCTCTACAAACTTTCAGTGCTATAATTTCCTACAATTGGGAGAGATCCAGTCCATTTCCCTCCGTTTCTCCTGAGCCTCCTCCGATGAATCAGCGCCTGGTATTGATTAGGAATTACCCAGCTTTGTTTTTCAGCTTCCCCATCTCCTTCTGATAAATAATTAAACCATCCATCGGGAGCTCCTTGCTGCTAACCAGCGTACGACCACAATCTTTTAGTAGCAGGTCGATTCCTGGAGTGGGTGAGGAGTTTCACTACCAATTTTGGTTGGTTGGTTGGGTTTTTTTTCTCTGCAACATCCATATAACAAAAAACCCACATCCACTCTGGCCGTGGGACACCGTTTGGCTGTCTCCGCTTTGGAGATCTTGCTCCTGGAGATCATCCAAGGCTAAGTCCAAACATCATCCCTGCTCACAGAGTCATAGATAGAATTGTCTGGGTTGGAAGGGACCTTAAGATCATCTAGTCCAACTGTCCCTGCTCATGGAGGACTTCTCGTGATTACACTGGGAATGTGTACATTGATTCCCAGATTACATGCTGGGAATCAGCATGGATTTATGGCCTCTGGCAGGCTTTTCCTCTGTGTAGGAGCATTTCTGGATACAGCTTGAAGATGGGATACCCATATTGACCCAAATCTTGGCCCCAAGTTGTGATTCTGGATCCCAACCTTTATCCAAGTTCAGGTTCCTTCTGGGATTTGGGACACTCTTAAACCTAATGGGAAAGAAGCATATGGAAAAGATGTTTGCAAGAGACCCAAGACAAACCAAAAGCCCTTTTCCAGAGGTGGGGGAAGAGATCTAGATCCCAGTTTGTCTGCTTTTCTTATCAACACCAACAGAGAATGAGGAAGCTGGCTGGAAACGCAGTCACATGGAGGGAGCACACAACACCAAGGTTGGTATCTGCAGGCCAGTGACGTTGGAAGGAAAAGCAGAACTAAAAGCACAGGGACACGGCAGCAGGAACTGGCCTAGTTATGGGAACTTGGTCCAGAAGGTGAAATAAAAGCAAAGGAGAGGTTTTCCTCCCATGGAGTTGTGAGATGTGGAAGGTTACAACGAGCTCAGGAGAAGGCAGGAGTCAACACACCTGAATTTCTTGGGAACAAGACAGACAGGCCACAGCTTGGGAGGCTGAGGTTGGACATCAGGAAAAGCCTCCTTTGCAGGAGGCTGGGACAACCTCAAATGGATGTCCAGATGGTGGGGGATCACCAACCTTGGAGGTCTTCAAGAATTGGCCAGCCAAAGCCACAGCCAATCCAACTGGGTGCTGAAGGTGGTTGTGTTTTAAGTGGACCACAAAGGTCCCTTTGACCCAACACCAGCCACTCAGGGAGAAAACATCTGCAGTTTCAGATCTGAACCAGGATGGGTGTGTTGAGGGCAGCTCCCCACGCCGGCCCCACGCTTTGGACAGATGGTTCAATCATAGAATCATAGAATCATCTGGGCCAGAAGGGACCTTCAAAGGCCATCTAGTCCTTTCAATCAACGAGACCTGTGTGGCCTCGATGGAAACCTCTCAGCCCACTCGCATGGTGCCTCTGACCCACAAAGTTGTGGGCACCAGCCCCCAAAGCAGACCCTTCTTTTCCTCCAGCCCCGGGGGCTGATCTCAGCTGCTTCCCTTGGCAGACGAGCAACGGGCACACACGGGCGTTTGCTGCCGTGCACCACCCTGCCCCAAAAACCACCGGACCTGGGGCTGCTGAAGGGTGGATGGATGCCCTCCGGGGTAAGAGGCACCTTCGGGAAAGCCCACGTGGGGCACCCGCCGTCGTGCCACCACCCTTGGACTTCAGCCACTGCAAAAGTCACCGGCTGCTCTGCTCTCCCTCCCCAAACACCCACGGTGGTTCCTTGGCTGTTTACCGAAAGGGATGGGTCCCCCGTTCCAGGAAAGCAGGAGGTTTCTAGCCCTCCTGCCTCAGTTACCACAAGAAAAAGAGCCCCATTGCCCCAGGGAGGACGGGAGGGTGTCCTAGGAGCATGGAAAGAGTTTGTCATTGCAGCTCCTCCTTGCAAAGGTGCCCTTTGATTTTTACCCTCCAAGATCCCTCCGGAGCCGGCGCGGCACAAGGAGGGTTGAGAGCTTCTGGCAGCGTCCCAACCAGGAGAGGAAATCCCCGGTCAAGTCCAGCGGGATCCTTAGTCATCGCTGGAAAATGGGGTGAAGAAAGGGTACCTCGGGTGCTCCCTGCGAGCACGGCTCAAGCGCCGGGGTCACCAACCGTCACCCCTCCAACAAAAGAATCTGTGCAGGCTGGAGAAGTGGTGGGATACTCAGGAGTCATCAGGGTCGTTTCCATGGCAAGAAAGCCCCCAAGAAAGGGGGATGTCTTGTTAGGAGAAGGTCAGGAAAAATGCACCCATGGGTGTGTGTCCCAAGAATGAGGCAGGGCCAGGATGGGACAGTTGCTGAGGAAGGAGATCTTCTTTCCCACCAAAGCTGTCCCTCAGGTCTGGGCAGGACTTACTCTGACTGCTGGATTTCACCCCTAAAGACCTGGCTTTAGTCTTCTCTGGGGCAAATAGAACCCTTGGTGGGTTTGCCATCTGATGGTATCCATCCTTGGTGGAAGGATGGATGAGGTCTGGGTGGTTCACTGCACCTTCCTGGTACAGCACATCCCCAGGCTGTGACTTGACTGGGAGCTGGGGAACCTCCAGCCCCTCTCCTGGCAGAGATTTTGGCCTCCCAAAAGCTGTGACGCTTTTGCTCATTTAATGCCCGCTAGAGCTTCTCGTTTCCTTCTCCTCCATCGCTTAACTTGGCAAACACTTGCCTTTTGCCAACGAACTGGTGATTCTTTCTGGAAGTGAAACTTCTCAGCCAGCATTTCCAGAGATGTCATACTGTTGATATTTTGCCAACCAGCCACCACGTGTCCCACCACCATCTCTCGCTGGGGACAGCCCACCAGTACCTTCAGGCTCCAGTTGATGGGCACAAAGTAGTTTTAGAGGAGCAACATTAGTTACAGTGAGAGAGACTGTACTTTCAGGTTGGCAACAAGCATTTTTGGTGGAAACCTCAGTCACCAGCCCTTGCCAAAGTTCTCCACAAAGCTGACATATTTCCCAGACCCAAAATTGCTGCCTCAGAAGTGGATGTAGCTCGGAGACGGCAGCTTGGGAAAGGGTTCAGAGCAAATACACAAGGCAGCAGAAGTTCTGCAGTGGTGCAAAAATGAGGTTGGAAGGAACTCCACCTTGTCCTATCAGCCATGAGACACGGTGTTGTTTCACGACCTGTATCTGTGTTTGTCCTGTCCACGTAACCACAAAACACTGTGTTCACCCACCTGTGAGCAGCTCCGGCTCTCGCCCTCTGGTTTAGGGGCTGCTGAGCTTGGGGACAAGATTCGGGTGCCCCCGGGAGCTGGTTCTAGATGAGGAAGGCTCAGATTCCCCAGTTTCAGACCTTCAGCCAGAAAGAAGTGGGATTTCAACTGTACACACTCACGGGATTTTATTTCCTCAATGAAAAGCAATCTGAAAATATTAGTGGATATTTTTGGATTAAAAAAAAAAAAAAAAACCCAAACACACACATATACTGTTCCTTCCAGGTCACTAAGAGGACCTGGGGCTGCAGGAATTCCTGCTTCCAACTCCAAGCAAATAACCACGTGTCTGACCACGAGCAAGATCATACTCATTACTGGCTTTGTTTCTTTTCACATTATTTAGTCAGCTAATTACAAACAGCATTACATGGAGGGAAAAGGAGTTGAAACGAGACCCAGCTTAGGGGTTCCGTGCAGCCTGGAGCTCCAGCCAGGCCAGATCCAGGCAGATATTTCAGCAACCCCAAAGATGTTGAGATGACAGCATGGTTGGCACATCTGCAGGGAAAATCCATCCTCAGATCGGGGAAATGGCTCAGATTCAGAGCAGCGTGTCCATGTTTTGGGCCACCGCTCGCTGCAGAAGCCCTTTGGGAGATGTTTGACCAGGAGCACAGGCTTTGGTGCTCTCAGGTCCTCCTGTCTTGCTGTGAGAACGGAGCAGCCTTTACCAGCAAGTTGGAACCTTAAAGACAAGCATCCAAATTTACAGAGCAAAAATACCCTGCTCCCTCCCTGAGGAGGGAAGGGAAGCGAGCAGAAGGCCAGCCCACACGTTCACCTGTGCTTTCGGGGCTGGGGGGACAGTTTCTGGCTGTGTTTTGCTAAGGAAGCCCCAGAGATGTCCCAACTTTGGCTCAGGGCAGGTTTTGAAATGCAGGACCAGCTCTTCAGTCCAGGAGATGCAGGAGATGCCGGCATTTCCCAGCAGAGCACAAATCTGTCTGTGATGCACCGCAAATGCAGCTTTGCAAGATTTCCTACGGTGAAACCTCAAGTGGATCTTCTGGGTCTTCTTTCAGATCCTCATGGTCCTCGTTCTCCAGCTGCTCCAGCTTGCTGGATTTCTCATGGATGATCTCCTCAGGAGTCTTCAAAAACCTGCAATCATTTTTAAGCACTTTAAAGGGCATGTCCAAGCCCAGCCCCAGACCAGTCTGTCCATGCTGGAGCCCTTGCCCTCATCAGCTGAGCTCTGGAGCTTCCCAGGGGGCATCTGTGATCCCTGGGCTCTGCTGAGGATCCCAGCTCTGGCTTCACACCCAGGATGACAGAGCTCAGCATTCATCAACCCAGAACATGGGCTTTAAGTCCAAACTTAAGTCCAAACTGGACTTTAGGTCCAGGGAAGCAGCCAGCACTGAAAACAGGAGGCTCCCAACTTCTTTCCACCCCTTCTTCTGTCTGGAGGTGGACCTCAGACCCGGTGTCACTGGAGAAGAGGAGGGAAGTCTCCAGCTCAAGTGGGCTTGGGGACATTGCAGGACCCCAGGCCTGCAGGAGAGCAGCTGGATGGTGGCCCTGGAGCAGGCTGCTGGCCCACAGCCCTGGTGGGACCCAGAGCCCAGGTGTCCCAGCTCCTGGCTGTCACAGGAGAAAGCCTGGACACAAACCCAGCAGAGCGTTGCATTTGCAGGGAAGGATAAAGAGAAACAAGCCAAAAAGCAACCACTTTGGGGGTTTTTCAAAACTGAAACCAGCTCAGGCTTTTATGGCTCAACGTGAAGGCTGTTTCCAGCTCTGAGACACACACAGACACTGTGGGACATCTCAGTCACTGGGCCAGGCTGGGACCAGCCCCTGATCTCCCTTGCAGCACCACAAACCCAGAAGTCAGACCACGTCCTCACGCATTACCCCAATATACAGCAAAGATGCTGCAACCTCAGCTCAGTCTGGACCATGGAGGATCCAGCAAGACAAACATCTGGAGACCACCACCTTCCTGTGCACCATCCCCACTGAAGCAGACCATTTCTCTGATCTGTTTCATCTCACCTGAACAGCAGCTTCTGCCCCGGCTCCTTTTTGATGATGTTGAGTTTGTAGTAATGTCTGAGCGCTCGTGACATCTTCTCGTATGTCATGTTCATCCGGTTCTGGAAGAAAAAAAGAATTGGGAGGGTCTGAGTAAAAACAAATGGCAATACCTAGTTTGGGGCTGTCTGCAGGAGGTCCATGTGTGGGACATTCAAGGTGGGTCTTGGGCATTGCAGGCTGCGGTGTAGGTCTCTAACCCAGACATGCTTCTGGGTCCATCATGGTTGGCCTTCCAGAAGATGAGAAATCCTCCCTCTTCAACCACCAGGAGGCTGGCACCTCCCAGCAGTGCTGTGCCCACTCCATCACCCTTCCCAGTTCCTGTGCCACCAGCTCTGGGGAACACATCACAAAGGCGACACGCAGAAGCCCAGGAATGAGGGATTTCTTCTCAACTCCATTTACCTTGTGGTTCCCCCAGAGCTGGGCAAGTCCATTTGGGTTAACGACGCGGAAGACCTTGGCTTCCTTGTCTTCCCACTTGATGTAAGGCTTGTAGCGGCTGTCGGAGAGGAGCTGGTACATGTAATCCCACAGAAACCTGCAGTCTGGGCATCGGTGGAGAACACATGGTCACAGAGCTCCCACTAAGGCACCTACACTCCAGTGAGGGTCGATCAGCAACAGGACTGCGCATTAGCGGTGATAATAAAAGCAGGAAGAGCTCACACACAGTACTTTTATTGCTACATCTCAAAACACGAGCAGGAACTACCATTTTTCAGGTGGGGAAACTGAGGCAGGGAAGCACCCACTGATGCACGGAATAAACAGGAGACAGATGGGCAGGCAGGACAAAGCACGATCTCATTTCCCCAAGGAACCAGGCTATAAATTCAGATTTACCTGCAATTTTCCCATCCACTGGGGCTGACGGGGTTGTAGGAAGAGAGCTGACGGCCTCTGCCCTACAGCTGCCCTCCGAGATGTGATGGGAGAGGTTCAGCAGCTCCGCATGGCTGCGGGACACAGGCTGTTCCACACCACCCAGGCAGGAGGAAACAACTAGGGCAGCTTCAGCTCTACAGTCTGTCCCTGGGGAATAAAACCCACAACACCTTGAGGTGCATTATAGCAGGTCCCAGGAGGTCTAAAGCCCCAAAACACGTGGGGAGGGACAGCTCGGGTTGGTTGTCAGCCCAATACCAGTCCAGCCAAAGGAGACAGGTGCTGAGGAAAGCCCAGGATTTTCTTAAGGTAAGAGAAGTAGAAGATGCAGGGGATTTAGAGGAGATACCAACTAGTGTGAGAGTCAGACAGAAAAAAAATGGAATAGGAGAATGATCCAGAGCCTAAGTGTTCCCTCGTAAATTGTAGTAGAAGCTTAAGATGTTGATCACCCTACACCTGAGCCAGCAGAAAAGCTCAGGAAAGCACTCCCACAATCACCACACTGCAAAGCCAGCCACCAACCCACCCCAACTCCTACCTAAGGTTCCCCCCTTCCACCCCAAGAACACTAAGAAGCCTCACTGGCTCTGAGCAGCCTCACCAGTGACCTCTCCCCACCCCACCTATTGGCCCAGAAGCTCTATTTAAACCCAGCCCTGGCCCCTCAATTTTTTCCCACCTAGGCTGCAGGAGAACTTCTTTCCAGTTATGGTCATGTCTCAGCCTGGATATTGACCACAACCCCCATCCAGATCTCAACTTGCAGAAAGACTTCCTAGAGTAGGCATGGTTTTGATTGGTCACCATAGTCTGACCTGGGTGGAAATCCCTAGACTTGATTCTGACCAGACCTGCCTCATCACCACAAGCTTCCTTGATGATACGGGCTTTGTTGGACCTGGCTGCTATCTCCAGGACTGTCCTGCCTGCCTTGCTGAGGTACTGTGGGATGGGTTTAGCTGGCTGAGCTTCAAGCCCTAGAAGTGTGTGACCCAATGTAGCTGAGAGCAGCCATTCTCCACCATACCTTCCTCTGTGCTCCTGGCCTCCCCGAAGGGTGAGCTCAGCAGAGGGCTGCACACCAGAGCTCTTCTTTGAGTCTTAATGTACTGAAGGACTTCATACAAGATATCCCCTGCAGGGAAGGAAAGTCTGCTCAGATGATTTTGTGTTACGGTGGAGACTCTCCGTTGACGTTGCTGCTTATATTTCTGTGCTACAGAGTAAGAGCTCATTCCCCATCTCAAAGCATTTCCAGTCCAGATGGACTGAAGGAAGAGGCTTGCCCTTGTCTCCAGCACCCAGCTGGCCAGTGAGGGCTGAAGCCTGGTCTGCTGGGACCCATCCAGCCCCTCTGAGCAGAGCACAGCTTGTGCTGTGACTCAGATGGTCCTCAAACAGCCTTGCACTCGGTCTAACCTGAGCTGGGAGCTCGGTGTCTGAAGTCATCCTTGGTGAGGATGCACAGGGCCTTGCCGTTCATTTCAAACTTGCTTTCATCCGTTTGCCGAAGGGAATACTCTTTCTCAGCCCATCTGAGCCAGTGGATCACGTCGTCCTTGCTCCACAGTGAGGGCTGGATTCCTGAAACCAGGGGCAGCCTCTGAAACAATTGTCTCCATCTTTATCTTCAAAACTGCCAAGGGGTGTGGGAGGGACACTGGTCCTCTCCATCACCAAACTTTCCCTCTACATTAAGTACTCACAGATCAAAACCCCAAAGAGAGACAATGAACCATGATGAGTGGTCCATCTTGTGCCCCTTGATGGCAGGGAATGGTCCCTGGGTGGGACACCAGGGCTGTACCCACCATGTCCCACCCTGTGGGAGCTCCTTTTATATTTATTTTAAGCAGCGTTGACTTGCTCAACATCTACTTACTCAGCCTGCCGGGAAGCTTGAAGATCTCCCTCTCGCTGATGGGTGTGTGTCTGGCCTGGGATGGGGCTGGTAATGAAGCTGTGACAACAAGGCTGGAAGAGCTGATTGCCACTTTTCCCTAGGGAAAAGAGGTTAAACACGTCAGCTGGGAAAAATTCCCAACTCCAGACCTGCCTTTGCTTTGGAGACGCCTCCACTGCAGTAAATACTGCTCAGATAGTTCCTAACTGGTTTCTCAGATGTGCTGTCCACAGCTCTTCCACACTGGCTCTAGATCCTTTACCAGCCCCAGGATGAATCTGGTTGCCCAAGACAGTATCACGAGCCAGATTCCTCCTCTCTTTCTCCAGTTCTTCTCTTTCGTGGAGGTACTTGCCCTCATCCAGGCTCCGAATCTGGGTTGTCCATCCCCACGGCCACCGGGAAGCGGAAGATGGAGCCATGACTGGTGGAGCCATGACTGACAGAGCCTGCAGTGTCCCCATTGCTGGCTCTCACCTCCTCCAGATCCTCAGATGCTTGTTGGATGGTTTTAGGAGAGTTCTTTAGAGGTGTGAAAATACAGCTGCCTAGATTTTGTCTTTAAAAACTCCGTATGAAGAGATATCTCTAACTTTTTCCCTTACGAATCATTTGGACATGGGTGGAAATGGCCATCCCCAGGTTTAGGGAGATGTCCCCTCATCTTGCTCTCCTGCCATGAAGTCCCAGCCCCTCAAGAACTACTCCTCCCTCTTGGTTGCTCATTAAGGATCCCCTCCAGCCCCATCGAATGGGTGAGATGGTCAGTGCTGGGAGGAGAGGCAGCCCCAGCACCTCGCCTGGGTTTGGGGGTGTCACCATCACCCCCACTCTGGCTCAGGGCTCTCATCCAGAGCACACGTGGCAGAAGGGAGCCCAGATCCTGCTGTCAGCCCCATCTCCATCTTGAAATATTACGGGCAGCCAAGCAGATAATGTTTCCCCTTAAAAATTTATTAACGTCAATCCCAGCAATTTTTCAGCTTCATTCTCTGGAAAATTAACAATTTTGCCTACAAATAGCATTTTCTGAAGCAGGTGCCAAATCTGGGCACTTCAATACCCCCTCCGGCAGTTTTTCAGAGGTGGTTTGAGCAGCCAGGGTTTCTCGACTGTATGTAGGGGTCCAGGAGCTGACCCCCCAAAAAAATCAGAGGTGACAAAAAAAATCACCAGAGCGTCCTTGCCGGAGCAGACAGAGGTTGGGCACATCGTGTACCTGGTGTCCCCAAAACTGGGAGCAGGGGGCAAAATGCTCCATCCCTCCCCAGGAAAAATGCTTCCCTGGGATGCGGGGAAGTTCCAGGGGGTGGTTTAGTGATGGGTGAGGGGTTTTCTTCAGCGGAAGGACGAGCGTGAATTTGCGGGTGTCTCGGGGATGTTGGTTTTAGCAGAGCAAGAAGCTGCATGATATTGTGTGAGGGAAACCAGAGAAACTCCAGTATAAACTCTGGCCAGGCCTGACAGCAATGCAAACTCTTTCGGATTAGTTCTAAGAAACCAGCCCCAGGAAAAATAAAAGTGAAAGAAATTAGCGGTGGCTTTGGTCTAGAACTCCTCTAAAAGGCGTTTTAGTTTTCTCCCATCAGGGTGACTCCCTTACGACGAGATTTACAATCAAAACAGGCCAAATGTTTGCTGTTTTTCTTGCTCCTGAAGATTCCTAGGGCACGAGATGCATTCTTAGTTTTTATAACTTTGTACCAATTTTATATTCTTGCTTTTCCCCCCCTCTGTTTAGCTGCTTTCACGCGTTTCCGAGACGGCGTTCCCTTGCTTCAAGGGGGAATATTGTCCTTGGAGGGGTTCGAGTAGGAAAATGGGGGAAAAAGGGGGTGAAAAGGGACCCTCAGAGGTGCGAGAGCAGCTCTCGGCTCAGTCCCAAACCGGGGGGGGACGGACCCCCCCGGCTGCTCCGGGCCGTGAGGCGGACGGAGGGGTCACCCCCTCCCGGGGCATCAACTTCCAGCCACTAATTGAGAAAGGGAGGGAGAACCGGGAGGGGGAGAACGGGACCGGGAAGGGGTCGTGGGGTTCTTACCTGCATCCCCGGTGGCGGCGGGTGTCCGGTCCCCGCAGCGATGCTCGGCGCTGCCCCCGGCCCGCAGCGACCCCGCGGCTCGGCGCTGCCCCGGTGCGGGCGGGTCCCGGCCCTGCGGCCGCTGCGGCGCGGATCCTTCCGGGAAACGAAATCGAAACGAACCGGAGCCCCGGGAGGCAGGAGAGCGGGGGGGGGGGGGGGTGGGGGGGGCGGGGCCAGGGGCGGGGTTGTACCCTACCCCCTCCCGGGACCGTGGCCCTGCGTCCCCTCCCGCACCACCGCCGCCTCCGCCCGGGGAATTCGGGATGGCAGCTGGCCCGGGGGGCCCGGTGTCCCCGGGGGTCCTGTTCTCCGACGCGCTGCCGGAGGATGGAGGGGTCCCGGGACACGCCGGGGGAGGGGTGGGCAGCTGGAATAGATGTTTTTATCCCGTTTCTCCACCGGGAACGACGGGGACCGGACAGCGGCGCTGCGAGCGAGACCGGGGGAGCGGGGGGGGGGTGTCCCAGAGACACGAGGGGAGTCCCAGAGACGGGGGGGGGGGACGGACACACACGACGCCACACACCGACCCGTGAGCACCGGGACCCCGGCGCGCGCCCCGGGACGCACACGCCGTTCCACGCGCGTCCCGAGACGCCCCGCCCCGCCCAGCCCCTTCCCGCTCTCTCGGCTCCCCATTGGCCAGACCGCTCCGAGCGTGGGGCCAATCGAGTAGCGGCGTTGGAGAGGGCGGGGCCTAACGGCGAGACCCCGCCCTCCCGCCCGCGCGAGGGAGAGGCCTCGGCGGGGACGCGGTGAGTGAGGCCTAAAGGCGGGGGGGGGGGGGGCGGCAGATGGGGGCCCTTTCTCCACCTCTGTGGGGCCTGGGTTGGCCTGTGGGACTTTCCTGGCCCTCCGCGGGGTTTGTGGGAGGCTTTAGGGGCCTTCCCGGCCCTCTGTGGGACTTGGGGAGGCCCTTTCCGGCTCTTTGTGAGCCTTGATGGGGGGGGGTTCTGGGGCCTTCCGGCCCCTCCCTGTGCTTTGATGGCGGCTTATGGGCCTGGGGGATTCCGTTGTGTGCTCGGGGGAAGGGAGAGGGCACTTAGGGTTCGGGGAAGGCCTTCTCTGTCCCCTGCCGGCGTTGAGGAGGATGTCGATGGGGCCGAGGGAATGTCTGTGGGGTCCCAGTGGGCTCCGTTGCTCCGTGCGGGCTTCGGAGGGGCCTGTGGGGCCGGGGGGGGGGGTGCAGGCCGCCCTTCCCTATGTTTAAGGAGGTGGGTATGGGGCCTTCTTTGTGTGCACTGAGGGAGGGCAGTCTGTGGGGCTGGGGGTGCCCCCCGTGGACCGTGTTTACTGGGAGAAGGGACCTCCTCCACCCTGTCCGTGTTTGGCAGGGGCTGGGACTGTTATCCCTTGAATTAGAGCTGCATCCCTGCGGCTTTGACACGTTGCCCCTTCCCTCTGGGCTGTGTGGGAGGCCTCGGGGCCTCCTCTGGGCCCAACACCCTTTGGTGAGGCCGCTGCTTGTGACCACCACCCCCGTAGCTGTATATATCCTCCTCTCACAGGGTGCTGGTTGGTCACGCTGCCCTCCTGCCTGTGTTCTGGGGTTGTGGGCTGGTGTGCTGTTACTCCTTAGCATATTTTTAGTCTGTCTTCCCTTTCCTCCCTCAGGCCCCACTGTTCTTTGAAAGGGAGCAGGGTTTTCTAAGGGGTTTTCCCCCTAAACGTGTGAGACTTCAGCCTGTCTTTGCTTGTAGGTACCTTTCTATGACTTTTCTGACACCTTTCTGACTTTCCCCATCTCTGATCCTGCCTTTTCAGTGACCTTAGGCTTTTCAGGGAATGGGTAATAATAAACAATCTGGGGCAGAAACCTAGAGGCTGAGAACACACCTCTGTACGGAGAATGGTTTGAATTACTTTGCCAGGGTTGCAGCAAACACAAATCCTGTTGCAGCTTTAAGGTAGAGGTTTAGAGCCATAGGTTTATGGCTTTAAGGCAGAAAATTCCCCTGTGTTCTCTGTGCCTGCCTTATCCTCACCACGAAGTTGCTGGCATTAGCAGCAGTCACAAACTGTTAATCGGAAGGAGGTTGTGTGTCGGGAATCAGCAGAAAGGCTCAGCTCTCCCTTTTGAGGTGTGTCCCAGTCCAGGCTGCACTGCTGACAGTCACCTGGGTTTAAGGGTTATAAATACGTCTGCCCTCAGTTTGTAGAGAAATTTTCAGTGATGTAAGCATCGAGACAGTGAATTATCGGGCTCGAAAGCTGTGGGTTAATCTGTAGGCAAAGCTGCTTGGAGGAGTTGTTAGTTATTACTCTTCAGACTGGATTTACACATGCCCTTGTTACAGTGGAGCAATTTTTTTGCAGGGAGCCACTTTTCACTCAAAGAGATAGACTGATATTGTTTACAACCTCTATGTGTCTAAAAAAATGCTCTTTTGCAAAAGCAGCCTATACAATGATTGCTTATACTGGCACAATTGTCTTTATTTTCCATAAAACCATCTACATTAGGGGGTCTTATACGGTCTGATCGTATGGTTGAAATGGAGCACTTTATATAGACTAATCCAAAGTAAAACCTGTGCAGAAGACCGTGTCCACACTTATTTCAGCTCATCTTAAAGCAATTAAGAACAGGTTGAAGTAAGTTATGCTTTCAAGGAAATAGGTGTGTGCCAAGTTAACTAAATAAGTGTTTGTTTTAAGATAGATTTATTTGCAGCGCATGAAATTCTTTTTGATCTCTTTCAGTACTGGGTTTTGCTGCTAGAGTTGAAGGAAATGTTTTTTGTTTGCTTTGGGCTTAAAAGGAATGATCTTTTTGGTAGGAGTTAATCACATAATTTTATTTTTTGGGAGCTTTCTGTTTTGTTGTTATTCTGTATAAAGTTGAATGGGCTTTAGTGGGTCCAGTCAAGCTGCAAGTGTCGACCTGGAAGAAGTTGTAGTCCAAAGGACCAAAATGATTATTTATATACTTCTCATCAATGATGAGAAACAAGTCATAGCAAATACAGCTGAGCTGTTTGAGGTAGATTGATTGTGTAGACCTGCAGGCAGTGAAGGTGGTTGGGGTTTGGGGGTTTTGCTCATGGTTTTAGTGTGTGGTTTTTTATTTCCTGGAAAGGTTTTGTGATAGGTTTTTTGCCGCCTTTAAGGTAAGACTGTAATTCCAGAGCCTCAAAAATAGGAAGCCTCATCACTGATCATAAGTGTGATAACAGAAATGTATCACCTAAGATCCACGTAGATGTGTCCAGTATAAAATTACTCAATATTATACCTTATTTTTCTGTGCTCCAAAGGTAGCCTTACCTGAGCTATACACAACAGTAATCTTTGCTTCCTTCTCCAAAGTATTTTCAACCATGAGACTAGAGAAACCTTCTTTCTTTAGCTGTTTTGATCATAAATGTGATCTTGCCTCAGTCTTTTTGAGGTGCCTTCGTGTCCTGACATGTTCAGTCTTGCCTTCTCTGAATCCAAGAGGTTTCATAATCATCTGCTTTGAATTTTCTGTTCAGGATATTGTGACATTTTGTTTTTTTGTGTGGCGATTCAGTCTGTCTTTACAGGTCATGAGAAGTGAGAGTCATCTCTGGTTTTATTAGTTGATGCTTTCAGCTCAAAGTTTGGGGCGTGTTAGGATGTGTTTGTCACTCGACCTTGTCTTGAACTCGTTCCATGTGCCCGTGACAGACAGGCAAGTGTTTAGTTCTCAGTGTAGCAGCGTAGTCAGAGGAAGCAGAGTATAATACGGCTTAAAAATAATGCTATTAACTCCACTTTAAATACCTGAAAACCCTTAAGTAGAAAATTTGGGTGTAGAGAAAAGTAAATAATACTTCACCCTTTGTGATGAATTTGCTCTAAGACTTTAGTGCTGTGTAGCAATTAACAACACCTTTGTCCCCTTTTGCCAAAAGCTGTGATCATAAAGGAATATTGGCCAAGCAGTAGGCAGCAGTGGGATTGTATTAATAATTGCATCACAAAGTTGCAGTCCTGTTACGAAAGTCACTGCATGATGACGGGCCGACTCAGCAGCTGAATAACTTAGGAAAGGAGACTTTCAGAGCTACCAGAAACAGCACGTACCCCTGCAGTCTCTCTTAGTTCCATGTTCTTGCCAAAGCTGGTGTCAGAAACTCTTCCTCCTGCCAGAAAGCAAAATCCTGGTTAATAAATGCAAAATGAGTCTCCCTAAAAGTTTAGCTTGGGAATGGACTCTGGGACTGCTGCCTTTTGCTTAGAGATCCCAGAGGAGTCTGTGGATAATGAGCTCTCTCTTTACATGAAAATTGCTGCCTTGGTACCTGCTGATAAAGGCCATGTCTAAAGGATCTCCTGGTTTTTAAATGAATTGCTTAATAGAATGTAAATTTAGCTAGAGGATCAGTTCTGGGGGGGGGGGACTTGGCTGGACTTCTGATGTAACCCACTCTGATTTCAGGTTCCTGAGTCCAACATTCCCAAATTTTAGCTTCTGTCCCATAACCCCAACTGATTCCATCTGCATTCTGAGGAGCTGAATCGCCTTCTGGTGCTTGTTTCTTACTGGTGTCTGCGTAGAGCAGCTGGGACTCGTAATCCAGGTGGCTCAGGTGAGATGCATCCAACCTCCTGTGCTCCAGGGTAAATAGGGAGTGATCAAGTGTGCCCTGTGCAGCCCCACTTTATCTGACTGGTGACCCAAACTAGACTGGGTTGTAGTGGAGCAGAACCACAAAGACAGAGCATGTCTCGTTTCCTCAGCTTTTGGGGCACTTTTTCCTCCCATCTTTTGTTCAAGTTCTGATTTGTGGTCGGAATGTTGCCTCTGACCTGAGCCCAGAAAGTATTCTGGCCTGTGTGTTTTTTGGCTCAGCTTGGCAGAGCACAAAAGAGGGCTGGGACTTTTGAAGGGCAGCTGTTTCGTGAGCATGGGCCTGAAATTGAGAAATAAAATCAATGGCTGTTTGTCTTAAAACAGGCATTGACCATGGGCTGTAGTCCCTGAAGTTCAACATGCGGTAATTTTGTCTGCAGCAGCTGGAATTGCTTTCACCCTCAGAACAACCTCAGGTGTGTTACGTGCAGCTATTAAAAACTGGTGTTAATCCATGGATTGCTCCCAAGTGTGGGAATGATCAGTTACTGCATCCATTTTGCTACTGAACAGACAAATACAGTAACACCCTTGTAAACTGTGAATTGGAACAGGTTGTATGCAGGTTGTATGTGCCCCACTGTCAGAGTGACTGGAGAACTAGTCAGCAATTTACCCTGAGAATAAAATACTGCCTGGGATCCAATACTGAAATAGCCAAAAGAAGTGGAACAAAAAAAAAAAAAAAAAAGGAATGAGGTAAATTGAATAAAGATAGAGAAATGAGAGCAGAACCGCGTGTGTGTCGGGTCTGGTTTTGCAATGTGTGGCCAAATAATATGGATTAAAATTTATTAGTCATACTTTCCGTGGCAAAAGCGTGAATTACAAGAATTGGGAACTGAAGGCAGCTCCCAGCTGGTGCTCATAGAATGGCGCTGTGTCCCTCGAGCCTGTGTTGGGATGTCTGTAGTTTAGTCCATCGAATGGGAAGAGTTTTCAGAAGGAAGTGGAGCTTGGCAGCCATAAAACCAGCCGATCTGAACCTTGTGCCCAACGCTCGTCACAACAGAGCGGTGCGAACTGCTCTGTAACAATTAGTGATCGCTGCTGCCCGATAATGCTTCTTGTACGTAAAGTTTAGAACATCATCACTTGGAAAAATAGATTAGGTAGGCAAAAATAGTGAGGCCGTATTTAATAAAAGAAAGGGTTTCCTCAATAAATATAATTTTGGATCTACAAAGGGTAGCCGGGTCTCCTGGAGCCCAGCCCCATGGGGCTGCAACAGCCAGTCACCTCTCCTCAAATTAATCTGAGTCCACACGATGCTTTCAGATGTCCCATTAATGGTCTTGATTAGGAGTGTATCCCAATTCAGTGATTTTTCTCATTTTAATAATAATTATCGTTATTTTTTTCTCTAAGCGATATCTGGTTTATAACTTGAATGGCTGGGTTCTTGCCCAGGGTGTGTTCTGGAGGAACTGGAGTGAAAGGTCCACAAAGGAGTTGAGTTGGGGGGGAAAAAGCAGGGAGAGAAGAACTGTTCCCAGCCACAGCAACAGAGCCTCTAGAGGGACTGGAAATTAGCTGGGTGGGTTTTACAGGTCTCCCAGTTCCTGCGTGGTTCATATCATCTGCTGGCTCAACATAACTGGAACCCAGTAACGGAGGAAAACATAATCAGTAAGCTTTAACATACGTGAAAGCCAGCTAATTTCTTCTTCCTCTGGGTGAGTGGATTAAAAATCATGACGTCGTGTAATCTCTGGCCGTGGAAGAGGTTACGTCTGTCTGGAATGTTATCTGCTGCAGCAGTTGGTAGTTATGAATGAGTTCCCTAATCCATTGATATAAATATTCTGAAGGCACTTTCAGACCTCCTCATAGTCTATGCTTCTGGAGAAGGCTGCCCTTTGTCAGGTGTTAGGCCCAGGAGATGGAAGTTTACAATAGCAAAGGCCTTTTATACAAATATGGTCTTTTTAGAAGAAGACTTTACTCTGTGTGTTGGGCCGGAGTCTTTGGAAATTTTCAAAACATTTGTCTTATTTCTTGTAAGTTTATTCAGGAGGCCAACTAAGGAAAAGAAATCTAGATTATTTGATTTTTAGTAAGTGCTGCTTTGCTGTTACAATTTGATCTGTTACATCAGGAGGTGTCCCTGCAGGGGGCTTGGAACTCAATGATCTTTAAGATCCCTTCCAGCTCTGACCATTTTGTGATCTATGGAGTTCCTCGAAGAAATATGAGCACAATTTTTTTTTTTCTTCTGCAGGCTGTTTTCTATAGGATCCGCTTTGTTCTTTTTCCTGTCAGACAGTCTGAGTTACAAATAAGAAAAATCTTAAGATTACTCATTGATTTTCAAATCAGATGATTGAGGTGTATTTGTGAAATGGCTTAGTTTCAATATACCTCAAAACCTCAAGTTTTTTCTAATCTCCGGTTTCCACAAGATCTATTTTTACGGTGTGTAAATTAGCTAATGTTTGCGTCATTTTGGACTAGACAGGGTTTAGATTTTACCCTTTAACCCTGCTAATCTCTGGATTAATCTATACTGCCCAGCAATTTTAAACCACCTTTTTGAATATGACCAAAAACTGTTGTTGTGGATGCTGCACTAATGGAGGAAAATACTGCTGGTGCTCATTTCTTGGGCGTGTGTGAGCAGGACCAGGGAGAGGAGCTTCCTCATTGTCCTCCCGGAATAGTCCCCCGTTTCCCATCCTGTAACGGGGCCTGAGGGGGTCTCTGCCCCCCCCTCCCCACAGCAGCCTGTGGGTTTTTCGGGTACGCATGAGCTGTGGTCGGACAGGGTGTCCTGGCTGCTCTTTGGTGGTATGAACAGGTTGCTGTGACTCAACCCCATGTCATTTCTCCCAGCCTCCTGGGGACAGTCGTCCCCTCGTGGGGTCATACGATGTGGCGCTCTCAGAAATACCTGAAAGAACCTGTTCTGCAGTGAGGAAACGCCTGGACATGCAGTTTTGCTGTCAGGCTGAGGCAGCAGCGATAAACAGCTGGTTTTGAATGTGCTGTGCAAGATACCGAAGTGAAACCGGTCTAATTATGCCTGTTACCCAGTGCTGGGTGAGCAGGGGGGAAACTGGATTTCTGTTTACTGTTAATTATAAAGCTGTGAAGAGCTTAGTGCATCAGGGCTGTGCTATATTTAAATGGTACCCTGTCTGTCAAATGTCCCTATTACAAAATGTTCTTTGCCAAGATCATGGGGTGAGCCTTTCCTTGCAAAAGCTGTTTTTGAAACTCTTCAATTGTTTTCAGAAAATTGGTTAATATACCGTGGCTGTGGCATGTGGATCTGTCTTCACTTTTCTGCCGTTAAGTCATTCCAAGACCATTTTAAAGGTGTTGCGGACGTTTATGGGAAATGCCATTTCATCACTTGCAGAGTGGAATTATTGCATTTCTGAGAGATGAAACTATTATTAATGCAGAAAATAGACTCTCCTCCACTCTCTCACCGTGTGGTGCAAACACTTAGCTCTATCTTTAATTAGGAGCCTGTCACAGCTGAATTAAAAATAACAATTCAAAATAAAACCTCCTGTGAACTCGGGCCAGCCAGATTGACAGCCCTGAGACTTACAGGCTTCACTTATCCCCGGAGCAGCTGGAGCCCTAACAGTCATAGAATCCTGGAATTGTTTGGGTTGGAAGGGACCCTAAAGATCATCAAGCTCCAACCCTCCCACACTGGGCAGGGACACCTCCCACCACACCACATTGCTCCAAGCCCCCTCCAACCTGCCCTTGAACCCCTCCAGGGATGG
>JAOTQQ010000013.1:2095582-2118245 GCA_026546715.1 Gallinago undulata
CATCCCTGGAGGGGTTGAAGGGCAGGTTGGAGGGGGCTTGGAGCAACCTGGTGTGGTGGGAGGTGTCCCTGCCCAGGCCAGGGGGTGGCACTGGATGGGCTTTAAGATCCCTTCCAACCCAAACCATTCTATGAAATTGCATTTTACCCTTGCAGTATTTGTTTGTCTCTCTCAGGTTTAGATTCCGAATGCCGACACGCTGCTTGTCCAGTAACTCCCCAGATCAGTAGCATGTTGTCTCCTCCTGAAGACACGCACAACTGTCATTTCCAAGATGGAAATAAGAGACAGGCAGAATATTTTAATACCCAGGAACGTCATGCTCTGTCTTCAGGCATCAATTCACAAACGGTGGCTCCAGAGAAAGTGACTCTTGTGGTTGATGGCACTCGCTTTGCAGTGAATCCACAGATTTTCACGGCTCACCCTGATACTATGCTGGGAAGGTGGGTGATTTCCACCATTTACAAGATACCTCAAGGGGGTCAAATGTTTGCTAAAATGGAGCAAACCCCTAATTTTTGTCCTGTGACCTCATCTGTTCACACAAGTGAAGCGAGGTTGGCCTCATTCAGTACTCAGCCTTGAAGATAAGACCAGATGTAGAGTTGCTAGTTCTCTAGATAACATTCTCCCTTCCAACAGCGTGCACTTTTAGCACACGATCTCCTTTTGCCTTTTCTCTGAATATGTGCCTTGTTTGTAAGAAGTACATCTGCTCAGAGCTGATAAAATCCCTTCCAGAACGGGGAAAACAATAATGCTCCATCCCCCTGCTGCTGTTATCTTATGGTCCTCTCCCGTAAGAGAAATTACTCAGCTCCCTGGAACCTATTGATGCAAGAAGAAACACTCGATTTTTGTATTGCCAGCACTTTGACCCCTCTCTGACAGCAGGCAGACAGGTTCTGTTGGGTCACTGACCCTTGCACGGGTCGGTTTGTGAAATGGGGATGAAAAGGCAGTCGGTGGTTATCATGCGTAGCCCCGGTGAAAGCGCTTCATTCCCAGGATATTTTCTGACCTGGGGTTGAATGATCTGTTCCTTTAAGCTGTGGTTGTTCCATACCATACCGTAGCCATAGCGACAGACAGAGTCCAGCTATAGGAGGACTCCAAGACAGCTCCTGTGCTTATTTACCATGTAAGTGACTGAAATATAGGTTTCAAATTACTGTATGTATGTATCACTGCTGGTTTGGTTTAACCTCAGTGCACCTATTGGTCTCTGAAATTAGTGCATTTAAGTGTTTGTGTGCACTTACATAGATTTTTTTTTTTTTTTTTATCTGTTCAGAATGTTTGGACCGGGAAGAGAATATAATTTCACCAGGCCAAATGAAAAGGGAGAATATGAAATCGCAGAGGGAATTAGCTCGGCTGTGTTCCGGACCGTACTGGTAAGGAGATATTTGCAGATTGTTGGGGTTTTTTTTCTCTTGTTTTTTTCCAATCTGTTCATCACATGTGCAAAACTGAGCCATCTCCCAGGCAGCTGCACAACCCCTGGGACATGTTCTTTTATTACTGTTTTGCATTGTGATTTAAAAACAAAACAAACCAAACAAAAAAAAAATGAACAGAAAATATAATAGACTTTGGTATGAGTCATAATTTCAGATATTTGCTCCTGTTGCCTTTTACCTTTCTCGTGTGGTGCCATTGTGGTTCCTGAGCTGCGTCCTGGCCTTCTGGGTGTGTATAAATGCTCATTGCACATGAGATGTTATGAAACCTGTGTCATGGGAAAAGTTTTAATTGGAACTCACCGTTTATCAGACCCGAGAGAATCTGCAGAGAGACGTAGATTCTCGGACAAGTCTGGCTGGTTCTGACCGTTCACAGAGCTATATATAGCCTCTGTAGTTCCCAAATGTTGCTTAACAAAACAAAGAACTAATTAAAAATTATCAGAGGCCAAGCTATTCTTAATTTTTCTCTCCAAAAACTGTCCTTTTGTTTGCAGGATTATTACAAAACCGGAATCATTAACTGCCCCGATGGGATTTCCATCCCAGACCTTCGAGACACATGCGATTACCTCTGCATAAACTTTGATTTCAACACAATCAAATGTCAAGATTTAAGTAAGTATGAAGAGAAATCAGTTCTCAGGAGATCATCTGCATGGTGTTGAGTGCTCTGATCCTGGGGTCAGTTCATTTCTTAATTGTGTGCATTAGTTTAAGCGTGAAGATACAGACTCCACCTGGACTCGTGTGTGTGTTGTGTTTAAACAGCTTCCTTTTTTTGCTGCATCAGTGAAGTGTGATTGAATCCTGCAGAATGCAGGCATCTTGCTCAAAAAAGCAAATATAAATTGTCAAAATTCTAGTTTCCTCTTGTAACAGAGGCTGAGAAGAAGAGCTGCTGTTACAGCCAGGCAAAATGAAAGCTAAAATCAGGTTTATAACTCCTATCTAAAATGTACCAGAGAATCATGAATAACTTAGGCTGGTGGATGATTAGCAGAGCAGGAATTGAAGACACCAAGGTTGGAAAGTAGTAGAGAGTTCCTAGTCAGGAGGGGATCTGATTGGGAGCAGCTTTTTGGTGGATATGCTGGACAAGAAAAGGTACTTTTAACACAGGCAAATCTGTGAAAGGCATGATGCTGAAATGGGGCATGTGGTGTCGTGGCACAGGCCTTGGGTGGAATTCCCTACCTCTTCCTCTGACTAGTGATCACAGAGAAGGCAGAAAATGTGCTTTCAAAGGCAGAGTTTGTTGCTGGAAATTTAATTGTAGTATTATTACGAATTAATTATTCAGTCTTTTACTGCTTTACTGTGTTGATTGGACCTTGGTGTTTTTTTAATGGTGGTTCTACAGTTCTATAGTGTAATTTGCATCTCATTTGAAATGCAGTCTCATATATATCTCCTTTTGCCAGTTCTGGAGCTGGAAAATTGAACATATGTGAAGGAGTTTGTCTAAAACAGACTGCAGGCTGCGCTCTTGGATGTATCTGCAAAGTGTAGAGCTGAGACACATTTTCATAGTTTGTGAAAACGCTCATCATATGATTTTTGTCTCATTAGGTGCTCTGTTACACGAGCTCTCCAACGATGGTGCTCACAAGCAGTTTGACAGTTACCTGGAGGAGCTGATTCTGCCCATCATGGTGGACAGTGCCAGGAAAGGGGAACGCGAATGCCATATCGTGGTGCTGACAGATGAAGACACCGTGGACTGGGATGAAGATCACCCACCGCCGATGGGAGAGGAGTACTCACAAAGTAAGGGCACTGCCCTGGGGCTCCTGGCTCTGTGTTAATGACCACCCACACGTGGTGGTCGGAACGTACAGAAAGGACCTTGCCCAAAGAGCCATCTTCCTCCAGGAAGAGATGCTGGCACAGGGAGGCCTGTTTTGTACCTTCCTTCTGAACTGGCCACTTTTAGAGGTGGGATGCTTGGTTAGAGCTGTGGTCTGACACCACGCACTGCATCTTTGCCTTTTCTTTCCTGCCTCCCCCTCAGCCTTTTCCTGCCTCCCCAGCGAGTGAATGCTCTTTGCTTTACTCACCCAGCACCACCCATTCTACCCAGACCCTTCCATCACTGCCTTCCCACCAGGGAAGTTCTCAGCACTCATCATCCCAGTGATGAGAACAGGCACCTGAAGTAGTTCTTGGAAACCAGACTGGGTTTTTGGCATCCCCACAGTGTGTATGTCAAAAATGGGGAGAAGGTGCCTCTTCGTAGATTCTAATCACCCTTTTTCTTTCTCAAGTCCTTTACAGTTCCAAACTGTACAGATTCTTCAAGTACATTGAGAACCGTGATGTCGCCAAAGCTGTGTTAAAGGAACGGGGCCTGAAAAATATTCGCATTGGCATTGAAGGTAAACCATTTCTTCCACAAAGGAAATTCTAAAACAGGTGACTCCATGGTCAGTAAAGCCTGGTTTCCTCTGGACTCCAGGCGTTTCCTGTTTTGCTCTATGTTTTGCTAGGCATTTATTTTTATGAAACTAGTAAAAGCTGGGCATGTTCCTTCACCTCTCTCATATTACACCGAAATTGGCCAGGACGCTTAAAAGTTAAGGGAAAATGAAAGATATGTAACATGCACCAGCAAGGTCAGTTTAGAACCGAGTAAACAGGAAACAGGAGTCAAACGCTTCCACCTGCTGATCTGAGCATTCCCTTGGGGAGCTCAGAGAATGTTGTGCTCTGTCCTGGGAGACTCTGAGTTTTATAGTAAGCTGTTTGTTCACCAAACGGCTACGGCTGCGCAGCCATTGATCCTGTGGCTACACGCAGGGGAAAAGAAAGCAAGCCAATAATGTGGAATGTGAGCAGTTGTCCAGAAATTCCCTCCCTGTTCCCATAATCGCTCCTGCCTGGGCTGTTTTTCTGGGATCCTCTTGTCCCTTTGTGCAAATCCCGTGTGTGTCACGCGACTGACCGGCTGGCTGTGGTTTCAGGGTACCCCACCTGCAAGGAGAAGGTGAAGAGGAGACCCGGTGGCCGGTCGGAGGTGATATACAACTACGTTCAACGCCCGTTCATCCAGATGTCGTGGGAAAAGGAAGAAGGCAAAAGCCGTCACGTTGATTTCCAGTGCGTTCGGAGCAAATCTCTAACAAACCTGGTCACTGTGGGCGATGACGTTTCAGAGGACCATGAGGTTATCATGCATCACCCCCCACAAGTAGATGAACTGGACAGGCTGAACGCACCCTTTTCCCAGATGGCTGTTAACGATCTACCCGATTAGTCGTGGCTCAGGGTGGAAAGTCCTGCTTGATGTGGGAACGTCTCAGCGTAGTTTCATCCCGGGGGATGGAACACAGACTGCTGCCAAGGTGCTTTCTCTTCTTAGTACGTTGTCATATTTCAGGCATGTTAATAAAGAGCCACACTCCATAGTGTAATTGTGCAATCAAAAGCAACGTCTCCTTAAACAAAAAGAAAAACGATGCTGTTTATTTCTACTACAAAGGCTTCCAGACTGGTGGGTGCTGAATATTTTACCTAAACTTCTAAAAAGAGGAACGGTATTTTAGAAACGTCTTGTTTGACACAAGAGAGGAAATTCTGGGCCTGTCAAGACAAAGCTTTCCTTTACCGTTAGGCACTTAGCTTTGCTTTCGTGATAATCGGTTACAAAGGATTCAACATCAAAGCGGGACAGATGATACTCTTTCATCAACCAGCAGCAATGTAGCACCGTTGTGACAGGAAAACCGTGAGTGTGGAGGAATCTGCTTAAGCTGGCACTGGGCTGAGCATCCAGCACGTTGTGCGGCTGTTCTGGGGAAGGACGAACTAGTTCAGTAGGAAGCATCTGCCCATTCACAGGAATTCCCCATCTATACTTCTCCATAAGATGGAATCACTGTTTTTAGGGATGTTGTCTGTTAAGTTCAGTAAAACGAGTAGATCGTGCGGAAGGAAAAAGCAAAAGCAGAAGACTCTAGTTGATATTTTACCAACAAAGTAAATCTGTTTAGTAGCCTCGTAGATGTAAGCAGCTTTCTAGAGGTGACTGTGCATGGCAAAGACTTCCAGTTGTCTCCATCCCCCTGCTAAGACAAAAAGCCAGTGGAGGAACTCCCAGTACAGACAGTTTACTACCCAAGTAAAACCCTTGGTCTCATCAGCCTTGGTCAGTCAAAATTCCTGTAGACTCTCCAAGGAGCAACTGTTGCAGCTTTAAAAGGTCAGCCGTTTTCTTCCCAATTTGGAACTGACTGGACCAGTTTGCTGTCAGGCAGGTAAGAAATGCCAATAGTTGACCAGCCTTCAGTAGTGAATAATACAGGTACCTGGGAACAGCTCTCCTTTGCTGCTCGGAATAGATTATCCTAGTCTGTGGTTAAGGCTCTGCTTGGTTTGGATTTGGGGCCAACAGAGCAGTGACTGTAAATATAGACACACTCCAGGCTGGTTTAGCTCGGTTTGTTGGATTAACTGGTCCAGTTCCTGCAGGATGGAGTTACACTTAGGCTTCCTTAACCCCCCCAGTGAGCTCCCGTTTCTGATGTAGAGGTTTTACGTACCCAAAGTGAGTTACTTAAACGTGGTGCTGGTGCAAAGAAAAGCTGAAACCCATTCAGAAAGAATTAGAGGGAAGGAGCTCCTTTGCAAAGTTAAGTTCAAGTCAGTTCTCATCTTGCTCTTGAAACCTGGAACATGTAGGCATTGAGTTACCTGGTTATACGTACTAAAATAGAGATAGGCTTCAGTCTGCTCCTAGAAGGTTTAATCCTTTGTTGTCAGGCTTGCATCATCAAGCAAATTTTTATTATTCTCCATCTGTCTGCAAAGTATGTGGTAGATTTAGCCTTGAAGATTGCTGTTACTGTTTTGCTGCTAATAATGAGGGGTTTGCTCAGTGTAAGTAACGTGACAATAGCAATCACAAGTTTTCCTGAAGGTTTATAAGTGTCATTTTAGTGAAGAGTAACAAAATCTCTGCCAAGGTAGATCTAAATCTTTCCTGATAGATTCAGTTCCCATTTGTATGGATGCAGGTTCCGTTATTTGCAGTGTTTCTGTTCTTAGCTTCTTTTTCTAAGTGCAGCAAATAGATTTCTTCTTTTTATAAGTGCCTACGGGAAGATTTCCAAAAGTGCTTCAGGACTTGCCGAGAGTCCCAGGGTTCAGATGCCCAACTCCACCTGATTCCTTTTGACAAATCCTCCCTGCGTGTCGTTGGATCAGTGTAGAGAAGTGTCCTTCAGTGTCTGCACAGAGGTGGTGTGTGCAATCCCTTTCCATTCTAGCTCGAGAAGAATTTCTATTTTTGTAGTAGTGAAAGGAAGACAACAGGGACCATTAACCTTCCAGCGAAGGGCCAGACCAAACCCACCCCCTGCCTTGGTAACGAGCCGTTGCCACTCCCGCAAGTCAAGCAAAGGTGCTGGTGAGACTGTCCCCCCCCAGAAGTGATGGAACTCACCCTCCCGCCCCGACCCCATGGATTGTTTGTGTGTGTGTATTTATTTTTACAGCAATGTAAGTTTTAAGTAAATGTGTGGTGGTATTGACCAGCTGAATCTACTCGTGTTCTGCTCTAAGGACTCAAACGTGCATGTTGTTGAGCGTGACCCTGCAGGGCTGTGTCCAGGCATCAGATAACGAACATCTTACATGAATCACAGAATGGTTTGTGTTGGAAGGGACCTTAAAGCCCATCCAGTCCCACCCCCTGCCCTGGGCAGGGACACCTCCCACCAGACCAGGTTGCTCAAAGCCCCATCCAGCTTGGATTGATGGCACCTTATAGGATTTGACAGCAGAGTACCACCTTCAGCCAAAACAAATCCCACCAGAGTCTGTCCCTGAGCCCAGTGTTATCTGGGCCTCTTGAAGGATTTAGCCAATTCATTAGAAATGGTGACCCTGGGCACTTCACTGCAACCAGCCATTGCCCACAGGATAGAGACTGTCAAATACCTTGGAGGAGGAGGTTGATACCCTGTGTCGTCAGCTGGACCTTCGGCATGGGATGGAGGTATCTGGCTTCCATGATTTCCGTGCAGTTTTTAATCACTCCAAAAAGCCACAGTACTTTATTGGCTCTCCCAAGTAATTAAAGATGAATTGGGATTATTTTTTTTTTAGTAGAGTAAGTTCCATTAGAACACTACATCAAATTGAAGAAGTATGTATTTGCTTTTCCTCCTTCTGTCATTGTCACCTCCTATTGTGTGACAATTGTGTGACAATAGGAGTACAAGTACAAGATGAAGTTTTGTCTTACTCTGGATATACCAAAGTGTTACCCGGTGTGTGTATGAACTACAGATGTATGGGTTCTTTTCTGTATTAAAGTATAAATTATACATGACTTGGTTGGCTCCTTTAAAAACTGTTTTAATTGTGGAGTAGAAGAATGGGCAGGGGCTGGATTGCTAGAAGACTTTCTCCTTGCTTCGTAAAGTGACCCCAAAGCCTTAGAAATAATTTCGTATGGAATAGAACCTGGTGAAGCAGCCACACGGAGAGGACCTCAACGTTTACCATCTCAGTGCTGTGATGTTCTAAAAGCAGCACATAGCCCAGGTATGAGACAACACTACTTGACCCCCGAGCTATGCAGCATCTCTACCAGGAGCCTCCTGCTATTTTTGGTTAGTTTGCTGTGAAAGATGCACTCTCAGCTTCTACCCACTGTCTTTGGAAGAAAACAGCTTTGGAGCAGGTCTGGCTTTTATTTCCATCTCCAGTGTTGGATGTATTTCAAAGGTTTTCTTGATGAAGCTTAAAAAAGGCGTTAAGAGTTTTGAACAATGCTGGGATTTACTACAATTACTGAGGTGGTAACAGGAACTTGTACTCGCAAGTGGAGCTGTCACAGATGTGAAGCAATTAAATAAGAACTGCAAGTTGATTTTGGCATGCTACAAACTGGTAGGAAAAAAAAAAATGAAGGGTCAGAGCTTTGCTTCCAATGCCACTTGCTCACTGCTTATTATCCCTTTTAAAAATAGAAAGAGGAATAGATTAAAAACAACTTGCCCTGGAGTTGGTGAACTGAAGTGACATTTCCACAGGGCAGACACCTCGGGGTTGTCTATCCCTGCCAGCTATGTTTTGCTCAGAAAGGCTTCATTTTTCTGAGTATCACCGTTATCTTTTATCATTAATGATGCTCATTTCTTCATGTCTGCTCTGCATCTTTTGGAAATGCAATTTTCAACCCGGGAGTTACCATTGCATTCTCCCACTCAAGCCCTTGATTCTAAATTCTAAAGTTAAGAAAAAAAAAACAAACCCAAACCTGAGAGGTTCCAGTTTGTAAAAACAAAACACGCTGGCAAAGGTGTGTTTCCTAAGAGGATTTTATTTACACAACACAATGCAAAGATCATTCCATAAAAAGTTGGCTCCCCCCAGCAACACGCATTACACTTGCCAATTTTTTTTTTTACAGTGCAATTTAGTAACAGCTCTTAAATATTTACAGAACACTTTTTCAACGTACAGGTTAAGGCAGAGTCAGGGCACAGTGATAAGAAACACTTAGTGCAGATTTGTGCTAGGCGTGATACAGGGACGAACTGGCAGCATAACTCACGGTCAGATCCATTGGAAATCCCGATGGGAATGACTCCTAGAAGTCTAGCAACTTCTTGCAGTTTGAAAAAAAGAAGAGCTAAAAGACATTTATAACCTCAATACAAAAGCCAGCAGCTAAGAAAAATGTTTGGCTAACGTGGGAGATGGAACAGGCGTATAAAAATCTTGATGTTTGCAGTGAAGTGTGCATCCTGGAAAGAAAATGCTGTATTTTTTGTTGGTAAAAAGCTGTTGGTAAAGAGCTGTAACAGGGAACAGGCTCAGGATTGAACTGTTGCCCAAAACCTGGTGCTGGAAAGGTGCGTCCAAGAGGACTATGCTCAAAGACATCCAACTTCTACTGAAAAACAAGAGGAGTGAGGTGCCCAACTGCTCCTTGTGCCTCTGAAAAACTTCACTTTTAACTCCAAAAGTGAACAATGTGAGGTCTAAGAAGACTTTAAAACACATGCACTAAAAACGCACAATACGTATTACTATATAGGGCTTTTTTCACAGCAAGTTACCGCAAGGTGTATTCGTGTAGCTTTTTCATCTTTGGTATTTATAAAGAAAAATGCCAGTCCCTTTTAGTAAAGGGATAATAATGCAGCTACTCAAAAGCATTTGTTCCTAATCCACCGCAGCTCTGCAGGATTTTTTATTATTGTTTTTAATTTTTAAGGCAGTATCTAAGCTGTTAGGAATTTTTAAAAATGTTTTGACGTTAATACCTCTTTGCTTTCCCATGGTTTATAAGGCAACGTTTTCAAATGGTTAGAAGAAAAAACTGCAGGATGAGATGGAGCAATTTGTGAAGTTGGTATCAGTCCTTTGTAAAAGGAGCAGAAGGTGTTATTCCTGACTAGGTGATAAAAAGCCTGATCCTATAAATCATTACTTCAGTTAGCCCTTATCTGAGTAAGCCCTACTGACTACAGTGATCCTGCTACTTCTAATTAAGGCTATTTTTTGCGTTTTGGCTTTATGGGATCCAACTGGTATCTAAACTGCTTATGGCAGATCACTAAACTCCTAAACACATCCAAAAAGCCCAAGGGCTGGTGAGGGAGAGGATGGTAATGGGTTATCGCCCAGTTTTAGCTCTATGTATTACTCTCAGTCCCCCACTCAGTCCTTGGTGATGGCACTCAGTTCAAAAGGTAAAAATTCCCTAAAAAAAAAAGCACCTATTAAAAAAAAAAGTTTCGCTACAAACTCAGTTCTTTCATTTCCTATTCTAGAAAGTTAGGACTAAATATAACTGAAAGCCTAAAAGCCTTCCTTTTGCTTTGAAACACCGCTCGAGTTTTGTTTCTAAACAGCTTTTGTTCTTTTTTCCTGTGTTAAGTCATTAGTGTTCAGCACCAATAAAAGTTCACAAGAATCCAAGACAATTTGAATTGATACATGCTTTCAGGAACCTCATTACATTTATATTTTTTAAAAAAAAAAAAATTGCAAATTAAAGAGTGGAACCAGGCAGGCCCAAAGGTTGATGCCACCTGCTCCTGGCAGCACAGAGTTAACTACAAAACGGGTGCAGAGTAGAGCTCATGATTATAAAAATAAAAAGAATTACCAAAAGCTCAATTGAGGCAGAATCCTCCTTCCCCAAAAAATGCAGTCACATTCTGAGAGATGCCCGGGCAGGGAAAGGCACTTTGGGGCTCTCCTGGAGACCCTCCTGCATCGTTGTTGAATGTATTTCTATAAATTACACCAAGCAATAATCAAAGAGTGGCCGTGGTGGGTTCTACCGCCCCAAAAGTGACCTCCCGAGGCACCGTCTTTTAGGAAGACCATGGGGACACATGGCTCAGCCACGACAGGCAGAGGAGCTCTGGAAGAAAAAGCCAAGGGAGGGCTCCAGCATCGAGCCTCAGAAAAATCTGATGCTGATCTGCTCAAAACCAGGAGCAAAAAGGCCACAGGAGCTGGTTTCATCTTGAAACTGAATGTACAGCAGATCTTCAAAGTGGCCAAAAGGCGGCAGCAGCAGCAGGACCGGGAAAGCCCAGGGCTGACCCCACCGAGGATCAGGTTAAATGAATTTCCCCCCCTTCTCTGCCCTAATTCCAGATTCACTGCTGTTACCAGCTGTACTTTTTATTACCTGCGTTCTTTTATATTTCATCTTTTCGCACGGTAACTAAAAACCTGGCGTTTGGTGGAGGAAATGGCCCCGTTTCTCCTATCGCTGGCTAGTAAAGGGGAAAAAAAAGTGTTGTTGCACAATTTTTTAATTCAGAAAAATATATATATATATATTAAATGGCTTGAGGGTCACTGTCTTAGTACCAAAAGTAAAGTGCACGGCAGCTGGAGGCCACTGCGACAGAGTTGAGAAACACTATTAAAGAGGCTTCCAAAGAGCTTTATAAAAAAACAGCACTACAACCTAAGGTTAAGGCAACACACGTCGTGTCCTTCTACTACGTCGTTTCCTGGAGAGTTGTGTATCTCGAGCTTTAATTATTGCTTCGTTTCCTCTGCACTGAAATCCTCAGCCACTGGGAAAACGGCGCTGGCAGAATTGGCAGGTTGAGTTTGTCACCTACTGCGGGACCGGCAACACAATCCCGATAAAACATCCCAGCAAAGCCAAGCTTGCTCTCGTCTCCCGATGGACTGTACAATCTGGCAAAGAATTTAAAAAGAAAACAAAATTCTTGCTCCTGAAGCAGCAGCGAAAGGTGCTGGCAGCAGGGACGAGGCAAACGTTTTTTTTGTGGAATTTTTCAATGGCGCAGAAAGAAAAAATCCTTAGGAACAACCAGGGTCCTGAAGTTCTTCTCCCAAGAGTTGATAGCCCTCAAGTTTTCTTTAAAAAAGAAAAAAAAAAAAAAGTTCTTTTATGGGTATAAATCAGTCCAGGAGCAGAATTTCCTGGCTCAGAAGAAGTCCCAGGGAAAGATTTATTATTTTCCCGCTTTCATGTAGGATGGGATTGCCCCTCGGGCTGTCAGGCCTTCAAAACGCTTGTAGGTGTAATTGATAAAAACCCAGTCTTTGTTCTTGTAGTCAGTCTCTGGATGGTTGCTCGTTGCCACTGATAAGACATAGAAATAAACAAAATTACCCTTTGAAGACTGCAAAGGTTATTTTCCTACAAAACGCTGGATGTGGAGCAGGGGAGAATGAATTCCGTAAATTTAGGCATTTGGTTTCATTCTTCAACCCCAGCCAAGAACGGCTGTAACGTGGTTTTTGTTGTGTGGCTACACTGTGACACATAAACATGAGGATCCTTTAGGGATTTTCAGCAAAACTTATCCTCCGCTTCTGTCCCACCCTCTCCCCACCCCTATGCTCTGAATTAGCCAGTACCAAGGGGTACTGGCCATACTGGGCTCAAGGGTCCTGCTGAGATTTGAGCTTCTGGGAGTGCTGTTGCCTCAGAGATGCCCATTCTCAGGTGGGTCCTGCATCATTCCCATCCTGCCTCCCATCTCCCAAAACCCAAACTACAACTCTTACACCCCTGCACCACAAGACTACCAGCTAACAAACTGATTAAAAAAAAACTCCTATCATCTGGTAAAATCCTTTCTCTGGATTAACAGGGAAGTTACATTATTCTACAGGAGAAGAGGAAGGATTGCTCACATTTACCTGTTGGTTTAAGGATATCAGATTCAGGAAATTCATCAAAGTTTGAGGTATCATCAATGCTTTTAATTTCTATTGAAATTGCAGCCGGTCTCTCTCTGCCAAGAAGAGCAGGTTCAGCGTTAAGATTTCAAAGGCAGAAGGAAGCAGGATTCAGCCACTTTCCATTTCTTAAGAGAATCAAAGACTGAAGGTACCTAAACCTTAGAAAGCTTCAGATATGGAACAAAATACTCTCACCCACACCTAAATATAATAAATGCCAGGCAAGTGGCTCCCTTGGGTTGAAGAGGACTAGCTTTAGAGGGTCCCCGAGAGAAGAGCAACCTGCTTTTCTGCAAAGCATCTTACCTGATGTGCTCCCAATCTACCCCTTCAAAGAATGGGTTACTCTTTATTTCCTCCACACCAGATGCACCAATTCTGTGCTCCCATTCACAGCAAAATCTGGGATGGAAGGAAGAATGAAAATGAAGGAAGAATGAAAACGAAAGCATTCCATGCGCAAATGGAAAGGCTTTCTGAGCTGATACTGCTATGGTTTCTTAACATATAAATGGAGCAGGTCAAGAACTCCCACTGCAAATCCAACACACAAAGTTTATGTTTAGGAATGTCATGGCAAATGCTACAATTAAGACGTGGTTTTCTTGCCCGACAGGATAATATGCCCTTTCTATTTCAGGAGCAGCGTAGAGCAGGAGAAGATATAAAGCCTAAAAAGCTAGACATTTATATTTCTGTCCTGAAAATAGATATGGGATTGAAAATATAAATGAAAGAGCGAGAGTCAGCACCCACTGGGATACATCTGTATGCTCCAGCGCACACAACAGCAAAACCATCGCAGTTGTAAGACACCAGCTCTGGCAAAAAACGATTAAGTTGCTTCCACAGGAAGCTCACAGGCAGATAAAGAGCAGAAACACTCATATTTTGCCAGACCAGCAGCATTTACGTGGGAGCTGCTTTTTAATATAGTTCAGCCAGGGCTCCCCTAAATGACCTCCGAGACAAACGTATTTGACACGGGAGCTCAGCGTTTGATGAACGTACGTAACAGAGTGTGGGGTGGGCACAAGCATCAGGGGTTTTTCCACGTGAAACAGCCTATGAGAGGTTTTTTTTGCAAACACAGTACAGTTTGCAAGACAAGAAAATCAGTACTGTATTAAGTGGCAAACCGTATGGTCGGCACCTTAAAATAAGATCCTTGGCTTTATCAGATATCGGAACTTCTGGAGGAAATGTGAGAGTTTCTTTCCAATTCATGACTTTCTTATACGTTTCTTGAGGAGTCTCAGAACAGAATGGTGGATACCCTGAAAAGAAAGCAAAATACAATCTCATAGAAAGCAAAAATAGTTCCTGAAGTCTACAGTGCAGCAGAACAAAACCTCACAGACCAGACAAGGAAGAAGTGTTTGAGAGCCTGGCCCCGAGAAGATAAACCCAGCTGATGTCTTACAGCCCAATTCCTGCTTCAAACTTGGGCAATGTCCCTTTTCTTACCAATCAACATCTCGTACATGATGACCCCAAGTGACCACCAGTCGCAGAGCTTGTTGTAGCCGGTCTGCATGAAAACCTCGGGGGCGATGTAATCCGGAGTGCCCACGGTGGAAAAAGCCTGGAACAAATACCATCAGTTACACATTTTTAGAGAAAATGTGCCCGATACAGAAGCGGGAACTTAGGCAACAATGGTTATTTTGAGGAAGAGACCAGATTGTCTCGAAGATGCTTTAGCAAAGTTATTTAAAGCCTTTATTTCAAGATATGGAGAGCCAAAAATCAACACATTCATGTGGAAGAGCCTTAAAATACTGTCAGAGAAACAGGAAAAGGTACCACTGTCTACATACACCTTGGAAATGGGAAAATCTATATACACCCTGGAATGGGTCTTTAGCCCTTTATTATATCAGAAGTGACAAGAGCTGCTAGTTTTAGCTGGGAGGCATCAGATATTAATGTAAATAATTACGGCAGCGCTATCTCAGGCACATGTGTCACCAGCTGTTCAGCAGATGGATGAAGGACAAACTAGAGTCAGTCCTCTTTTTAAAAGAAAAAGCATTCATCTTTTTTATTTCAGCATCGGTCAGAACTCTGGAATGGCTTAATGCCCATCATTTAAATACACGTGCCCTTGGAATTCAGCAGCTCAGCAGGGAACATTTCCAACCAGGTAAAACGTTCTTACCAATTGCCGTCTATTTCTCTTCCATGTCTCTGCTTTCCTTTTGGAATTCATGTTCTGGAAAGCTGAAGGAGATCGAAATATATGTGAGTGCGTCCACCTGGTCACCCAACATACATGTTTTTACCCCAAAACCATGACAATAAAAATCTTTACAACATCAAAAAAGGTAGCCAGGGCCTGCCCAAGCATTTTGTGTTCAGCTGTGCTGGGAAGAGGATCCAGTCCCCAGAAGCTCATCACTGGTACCTACCAGCTAAAGTTTCCCCCCATGGTGAAGCTGGAGCTGTTTATGGAAGCCCACCTCAATCCACCTCGCTGAGGACAAGTCTCATCAGCAGAGATGAACTAATTTAACCTGGCCTTGCGCAGCTGACCTAGCCCAGTCTGAGGGGTGTCCCCGGTGGCAGGTGACAAAGCAAGGGATGGAACCCCTGCCATCGACACAGATGGTCACAAAGAGCACATCTGTCAACACCCTCAACCTATCAGCAACTTCCAAACCTATGGAATACTGATTAAATTTTATAAAGCCCTTTCATGAGTGATCCACGCTTTCGGTGGTTTTTTAACTCCATAATCCAAGTTTTACCCCTTGAGAAAATGACTATTCCAAGAGACTGGGTGCTCACTGGGTGATTTAAGGTACAGCTGGCATCTACCAACCCATCTACCAACCCCATCTACCAACACCTTTTCATTCCAGGTTTATTACACACGCAAAGAAAGGCTACAGCGGAGTCTGTTTCAAAGACAAACTTCTAGAAATTAAGACTTTTATGCATTTTAAAATAAGTAAAATGATTTTTATCAATAATATCTACACAAAATCAAAATTACAGCCCGTGATGCAATGTTGAATATTAGAGCCCCCTCTACAGCCTTCTAACCTCCCACTGAAATGAGTTCCATCTCCCCCCGACAGCAAGTTCACAGACACCCTGCTGAAGCTGAGTAACTTACTGAAGTCACTGGGAAGACTGTGGTTCAAGTTCCTATAAAATTCTGTTCTGTGGGCTTTCTTTAGTCCAGTACACAGCCCGAAATCAGAGAGTTTAACGTGGCCCTAGGGGAAAAAAAAATAAAACCAGTATGAGACATTATCATAGTGGGTAAAGCCTTCTACTTCTTCCCCCCCCTTTTTTTGTATAATAAATAAATGCACTCTTTTTGCATTCCTTGTTTTAGCCTAAGACTGGATGTGTACATAAAATCAAGCAATTAATACTTATCAAGGTATTAATAGTTCCATCCCTGCTACACAGAGAAAGCCCAGGAATTATTTCCTTCAAGAAGCCTCTGCTCCTGCGAGCTCGAAGCGAGAGCAAAGTCTCCAGAGGGAGCTGTAGTCCCCAGATCCAACATCAACACCAACAGATGAGGAAAAACACCTTAAATTCAGGGATTGGATCTCTCCTAGGGCAGAACATGCGACCACACCAACTAGGTGCAATTTTTAAATGTGTATCTAAAATACACGTCCTTTTCAAAGCCCTGAATTTCTCTACATCTAGGTGTAGAGGTACTGAGTTACAGCAGTAATTTCCACCGTGCATAATTAGCTGGTAAAGTATAATTATTTACTGTTGGCAGACTTCTTTTTTTCCAAACAAGCTAAATTTTAAGCAAACTCGTAGCGAGCAATAGGAAGACAGCGAAACAGCGAAGCTTTCCACAAACTGCCTCCAGTAACCAGCTGGAAGCAATGGGGTGGCCTTGAGAAATACAGCCCGATGCTGAGGGAGATGCCACCTCCATCACCAGCTTCACTCATGGAACTGCTCCATCCCGGGCATCTGATACCATCACCCACCCAGGAGCTGGCAAGAGGGAGCCCAACAGACTCGAGACCAAAAGGAAACATCTTTGACCAAAGGGAGAACTGAAACCGTATGTTTAAAATTGCAGCTGAAATAACCAAAAATAACCGAAACAACTCTCAGAACAGAACTCGGAGGTGAGACGTGAGCTGGAGGTGGAGGAGAGGTCTTTCTTGGCTTGGGTTGTGTTTTTTTTTCCCCAGCAATGCGGCAGATATGCCCCCAAAGCAAGAAGGAACAGGACTAAGGAAGAAGCACCGTCTTCCTTCACGACTGTCACCACTAGTTCAGGTCAATATTCAAAATTACAAGGTCTGTTTACTCCCCAGCCAATGGTTGGTGTGTACCTTGCTGTCCAGAAGAAGGTTGTCTGGTTTTATGTCCCGATGGATAAAACCCAGCTGATGGATAGAGTCGATGGCCAGCACGGTCTCAGCTATGTAGAACTGCGTCTCTTCTTCCGTCAGAGTGTCTTTTTTCATCAACAGCGTCATCATATCACCTAGAACCCCCCCAAAACCAGCAAAGGTAAATCCAAGCTAACACACAAACTCCACTCTCACTACTTTTGAAGGCATTTGCGAAGAAAAGAACTAAGATATTTAAAACCTTGGGAAGTCTAAATTGATTTTGTATAAATTAACAGAGTTCCCCAGCAGCTCCGTGACACATTCTTGTATTTCCACTGTATGGAAAGGCTCATACTGTAACTGCATGGAAATTCCTGAGATGGTTCCGTGGACAGAAATGAAATAGCGCTACAGGAGCATCCCCTAAACAAGAGCCACCCCTGGCTTTCCCACAGGCTTTCAGTGTAACTTTCTTCTTAGGTCAACAACAGCAGCGTTATCATTCAAGGATGAACTTCATCATCCTCTGAAAAAAAGGACCTTAAAAATTGCAAGGCAGCTAAAAGCAGAAGGTTAGAAAATCAAAAGCTGGTTATGGTTCTACAGAACACAGTAAAGATAAGAATTAGCAGAAGATTAAGGGCAAGTTTCAAACACCTGTAGCCAGGAGACCCAGGAAGATACCTCCAGCCTCACCCAAAGATCTCCATGCCCTAACTCCTAGAAGCAGAAAGCTTTACGATGGCTTCTTTCCTCACAAAGTAACATCCAAGACAAACACCACTCACAATCATAGAATGATATGGGATTGGAAAGGACCGCTGGAGATCATCCAGTCCAACCCCCTGCAAGAGCAGGTCCACCCAGAGCAGGTCCCACAGAAACATGTCCAGAGGGTGTTTGAATGTCTCCAGAGAAGGAGACTCCACCACCTCCCTGGGCAGCCTCTGCCAGGGCTCTGCCACCCTCAAAGTGAAGAAGTTCCTCCTCATGTTTAGATGCAACTTCCCATGTTCAAGTTTGTGCCCATTTCCTCTTGTCCTGTCCCTGGGCACCACTGAAAAAAGCCTGGCCCCATCCTCCTGACACCCTCCCTTTCAGTATTTATAGGTGTTGATCAGATCCCCCCTCAGCCTTCTCTTCTCCAGACTAAGACCCCCCCAGTCTTTCCTCATAAGAGAGATGCTCCAGGCCCCTCATCATCTTTGTAGCCCTTTGCTGTACCCTCTCCAGCAGTTCCCTGTTCTTCTGGAACTGGGGAGCCCAGAGCTGGTCCCAGTGCTCCAGATGGGGCCTTCCCAGGGCAGAGCAGAGGGGCAGGATGACCTCCCTCCACCTGCTGATCACATTCTTCCTGATGAACCCTGTATACTCTGTTTTTCCTTCTCTCTATAGTCACCACATACACTCTCATCCCAGACTCTGCTTGCAATTAAGAAGTTAGAAATCCACAAACAGGAGGAAAAAAACGCAGTCTTTTGATCTGAGGCATTTACCTCCAGGCAGGAACTCCATGATAAGGTAGAGGTTCAGCTTGTCCTGAAAACTGTAGAACATTTTCACCACCCACAAACTGTCTGCCTCCACCAGAATGTCCCGCTCCGCACGAATATGGCCAACCTGGAGAGACACACGTGCATTTAATTAATTACAAGTCTGTGAAATCAATGCATGCAGTAAAACATAGACAATTCAAATATTAGATTGAGAAGCATCAAATATTGAAAAGACAGAGTCAAACTTCTGCACGGGGGCACAGAAGACACCATCAAAATTTCAATAGTTTCACCCCTCGATGTTTTCAGGTAATAAAAAAAAATAGCTTAACATGTTCAAAATCAAATCTCAAAGTTACGCTCCTGACAGCAAGAAGGTGAGAAGCTTTCGTTAGACTGCTCTATTTTCACAGAATATTTATTTTTCATTTTCTTCCCTATCTGATAAATGCCATTTTACTCCTCAGCACCAAGATCCAAAAGACCCTTTTACATTCAAAAGTTTCCACTGGAAAGTTAATGGGGATTTTTTTGCCTTTTTCACACTTGAAGAAACCATAAATCGAGACGTTATGTAGGAAGGCAAGAGAGCACCAACCTCATTTTTTTAAGCAAAAACTCAAGCCAGAGAAATTCTGAACAACACGGTTCTGGGGAAAGATAATCGACGTTTATGTTGTTATTCTTTCAGTTCTTAGGGCACTTGGATCCCCTTCAAACCAGAACCGTACAAGTGATACGGGACACTCTGAAAACGCTTATCTTAAAACCACTTAGATAACACACCACTCCAAAACACAACTCATTACCCTTGGCAGATTCACGAGGGCAAACGTATGGTTGATTACCACCCAAGTTAATCCTGTAATCAAAAACATCTTGATTTTTTACAAAAATATCTAATAATTGGGGCTGTCAAAACCTACCTCTTATCTAAACGGTTCGCACGTCCTTTGGATACGGCTTCAGCCTGTTTCCCCCTGATTTAGCCCAAAGCACTGATTTCGCAGCGCTGCATAAAGCTCGTGGGTTTTAAACAAGTACTTTGAGAAATGGAAACCAGTTCCTGATTTTATGAGCACAAACACACAGTGCTTCCTCAATTCATCCCAGTCCTCAACCAGAAATGACTGTCTGGGACCATTATATTCCCAGAAGTACCAGCAGAGGAAAGCCTTAAAAACGTTAAACGCTGCTGCTTTATGTCTCCGAGTCGGAATTCCAGCAGTTGTATCACTTTGATATTTCTACCTGTTTCCATAAATCAGAAATGCAGTAAAACACCCATCCTGACATCTCCCCTGAATCACTTACACGTGTAACACACACGTCATCGTAAAACCAGGAGGAGGAACATAAATCAGACACACAGATTTTTTTCCTTCTCTTGCACTGGAGAAATACAAACGGAGTCCTTAAAAAAATGTCTCCCCTCAGCCTCCTTCTCTCCAGGCTGAACACCCCCAGCTCCCTCAGCCTCTCCTCACAAGACTTGGTCTCCAGACCCCTCACCAGCTCCGTTGCCCTTCTCTGGACCCACTCCAGCCCCTCAATGTCTTTTTTGTGGTGAAGGGCCCAAAACTGGACACAGCCCTCGAGGTGGGGCCTCACCAGTGCCCAGTCCAGAGAGATGATCATCTCTCGGGTCCTACTCACCATGCTGTTCCTGATACAGGCCAGGATGCTGGTGGCCTTCTTGGCCACCTGGGCACACTGCTGGCTCCTTTTCAGCTGACAGCTGACCAACACCCCCAGGTCCTTTTCCACCAGCCACTCTGCTCCAAGCGTGGAGCCTCCATGGGGTTGGTGTCATCCAAGTGCAGGACCCAGAACTTGGCGTTGTTGAACCTCATCCCATTGGCCTCAGCCCATCCATCCAGGCTGTCCAGATCCCTCTTTAGAGCCTTTCTACCCTCAAGCAGATTGACAATCCCACTAACTTGGTGTCATCATGGTCACTACTCACCTGCTCTTTCTCAAGCATATCAGCTTTACGGAGTATTTTCATTGCATAAACGTGGCCCGTATCTTTCTTCTGCACCAGTCGCACCTGGGAAGCGTGCAAAAATTGGGAGTCAAATATACGGCGTTATCACTGCAGCTCTTGACAAATTTGGGTGTCAAGCCCTTGGCTTCCATTTAATGAAATCAGACCAGATTATAAAACTAAAAAGCACGACATAGTAATGGCCAGACAAGTTCTGTTCATTCTAGAGAAGAAATCGATCTATCAGAGGTGACACACTGAGCCATCAAACACCTGAAGCAGATGGTCCAAAGCCACCTTCGCTGAAGGAGGCCACCAGAAGTGGCCCCAGCTCTCCCTGTCTCTATGGCCAGGAGGGCACAATCAAAGGACACGGCCAAACTTGGATTTAATTTGCCCATCGAGTCCTTTTCAAAAGCACTAATGTTCCTTTTAGCACATAATATTTTTAAACCAGCATTTATTAGGCATAAAAGCAGATGCACGTGACTGTTAAGCTAAAAATCAATCTGCAGTTGTTAAAAACATTTATCCTTCACTGTGTAAACCATACAAGTCTGTGACAAATACCAGTGCCAGTTTGAAAATGCTTTTAAGTCATCTCTTCTGGACCAACCTCTCCGAATGCTCCTCTACCGATGACTTTTAGAGACTCAAAGTCTTCCAAACCAAGCCTCGTTCTCTTTAGGCGAAGAAACTCCGTTTCCTTCTGGGCGTGTGCTGATCTCCTGATTCTTTTCTAGAGTTTAGGGAAAAATAACCACAGTAAGAATTCTGCTGGAGGGCTCTGGAGGGATCCCAGTAATTCCAAGTAAAGATCCCAGATCACCATTTATAAAGGAAAATTATTCGTATTTAACCATTAAGGTAATTTTCCCGTATTCATTACCTCTTCATCTTTTAAGCCTTCTTCTTCCATCATTTGTTCTAGCTTCTTTTGTCTGTAGCAGAGACAAATCAGAAAAATAAAGGTTGTATCGTTAATGTGGTTTCTTAATTGCACGTATCTGACACCTCTGCTCTGTGTTTGATGTGAAAGCAGGACGTAATGCCAGCACATAACAATGTAAATGAAATATAAGGGAAAATCAGACATGAGATGAATTTTGAAGTATCTAATATTACAGTTTTACCACTCCAGCCTTCTCCTCTTTAATTTTGACAAAATCTAAACCTGTCTGGAGTTTCACATCTTATTCAAATGTATGTTTTCGTTGTCCAGGAACACAGATTAAGGAGATCTGGGTTCAATTCTTGTCTCTCTCTGACAGCTGGGCAAGTCACTTAAGGCCAGAGCCATAATAAATATTTCAGCACCAAAGTCTCCCTTATTCCAGGGAGAATTTGCTCTCTCGACATCTCTGGGGATCTGGGCAGTAATTTCTCTGCATCTTGAATTCATCACATGCAAAATGAGAAAAGTGACATTCTACTTCCTAATAACCGAGATACTTAAAATATTTGGGAAGAGGAAACACGTCTGTATGCATTCTCCTCCCTTAAAGAACCAGAAATATTTACAGCCTTAGTAGAAATGTTTATGATTATTTGGAGAAAATTGATTAATTGGAGGCAAAGAAAGGAAGGAAATAAGACTTTGGGGCAGGGGGGTGGCTTCAGGGGACGTTTGTTACGATCTTTTCCCCAGTACTGATCACATAAGGAGCTGGCAGAACTACGATTGGTGTTGGGGGTGGGTTTTTCCCTCTCCATGTGTGGGGTTTTTTGGTATAGTATTACAAATGTACTAAAAAATTCCTTGTCTTTATGCAAGTCATTCTTCGCAAGATCCTCTTCCTGCCTCCAGGGCCACTTTGCGGCTGCTGCGACGTGATATTTTGGGTTATTGCTTCCACAATCGGGCACATTGAAATGGCTTTGCCCTTCTTTAAGTACCCCACGAGCGCCATCCCGTCACCTCCTTTGACACCCAAAGCACCAACTCCAGCGACAAACGGCGGCTGCCGCAGAACTCAACAGCTCAAAACAACAGAAATTCCCCCAAATATCCAGAGTAGGTCCTGTCTGCACCTCAGCCTACATTTTGTCAACACCATTGTGTAGACATCCTTGTGGCCAAGGCCAATGGCATCCTGGGGGGCATCAAGAAGAGCGTGACCAGCAGGTGGAGGGAGGTCATCCTGCCCCTCTGCTCTGCCCTGGGGAGGCCCCATCTGGAGC
>JAOTQQ010000013.1:2118345-2135210 GCA_026546715.1 Gallinago undulata
GGGAAGTTGCATCTAAACATGAGGAGGAACTTCTTCACTTTGAGGGTGGCAGAGCCCTGGCAGAGGCTGCCCAGGGATGTGGTGAAGTCTCCTTCTCGAGACATTCAACCCCCCATGCTCACGTTCCTGTGGGACCTGCTCTGGGTGGACCTGCTCTGGCAGGGTGTTGGACTTGGTGGTCTCCAGAGGTCCCTTCCAACCCCATATCATTCTGTGATTCTGTGATTTAAACTGCAAATTGTGCATCCACAAACACATCTTAAAAAAACCTATAACTTATAATATCCAGTGTGTTTGTTCAGCCAAAGTCTTGATGCTAAAAGCCCCTGTCATTGAGGTTTTGGGAGCAGACGATAGCGCTTGTAATAAAAATGAAGAGCTATGCAAAGAGAAAGAAAGGAATTAAATCAGTGATATTTTCTGTTGGGATTAGACCTCAGCCTCTCCTTACTAATTCGAAGCTTTGAAGAAAATATATCTGCAAGTTAGTATTTATTTCTAAATTGCTTCCTCATTTCTGCAGTTACTGTATTTAGCAGGAGCCCTCTTGGATCTAGTGAGGGTTTTGGCAGCAAGTCTGCAAGCGAAGGAAGGCTGAACCGTTCTGATAATTGTGATTATAGACTCCACGGCAAGTTGGGAGAACATCAGAAGTCCCAAAGCTACAACTTGAGGGTGTTCAGAAAATTAGAGGGTTCCAGCCAAAGGAAAGTAAATGGAATACTTCTCTGTTAAATCACTTAGATTTTGACTTATATATTTGGAGAATAAGTCTTGTGAGGAACGGCTGAGGGAGCTGGGGGTGTTCAGCCTGGAGAAAAGGAAGCTGAGGGGAGACCTTCTCACTCTCTCCAACTCCCTGAAAGGAGGGTGTAGCCAGGGGGGGTCAGTCTCTTCTCCCAAGGAATAGGCCATGGGTCAAGAAGAAACTGCCTCAAGTTGCCCCAGGGGAGGTTCAGATTGGATATTAGGAAAAATTTTTACACGGAAAGGGTTATTAAGCCTTGGAATGGGCTGCCCAGGGAAGGGGTGGAGGCACCATCCCTGGAGGGATTTAAAAGCCAGGTTGACGTAGAGCTTAGAGACATGGGTTAGTGATGGTTTTTATCAGAGTTGGGTTGATGGTTGGACTTGATGACCGTAAAGGTCCCTTCCAACCCAGACAATTCTATGATTCTATTTAAAGAGACGCCATCGGTTCAGCCAACTCCCAGAGGACTCAGCATTGAGTGATGGTCCTTACAGCAATCCCTCACCATCTGTGAAAATTTTAGCTCCCTTTATCAGCCAACTCCATCACACATTATAGAACCACAGAATGGTTTGGGTTGGAAGGGACCTTAAAGCCCACACAGTGCCACCCACTGCCCTGGGCAGGGACACCTCCCACCACACCAGGTTGCTCCAAGCACCCTCCCACTTGGCATTAGAATCCAAAGTAAAATTGATGCTCTAGAATGAGTTTTCAACATTACAACCAGGGACATAAAATGGGGAGAGGCAGCAGAACAGACAGAGGCAGGACAAACGTTGGCAAAAGTCACCTCAGAATTGCACCAGAATGATCCCAGCACATCCCAAAGTTAGTTTCAACTTAAGTCACATCATCAAATATATGTTTTTCCTTGAAAAACTTGATAACAATCATATCCCTTTTACATTTGTAAGCATGTTTCAATTCATTTCAGAAGAAACTCAAAACTGTTCTTCTTTCAGAAGGAACCCAGGAGGTGCCCATGGCGGGAGCTCAAGTTCACCCTCAGCAAAAACCATCTACTTGGGCTTTGGCTCCAAAAAAACAGACACAGTGACTGCCTATTTTTGGCTCTTCCCCAGTTTGGAAAGGAAGCTGGGATGACTCTTACCTCATCTCTCGTTCTTCGTGCTGGGCGATGAGATTGCTGTAGAAGTTTTCTAAGGTCACCTTTGTCATCGTAACTCGCTCCTTGGTGTGGTTACTCATGGAGGAGCACGGAGTCGGGCCCGTCATTGCCATGGCTATTAGGAGAGAAAAAGGGAGGCAACGTTTAACGTTATAAATGATAAATAACCTTCCAACGAGAGCTGCAATCAATTAAGTGATGCTGAATCACACAGATTTTGGCAGCAAATACTGAGGGCCCCGTTGCCTAAACTAAGATGAAGTAGGGAAAAGTCTTACAAAATAAAGGTACCAGTCAAACTTCCTGTTTTGAACATTTTTGATCTGAAAATAAGAGGGAAGGAAACTTAAGAAACACGATGCCTCAAAAACCACAATTTCAGGCAGTGCTGCAAGTGCTTGTTTCTCCTGAGAGGTATTTTATCTTCAATAAATGTCAAAAATTCAGAAAGGCCGGACTGAAACATCTGATCCCAAAGCTCCCCCTTCCTTCGGCTCTCGCGGGAACAACTCCCACTGTCTCCTCTGCTCCTGCCATTTATCAAAATCCCCAGAGCCGTTGAGGAAGGAGGGAAAAAAAAAAAAAGAAAAAAAAAAGGGGGCATTTTGTTGTGTTTAAGCACTCTCACTTTTACTGGGCGCTTTCACATGGAAATTGGGCAAAGTCACCATCCCTGGGTGTGTTCAGGAGTGGTGTTGGGGGGTACGGTGTAGGGGAGAAGTCTGTAGAGCGGGGTCGATAGTTGGCCACCTCGATGATCCCAAGGGTCTTTTCCAACCTGAATGATTCCATGAAAATCCAGAGGAACCGTTGCCTTGCAACAAAATTCTAGTTTAAGGAAAAAAAAACTCCAGTTAAGTATCCCACGTTTCCAAACTGGGAGACGTGTCAGCACTTCCAACCGGCAGCGCAGCTCCACTGGGTAAAAATGCCTTAAAAAAGTGCACATTTCAAGCAATAAACGAGCTCTTTGCCTGGTTCTCCCGGTGACCCCGTAACTGAGTCGGGTAGAACCCCATTTTCCAACTATTACTGGAAACTGCAGCCCCGATAGAGGCTTAGAGACAGACTCTCCGCTCTTTTATGAGTTATTTTTTTCTGTTTACTTTTCGCAGATCTTTACGAGGCACCGGTTTATTGTCCCTTCGCAAATCGGGTCCTTTAGAGCCACCGGGTGTTTCCGTGGCTGCGTTTCCCAGCTCGCTCACAGCAAAGGTAAAGTGGGAGATGATGTGGGAGATGATGGGAGATGGTGGAAGATGATGGTGGGAGATGATGGTGGGACCCCAGCTCCGTGGTTTTTTGGGGGATGGAGCTATGTTTTTTATATTCCAGAGGAGCTGCAGCTGCCAGTGCCACCACACTCTGCGGGATAGGGGGGGGTGGCACGTTTTATCCCATCCCCACTTCCAAAAGAACAGAATGGGAACAGAATCCGGCAGAACCGGGTTACCGGGGGGGGGGGGGGGGGGGGGGGGGGGGAAGGGGCACACTGAAGGTGGAATGAAAAACGGGGAAGGAAAGAGAAAGTAACGGGCTGGCAGGCAGCCGTGCCAAACTACCTGTTGGTGCCCCCTGTACGAGGACCCCACCACCGCTCCCCGGACCCGGGATGCTCCCGGTACCCGGGCTCCACCGGAGCCGGTCGGGGGCCAGGCAGACCCTGGGGGGGGGGGGGGGTTCGCGGCCCTTCCTGCGGCCCGACCCAGCAGCATCACCGGGAGCGGACAAAAGGGGCCCAATTCCCCCCTCCCCCGCCAAACCGAGGGGAACGGGGGTGTCCTAGCCACCCTCCCCCCCCCGGGGCCGCGCCGCTGGAGGGACCCCGCTGCCAGCCCCACCGGATCGGGGGGCTTCGGGGGTGGGCGGCCTCTGTTCCCCCCCCCTCCGGGAGCGGCAAAGGGCCCCGGGGGGAGGACGGGGAGAGTATACGGAGCACCGGGAGGGGGGACACACAGGGATCGCCATGGCAACGAGGCGGGGACGGCTTACCGGAGCCCCCCCGGGAGGGGGGCGACGAGGAACTGAAGGCGACGGCGGGGTCCCAGGCGAAAGGGCTGCGGAGAGGCGGCGGGGAGCGGAGTGAAGATGGGACCTGGAGCGGGGCGACCGGAGCTCCCCCCCCTCACCGTTACCGCCACCGCCCCCCGCACCGCCGGCGACCCGGACGGGACGAGCAGCCCCAGGGACCGCTAGGGCAACGCGCATGCGCCACCATCCCGCCCGCCCCGCCCCCTGCCCGCGAGCCGCCCCGCCCGCTCCCGCCACCGGCGCGTGCGTCTGGAGGCCCCGGGGAGGGCGGGAGGGGGGGGGGGAGCGGCCTGGCACATGCGCGGTGCGATGCGGGCGGCCCTCAGGGGAGCTGGGGCAGGCCCGGGTGTGGGGAGGGCGGTGACGCCCACCCGCTTTAATTCAAATTAGCCCTTTTTTCGTCGTTGGGCCCAGCCTGAGGGAGCAGCGGTTGAAGCCGCAGGGTGCCGGCCTGCCCGCCCGCCCGCGGTGCCGCTGTGGGGAGGAGGCCTTCATTCCCTCCCTCCCTGTTCCCCACAATGGCGCTGTGGCTTCACAGCTCACCCCCCGCCTCAGCTCCCCGTCCAGCCCGCGGGGGACGGCAGGTTGGTCTTTCCCCCCCTTCCCCACAGGGTATGGATGCTCTCGGTCACTGTGCGATGACCACAGGGGTGAGGCGTACCCGGGGACAGGTCCCACCGAGGCCAGGACTTAGGAAAGTGTCCATCAGGGCAGGAGGAGGCTGCATCCACGTGTGGACTGACCCACAGCGGGTTCTGAGAGGTTTGAGACTGTCACCACCAGGTCCCCTGGGGTTTGTCCCCCAGCTCTGAGGTCTGGCACAGCCTGGAGATGGGTTTGGGGGAGGAAAGGGTCCCACGTCCCAGCAAAGGCCTGACTTAGGCAGTGTGACCCGTTCACATCCCAGTCTCTTCTCCTCAGGGTTGGCTGAAGCCGCCAGGGTCAGTAATGGTCTGACTGGGAATCTAATGGGGAGCTCTGAGGAACAGCGTGAGGAAAGAAATGGGATTCCATACTCATCCCAGATGTATAGAGATACCAGCAAAAAAAAAAAAAAGATTTTGCTTCATTTATTTATATTTCTACCAAATGAAGCAAGCGCAATTCGGAAGGTGAAAAGGGTTTTTTAATGTTAACAACATCAAGGTGTTCTTGGGTTTTAATCACTGAGAAATGCCTTCTGCACATGCAGCTGGAGGTTATGAGCAACAGAGGAATTTAGGATTTAAAATGGCGTGTGCAGTCCCTACATGACAGAAATGCTGATGTATTTGTAACACACGTGACATTTAATTTCTGAAAGACTTAATCTTGCAATTAAACTGGGCCTTGCTTTGCTTTGGCAGAGCTGGTCAGTTTGACATTAAAGGTGAACAGCAGAATCGTGTGCTGCCTCTTTCAGGAAACACAGACGTCCTCACGCAGCTGGTTTTCTGCTGACAAAACTTGATGTGCTGTGGGAGCTCTTGGGGAGGACTTCACACGAACAAAGAGAAGGTAGGAAATCTTGAAACAAAAGGTTCAAATAGGGACCCTGGAAGCTGCTTCTCATCTTTTCCACCAGCGCGTCTGGGGCTTTGGCTGGGAGGGTGGGGGTCACTGCCAACTTTTATCTCTGTGGCCTGGCAAAAGTTTGCCACCCTGAAAGAAAACCTGAGAGATGAGAGGCTTAAAACGTTCCATCTGCTGGAGAAGCAGGAAAAACCAAACCTTTGGACCTACAGTATAAGGAAAGTCATTAGTGCTGCAGAGCAGGACAGGTGTGAAGTAAGACCATCTGTATGAGGAGGAAACAGCTTTGTGAGTCAAAACATTAGGCTGCAAGTGAGGCTGTTGAATAGGGGGATTAATGAGCCAAACTTCCTGCTGCGTGTGGGCTGCCGGAGCTACCAAGAACTGCCACAGCCCCACAGTACCAGGGAGGGCCCTGCCATGGGGAGAGAGGGTTGTGGCCAGGGACAACGGAGCCCGTCTCCCAGTCACAGCACACACTGCCCACAGGAGAGAACCCAGGCCCTCAGAAGGGGCTCCGTTCAACATCGAGGAGTAGTTAATGGAGCAAATGGACATTATTTTTCTTTTGCGGTTCACTTTGGCGCGAGAGCTTTTCCTTACAAGGTGACATGTCTAAAGCAACGGGGGGACTGAGCTGGGTTGAGGTTAGTGGGAGATGTTCTGCGGGAAGGCGCTGGGACTTCTCTTGCTGCCCAGCTCTTGGATTTGAAGGAGGTTGAAAAGGTCTTGTGGATTCCAGTCGCCCTTTGGGCTCTTCGTGTTCTGCAGCGAATCCAACGGCTTTAACGGAGGGAAGCCCTGTTCTTTGTCCGTCAGTTCCAGCAGCTGCTTCATCAGGCTTGAAGTCTCATCTCTGCTGATGCCGTTGTAGGGATCTGAGGGATCTTGGCTCTTCTGCGAATCCCACGTGGCATCTGAGAGCGAAATATCCCTGCTGCTGGCCGTGTGCACGCTGCCCAGGGCATTGTGGAGCCACATCAGGCGTTTCAGCCCTTGAAACGCCCTCCCTTTGTCATGCATGAGCTGATGCTCTGTGACAGCTCTCTTACTGCAGGGAAGAAAGAGTTAATTAGGAACCAAGCACAGCTGGATCCCAGCTGATTTGCATCCATCAATTTTAGATGCTTCTCTGAGCTGGGGAAGAAGCACCAGAGGTGTCTCCACCCCATGTGGAGGACAGCCCTGAGGTCAGGCTGGTGATTTCATACCCTTAGTGTTCTAGGATTTTGGGGGTTGTTTCTTTCCTTCCAGAGCTCTACGTCGGGAGTAATTTAACTGATATCAGTGGCGTTCATGAAATGAAAATAAACCCTTATTTTCTTCAGATAAACCAAAAAATTTAAGGGGAGGGTGGGCTAATTCTGAGATGCAAATATTACTGGATTTCAGATAGCAGATAACTGCAGCTCTAGGCTCCCTCTGAAAATTTGGATCTGAATGGGAACCTAAATATGGAATTTTAGTATGTGCCATTTCCATGGCTTGCCTTGAACATCCTTACATGGTTCCCTAAACTGTGTTTAAGAGCATCAGCTGAAATATGGTATACGTTATACATCTAAAAATGCAATTGGTCTAATTTTATACTCCATAAAGGGCAATTTAAATGTTGCCGTATCAAATGTATAGAATTTTCCTTCCCCCGTGCCCTTCACCCATGCCAGCAGCGGAGAGCACAGCCCCTTACATCAAAGGCAAGCAGTCTTCTAAGGATAGTAAGTAAAAGGATGACATTGCTTACTTTTCAGTGTCTTGACATGTTGCAAAACAGGCAAAAAAAAGAATTGCCAAAAACGTAACCATCTGCAGAGATCTCTGGGGCAGGAACATTTTTCTCTCTTCTTTGAAGCTGCTCCACGGGATGAGGCGCTGACAGTACGATCAAAAAAAAAAATTTTTTTTTCTGCCTGTTCTTTCTTTCACCTGATAAAATGAATTTCAGCCTTTAAGCACTGGTAAAAGCAGAACGTTGTACTATGGTACATCATCCCAGGAACTCCCAGAGCATCAGCCGCATGGATTTCTAACATACACCAGTAAAAGATGAATAGATTTAATAACATATTTCTACATTTCTTTGCTAAGAATCCTAATCGCCTTTTCCACTATTGCCTTCTTCCCACTCATGCATTTGCAAGCACTGAAGATTATTTAATTTAGAACTGGTAAAAGACTTTCCTGATTAAAAAAACCTAGCAGAAATTAAACAAAAAGATGAGGATTGCTGCCTAAGAAACCTGTCACAACACTCAAAGAGTTTATGACAGGACTGTGCAGATCAAGTTAAAAGCTGTTCACAACCCTGGGGTTCAGACCCTTAATAATACAACCTTTTCCACAAGCCTTTAACTTCGACCCAACAAACTTTAATAATTAATAGAGGTGAACTGATTTAATTTCATTATGATTTGTTCCCTTGTGAGTTACAGTAAGACTTTCTGAGCAGGTAAAAAACCTCAGTTATTTAATGTTTCTTCATTAATATATAAAAATAGCCAAAAGATTTCACTACTCTAGTCCCTAAAGGGGCTCCAGGAAAGCTGGGGAGGGACTCTTGATGAGGGAGGGGAGCCTCAGGACGAGGGGGAAGGGTTTGACCCTGAAAGAGGGGAGATGGAGCTGAGATGTGGGGCAGAACTTGTTTGATGTGAGGTTGGTGAGAGTCTGGCCCAGGTTGCCCTGAGAAGCTGTGGCTGCCCCATCCCTGGAGGGGTTCAAGGGCAGGTTGGAGGGGGCTTGGAGCAAGCTGGTGTGGTGGGAGGTGTTCTTGCCCAGGGCAGGAGGTGGGACTCAATGATCTTTAAGGTCCCTTCCAACCCAAACCATTCTATGATTCTATGAATAGCAGTGCTGACGCCCATCAAGCGTGATTAGACTTATACTGGGTTTCTTTTCTGTAAAAAATAAAAGTGGATTTCTGGCTTAGGGAGGGACAACTAGAAAATGTAATTGTGCAATGATTATTTTCATCTAAATTCAGATCTATAGCTGCTCCTGGCGTTGCTGCGCCTCCATCTACTCATCCTTTCGAGGCCACTGAACCCTTTAATGCCAGGTTTATCCTTAAAATGTCTGCTTTTTTTTTTTTTTACAATAATGACTGTACTCTCCTTTTAGGATTGGCTCCAGCCTGTCCCTTCAGTCATTTACTAGCAAATCCTCTATTAATTGTTACATCAAAACCTGGATAGACAACAAACCAAAAGTTGCAGGATTTAAATTGTTATTTAAGAATAGTAAAGCCATGCACCCATCTAATGAGGCTACTAATTTTTTGAATAAATACTTTTTTTTGTGCAGAAGCAGTTTGGGTTAGTAAAAATCTCAGCATCTCATTGACAGACCTTTCTTTATACTGACTTGAATATTCAGTTGTTAATGACTGAAAAACAAATTATACATTTGGTTGTACAAAATTAAGCTTGTTCTTAATAAAGTCTCCACTATTTTGTGAGTAATTTCCTTGGACGATATGTTCAAATTAGATTAGACCTGAAAGAACAAGTAGGTACTGGTTCCAATTTAAAACTTTTTGTATTAAATACATATATATATATATGTATTTACATGCTCTGTGATATTTGAGGTTATACTAGTGTAGAACTGCTCGTACCTAATGAATAATCTATACTTTCTTATTGTGATCAACAATAAACTATATATTAATTAAAAAGCATCTTCCAGTTACAAAAGTAACATTATCTACTTACTGATGATGCCGTAGAGATCCCGGTGAAGTTCTGCTCCACACAGATGTGTCTCCTTGCCGGTCCTCCCGTGACGTTCCAGTTGCAATGTTCCAGTTGCAATGACAACGACTCCCTTTCACCACCTTTTATACCTGCCCAGAAACAATAGAAACGATCCCTGCGGCGCTTTGTGACTAAGAGTGTTCCTCTTGTGTCACCAAAATGAGACAGCTCCCCATTTCCAGCGATAATAAATCTGGGATTCTGAAATGTCCTGTTCAGCTGTGACTAAGGAAAAGATCACAAATTTGGGGACAGTATCTTACTCCTTTGCTGGCTCTCCTCTTCCCTGAGAACTTTTTATTCTAATTCTGCCCCAAGATGATGGAAAAGGGAAATTCAGACCTGTTATTTCTGGTTTGATCAGGAAAAAAGTCTCTGGTATGTGAAAGAGATCTCCCTCCTTTGCTGTCCCCACGGACCCAGGTATCAGACACTAATGCTGCGTAGGAAGAATCTAAATCAACAATAGGGATGAACTCTGTAATGCCAGTTATCAGACAAAATGGGACAGTTACAGAAAATTGAAGGAGCTAGTAAATAAGATCCCTCTGGATTTTAATGTTCAGGACAAATTTCATTGAAATCCATTGATTTTCCAGTGAACATACTTGTTTTGAATCTTGGAAACTGGGGAGATACAGAGAAGACTTATCAACTGGCTAAGAAATAAAAATGCAAGTGGTAGCTCAGGCAAAAAGCCGAATTCTGATATGCTTTGAAGCTGGGCGAGTTGCTGCTGCGTGAGGTTTTGTATTCGTTTTATGATCTCTAACCAGGTAATTTCAATCGAATTTGGATACTCAGGATGTGGCCAGACCACTAGGCTGCAAAAGCAGTTTATTTAAGAGTTCCTGTTTCTCAAAGCGAAAGGAAATGAATGTATTTGTCACCTCTAAGGAAAACTTCCCTGGAAGGATTGAAAAGATAATTTGCTTGGTGTTATCAGGAGCTACCGATTCCTTTCACGGAGGCACAGCCATACCTTCCCCTTCAGCCCAGCCTCAGGTGAAGGCAAACGCATTGTCCTCATGGAGACAGGCCCCATTAGCAGTGCCCACACGACCTCATTTCTTCTCACAGCTTCTCTGGACACCAAATTGCTTTTTATTATCTTCCTCACGACGGCTTATTTTGAGCCCCTCTATTTCAGAGCAATCAAATAACCGTTCCCTGATTTCATTACCTGAGTCCCAATTGTTAAGGAGAGTGTCAGTCGTTAAAGTGAACAAAGTGTATCGCCAATTAACGATGACATTTGTTAAATGTTGGTAAAACAGGGGTCTGTGTCGCATCTTGGTTTCCAGGGTAGCAGTTACGCTGCCGTTACACTGAATTATCCACCTGAGAAACCCAGGTTTCTTGGTTACATCTTCAAGGACTAATAAGCATTGGCCAAAGTCATGTCCAAAACATCTGGTCTAATTCATCCTTGAACTTTTAGAGTCTCTATTATATATAATGGGTTTTCACTGAATGCAGTTACCTGCGTCTCCAACGGAAGAACTAATACCCCATTAATCCGAGGGGCTGCAGGAGATGCTGACATGGGGTCGGTAAATGGCCACTTGAAGCATTCCATAATGGCCCAACTGCATTGCCATGGCTACACTCTTCCATTGGCTATTTCTTTCCACCCAAGGATGTAGAAGAAGTAAAAATAACCTTGGATGTGACTTTGCAATATCGCCCAGAGGGGTGCGTGTGAGGGCAGACCACGCTGAAGTTACGTCTTTGAGAAGCACCTGGTGCGAGGACTTACTGGTACCAGCAGTGCTGTAGGGAAGAGATGCTGGGCAGGGGTTGACTTCCATGGTCTGCAATATTTCTAAAGAAAATATAAAATACATTCAGGGAACAGCTTATACCACAGCCACACATTTAGTAGTTAATACTTCTAACTGTGGTGGGAATGTTGCTAATTGGGAGGACACCTTCATACTCTCTACAACTCCCTGAAAGGAGGGTGTAGCCAGGGGGGGTCGGTCTCTTCTCCCAAGGAACAGGCAATGGGACAAGAGGAAATGGCCTCAAGTTGTGCCAGGGGAAGATTAGGATGGATATTGAGAAAATTTTTACATTGAAAAGGTTATTAAGCCTTAGAAGAGGCTGCCCAGGGACATGGTAGAGTTGCCATCTCTGGAGGTATCTAAAAGCTGGGCAGACGTGGTGCTGAGGGACATGGGTCAGTGGTGGTTTTTGTCAGTGTTGGGTTGATGGTTGGACTCGATGATCTGAAAGGTGGTTCTACAATTCTCTGACTCTAATTTCAGCAGGAGAGCTTGCGTTCCCAGGTGATTTTTGTAGTGGGTATATTTTCAGCTCTCTGCAAGAGCCCTGGGTAGCATAGAGCCGCCAAAGAGCCCATTCTGCCAGGGAAGTTGCCAGCAAACCCGGCTGACTGGAGCTGGGTGACCTCAGGGCCTCTCTCCGAGCAGACCTGGAGCCATCAAAGGTTTTTAGCCTTGGCTTCAGAGCCTTCACTCCCACCCTCTGGCTTTTCCTGGCCTGACTTGCGTTAGAGGGTGCCTTTGCTGTTCCATCGCCTTCTTCAGCGGGAGGGTGTGAGCCAGGAGGGCTGGGAAAATTACGGTTTCCCAGTGAGTGAGTCTTTTGTTTTCCTTTCCAGTCCTCTCCCCGGGGAGGCAGGTGGAGGAGGAAGGAATATGGCTGCAGAGCAGGAGAGAAAAAGGAAAAAGAAAGCCTGGAGGCCCCTTTGAGGGGGAAGAAGGAACTGGGGGGAGGGAACGGAAAGCAAAGAAAATGTGTAAATAGCCTCGTTAGGGCAAGGGGGATCCTCTTGCCTGGGATTTTAAAAGTTAATTAGACAAAGACTGTACTGCATCAAAGGAATCCTCTATCTGTGGGGAGATGGAGACAGATCTGATGAATTTCTTCCATGTGCTGTTCCCTCTTACTCACCACTAAACAGGAGCGTGGGCTCCCAGAGGGCTTCATGCTTCTCAAATGTAAAAATCTACTTTGTTGGGTTTTTTTTTTAATTATTATTTTTTTTTCCGTAGCTGCTCTTAGCCCAACAGACTAAAATTGGTATGAGCTGCTCAGCGCCGTGTGTGGAAAGAAAGGCACCGCCCTGTTGAGAGGAAACTGTTTGACCACACTTGGATGGTAAATATAGTTCCCCTGCACCGCTGGTGAAGCGCTTGTAATGAACGGCTGCTTTCCCTTCCTGGCCTCCTCTCTGAGAGGATGAGAGAGGAAATGACACCTCGAAGCACACCCAGAGGCCACCAAGGCTTTTGCACCACCATACCCGCATCACTGCCACGACGGGGGGCCACCACTAGCCCTCTGACCCGTGAAGATGGAGCCAGCAGCAGCATCGCTCCTGGATAAAATTCATCTTCAGGCTTCTCCTCCATTCTGGTGCTTATAGTTCTTCTCTGTCACCTTCTTATTGCTGGTGGGGACAGTCTGGTGCGATCCATTTTGGGGGTTCGGCTCCAGGGCCGTGTGGGCAGTTTTTAAATCCTGGCACCTCATCCACTAACGCACTGCATCATCCCAGAGAGAACTCCCATCTTCCAGGGAATTCAAATTGACACTGAGCAGCAGTGAGTCAGGCTCACTGAATTTTCCATTTTCTGATTTCGAGCCAGATTTACAGAAGCACCGGAGGCTCTGAACACAGTAGCAGGGGCAAGTCCTGCAAAACCTGCCCTGGAGCCAAGCCTGGGCCTGACTCTTTCCTTCCCCAAATAGTCTCTAGATGTAGTATTTTTTCTGCGCAAACCGCATTTAGGTGAAGCCGAGACAAAGCCTCCAGTCCCTTGTGCTGTTCTTGGAACGCCCACTGGGCTCTCCAAGCTCATCCCTGTCGAGCGGTATCGCAGGGTGTCTGAAGAAGTCTACTGAGAGCAATCTGAGGAGAAAAAAAAAAAACAAAACAGAATAAAAGGAGAGGTGTTCCCCAGGGCCATGGGACCTGCCTGCCCTGGAGAGGCCAACGCCGCCATCTGGTGCCCAGAGCTGGGTTTGGTTCTGGGGCAGCCCCAAATCCTGCCTGAGAAGCCAGGGAGCTCCGAGATTACCGAGAATCCAACATCTTGTCCCCAGGCTTTATACTAAATGGGGTGCCCAGTCACCAATGGTGTTTCTTTTAAGGTTTGAGAAACCCATAACAATTTATTGTTGTTCAGACAATCATTCTCTCGCCCAGTGACCCCTCCCCACCCAGGAAGGGGAATTGGGGAAAAACAAGGAAACCTGAGGGTTGAAATAGAAATAGATTTAATAGGATAAGACTAATAATTAGCAGTTACACTAAAGAACCAGTATTGATCCTGATACCAGGACTATCCCCAGGCCACTCTATCCCAGGAAGCCGTCCCCTCCAAGCAGGGACAGCCAGTGTGGGACACTGTATGCGCTGCGGCTTCGGGAGGAAGGGAAGGGCGCAGGGCACTGGCACCGGAGCAAGGAGTTCTCTGGATCCCAGCCATCAAGGGAGAGAGAGCTTCACAGCAAACTTTCTCATTTATATTGAATGTGACGTTCGTGGTATGAAATAACCCTGTTGGCAGCTTGGGTCAAGTGCCCGAGTCTTGTTCCTTCTCATCCCCACACCCAGTGAGTTGAAAACACTGAGACCTTGAATCCCACACCCCAGAGCTGGCTGTAAAGTAAATATTTTCACAAATTCAGACACTAGAGTCTTCTAAAAGTGCATTTTTTTTCCCCAGCATTAGAAGATAAATTAGTCCTATGTTGCTCAACTCAGGACAGTTTCTTCAAGGACCAAATTGGCCAAGAGCTGGTCTGGATTTCTCCTTTCTTTACAGTGACAGCACAAGGTGTGCTGGCCTGAGAGCAGTGCCTTGCTCTGCCACCACACCGAGGCCATGGGGCTCCTGGCACTGGGGCTGGGGTTGTGACCAACACCCAGCCCTCAGATGGACAAGGTGCAGAATGAGGTGGGATCCCACCAAGGCTCTCACCTGGAAAGGTGGGGATGAAGGCTGAGGCACTTGGAGTCTCTAAGAAACGTGTCATTCAAGAAAACGGACATCCTCCTAATTAATCCCAAAGTACTTCAGTCTTGGACACGCTGTGTCCCTGCACTGGATGCTGTGTCTGGGTTTAGGTCTCTGATGTATAAATTACAGCGTCTTGTTTCACTCTCCCTTTGCTTAAGGTCTGAGGCACAGCTAAAAACTTTCCCAGTGTAAAAATGCATGCATTTTAAAAGTGAGGCAAGAAGGGATATGGGGACTTGTACCCTGTAAACAGAAAAGCCGTCGCAGTGGGAATAAGCTTACACAAGCAGGTTGTACCATATCTAAAGATCAAGCAAGTGTAAGTCACTCTTTCTTTAGAAAATAGCCTTCATTGAGATTAGTCTATTGGCAGGATGTGAAAATGGGTTGAATCCACCAGAACTTGACACACAGCTGGCTGGGGTATGACTGTGCAGGCAGCCTGTCCCCCCAGACTAGTTCCTGTTGGGTTCTTGTAATCACATTTCCTAGCAAAAGACCTTTCTGTAGATAGAATCATGCCAGTAAATAAGTATTTTTTTCTAATGCCTGGGTTCACTTGCAGAGCAACTCTAAGATCCTGTTGCTGTTAGAAATATCTGTCAGTAAATATTGTCTTCTCCCAAAGTATCTCTTAAATTTTGCTCACAGAGCTGAGCTTTCTGCCAAACCATAACGGGTAGAATATGTTCATTTTCTTATGTGAGATTTTGATCAGAAACAGCAACAGTATCTTGAATATGACACCTTTCTCCTCAGTCTGGTCCCAGATCCTGATCCCATAGATATCTGGGCAGGCATCAGGTGCCTTTTCAGTCTGTCCCACCTGGTTAGAGCAGATTTGGTCTGGTTTGTAGGGTCAACGTTCTCTCCTTCCTTCCCTGGAAGATCTGATGCATGTAAAAGTTCAGTACATCTCATCAATATTGGACACAGATGGCATTTTCTTACTGCAAAAGGCAGAGAGTTGCAACGCAGCAGCATTTTTCAAACACTGTGTTAAAAACTTGGAATAAGGAAGAAAGTGCTGTCACACAATGCAGCTTTCATATCTATATATGCATGTATATACCCACACACATGTGTATAGTGCTGCTCAGAGCTGTTTCAGGGTATCGTTTCTCAGAGGACAATCGAAACGCTGACTTTCGAATTACCGAAGTGCTGCGTTGGGGCGTCCTAAAACCGGCCGGGGAAATAGTTTGGGTGTTTGGCTGAAGGCGGTTGCCTCTATTCTGACCCCTGCCTTTTGTCAGGGTGACGTGCCACGTTTAGTTCCTTTATAACCCCACCCCATCGCATTATTGCCAGGCTCAAATCCCATTTCAAACGCCCATGACGTGATGTGAGGCAGGGTCTAGTTCCCGCTGCAAACCCCGATCCGGAGGCGATGACGGGAAATCACCATCCCAGAGAAATCATGAAGTGAAAGGCTGAACAGCCCCAAGTCAGTTTCCAATTATTTCGTTTGTGTTGCACCAGGAAATTAACTATCAGCTAATTTAGATTACAATGCAATCTATTACAATTATAATTAATTTCTTTAATTAAAAGCCAGTAACTGTCAGATAATTGTACACAAGATAAAGACACTTTAGAGCATCAGTTACCTCAAAATCCTTGTTGTTTTTCCCTCCCTGTTTTTCCTTGGGAGGATTTTACTAAGAAGAGGCTCTTAAAAATAACGAGGGATGCTGCAAAAGCATTCTAATGAATTATACCAGCTGGTTGTCTTTTAATTCCACTAATATTTTTTACCTGCTGGTACAATTCTAGTAGAATTATTCTAGTAGAATACCCGTTTTCACCTAGTAGACCGAGGATGTCCCAGCCTCTATGCAGTTCCTGCTTGGGAAACACAGTGCATGTGCCTTAATTTGTACTCAAAATGCCTTATCACAGAGAATATTAGTTAAAGTATTATTAATTATACTTGCACCAGATAAATTTGTCTTGTCTGACCCAAGTCAAAAAGGTAAAGTCTGGATTAAGCACAGCCCACAGATACGGCTTTGGGGAAGTTATTGCAGCAATGGGTAACCCTGGGTGGGTTTATCCCGTTTGCTGATAACCAAAACAAGAGGTTTGTTAGCCGAGGAAACCACTCTGGAGCAAGGTATTTTTTAACTCACATTAAAACTTGCATTATACGCCCTCACTAATTGAATGGGAGTTTAATAAAGCACGTCAACACCACTAACAACACCCTCTGTAACGAAAATTCCTCAGTTCAAAGCCTCTCATTTTCTATTGAGTGCTGAAAGAAATCACTTCCCTCTTTTGTGCTTCAGTAGATGTAAGTCCAGATATAAAATTTACCAAAAAACTATGGTTTAAAACTGACTTGTTCGTTACATTTATTGAAAGCCGCTGCCTGTGGAGAGAAATGGTTATTAGTCAATCGAAGCTTTCAGATGTGTAAAACCCTAATAATGAGGGGATGATGCTTAAAAAACAGGGCCTGAATGCATTCCCACCAGGTCAGAGAGACACGACCCACAAATAAAACCTTCTTTTTTCTTTTTAGCCAGCAAAACAACTTCCCTGGGTGTGTTGCCGTTTCCTGGTTTCAGGGACCTGAAGTCTTCCCTTGATAATCGGTCTCTAAAGCGGAGTTTTTGGGCAAGAAGACCGCCCCCCCCCCCCCCTTCGGGTCCTAGGAGAGCTCATCTGATGTTTGCGGTTCCGTT
>JAOTQQ010000013.1:2135220-2146153 GCA_026546715.1 Gallinago undulata
CCCCCCCCCCCCCCCCCCCCCCCGCCGTTGTCTCTGAAGAGAAGCCCGCTCGCTGCCGTTTGGGCCCGCGCGGAGGCGGTGGGGTAAGTTGAGCTGTCAATCAGCGAAATAGCGCTCTCTGATTTGCTGTCGGGTGGCGTGACGTTGGAGTGGGCCGTCCGTATATAACGGCGGGCGGGGTAGGCGACTGCCGCCATTTTGTCCAGTGAGGAAAAGCGGAGCGCGAGTCTCGTTGAGGGTCGAGTCGGCAACGAATAAAGCGCGGGCTGCCTTCGTGCGCCCTCCCTCTTAGCATCGGTGAGGATCTTCACCCCGGAGGGCGGGGGGGAGGCGGCACCCGCGGTCTCGGTCCCCGGCAGGGCGGATGGTAGCGGTGGGGCCCGGTGGCGGCAAACAAAGAGCAGCCGCCATTTTGTAAAGCTGGGCCACGGGCGGTGGCTGCCGCCACGCTGAGGAAAGCCGGGCGGGAAGAAGGCGGGTAGGCCACGTATTGCCTTGGAGAGCCCGCTCGCCGCCTTTTTTCTACGGCTAGTGAGGCGAGGTGCGGCTGGGCGGGAGTTGCCGTGGGGGTGGTGTGGCGCCTTTCCCGCCCGCTCCGGGGGAGTGGTTGTTCCTCACTCAGGGCCGCAGAGGCTCTCCGGAGGGATTCCCCGAACGTTCCCAGCGTGGCCTCTGCTGGAGATGGCGCTGCTGCTTCCCCCGGCATGTGCGGCCTCCCCCGAATCCCGCTCCGAGAACAATGGGCCCCTTCTCCCGCCCAGCGCTCCCCCTGCAGGCCCAGCCCCCGCTATAACCCAGGGGCAGGGGAGAAGGGCGCAGAGAAACTCTTAAAAGTTGGGGACCTCAAAAGTAAGCGAAATTCCCTGAAGTTGTGAATTTTAATCACGATTACGGTATAGCAGCTAGCTCTTATGTTTGCCTTTAAACACTACCCCCTCCTCCCCCCCCCGCCCCCCAGGTTAATGTTTCTATCGCAGCAGATTATATCGCTGTTGAAGTTTCTGGGAAAAGCAACCAACAGAATTACTTACATTGTAAGTGAATAAACACTTGCTGTTTGTTAAATAGACATGAGGGTTGGTTTTTTTTTTTGTCCTAGAGATGCATCGTGACTCTTGTCCGCTGGACTGCAAGGTTTATGTGGGTAACCTTGGAAACAATGGCAATAAAACTGAGCTAGAGCGAGCTTTTGGCTACTATGGACCACTGCGCAGTGTCTGGGTGGCAAGAAATCCTCCTGGCTTTGCCTTTGTGGAGTTTGAAGATCCACGAGATGCAGCTGATGCAGTAAGAGAACTAGATGGAAGGTAAAAAATGTGTTTCTTGCGTTTGGTTTGCCTGGGGTAAATAAGAGAAATTGTGGGCAGTCATACAGTTTAAATTGGGAAGCTTCAACTGGCGAAAAACTTGACTCGTTTGTTAAGCAATATTTATTTGTACTGTGGCTTAAGGGGAATCTTTCTTAATAGTGCAGGAATAGCTTTGAGGATGGTTAATTTTGCGTTTTAGAGTAGGATTTCCAAGTTGGAGATGACTTGGACCTCTTGGTGCATGTTAAGTTCAAGTTGGTGTTACTATAAGGAGGCAAAACTGATCAGGGAGAGTCTCATTGGTTCCTCCTCTGTCGATTTTAACAGCAGGGAGAGCTTTCAGAGGTGGCCAGAGCTTTTCTCTATTATGTTGTAGTCTACTTCTTTAGACTCTGAATACCATGTATTGACACAATGTTTTTGCGCTTGTCTGTTCCTTCTCCCTCTCAATTTTTTCTGGACACACTAACAAGGTCAATCTCTCTCCAGAACCCTCTGTGGGTGTCGTGTAAGAGTGGAGCTCTCCAACGGTGAGAAACGGAGTCGGAACCGTGGTCCACCTCCATCCTGGGGCAGGCGTCCTCGAGACGACTACCGCAGAAGAAGTCCTCCTCCCCGTCGCAGGTACCCGGGGTTGAAGTACACTCATAGAGCTGTTGGCAGTGTTACCACTTAGCATCCTAGAAGCAGGCTTTTTAAAAGCATGTTGATGGATAACATTCATCTATCTGATCACAATTTGGAGATGGCAAATGCTAAAAAAACGCCCAAAACAACAAACCAAACCAAAAAACCCCAAAACCCCACAAAATCGAGGTGAACTTAAGTTGTGTTGAATGTTGGCTTTTGTCCTTAGGTCACTGTGCAAATCGGTAGTCAGCGCCCTCTATCCTGGATTTATCCTTGCTCCTCCTAAAATCTGCTCATCTTCTAGTCACACTTTCCCTTTCTTCCCAGTACTTCTACTTAGGCTGTTCCCTTTCCTTTATTCCATAATGGCAAAAACATGACATACAGCAGCTTAGCATTTCCATGCAGATGTGTTTCTCCGTTTTGTTTGCACAATTTAAATACTTTCCAAGTAGGCAGCTGTTTAGTAAGACGTGGAGTAACAGTTGCTCTAAACATCTGGAATCTTTACACTTTAGTGTTAGTTTGGAATTAAAACATCGTGTGACGATCCTTGTCACTTGAGGTTTGCAAATACGGCTCTAAAAGTTAGCAGGATTTTTGGTAACTTGAGAGGTTCTTGGACCCAGACCAGTGTGTCTGGAAGTTTAAGTCTGCAACGTGGTTTTTGCAGGACTGAATTTACCTGTTGCAGGTGAGTGAAGTCCTGAGGGCAGGGTGTGGAGCTTACCCTTTTGCTGTTGAACAAAAAAAAAAAAGAAAAATAACACAGTAGGAGTATTTGTTAGCTAATAGATGGTTGTACTGATGGCTTGTTTTTCATTTTTTTTATGCTTTTTGGTCCATCTATTAATAAAAATGAACCCGTTACAGAGTCACCATCATGTCTCTTCTCACCACCCTCTGAGTCTGCATTAGCCAGTCAACTAGCCCTTTCAGCGTCATGTGACCAGCGCGCCCCATTCAGCTTGGCTGGTGTCGTTTCACATGACCCAGGCATGGCCAGTCGTCAGGTTGCACCGCCCTTTGGTTCCCGAGCATGCTGTTTTCTCTCAGCCTTCTCTCCAACCTTAACCAAATCGGCAGCAGCCACCTCGACCGCCCACACATTCCCGGCCAATCAGCTCAGCTGTTTATTTACCAAATGTCTTCACAACAACTACAGCAGCAGCCTTCGGCTAACAAAAAAGCAGGAAAAATCCACAACACCCCCTTCGCCAACCAACTAAATACAACGCAACATCTGGCAAAACCTTTTCAGCAAATTCTTCTTGGCAGTCAGTCCGGCAGCCTCACCTCACCATTTCTAGCTTGTTGAAACCAAAAACTAGTAAGTTTTTCCTGCTTATACAGTTTACTGCTGGTTAAAATAAGGAGTAAGCGGCTTATAAGTAATTACTTTTCTCAATCAAAGGCTGGCTGTGCATAATTGAGTGGTAACGTACATATGTTGCTTGAGAAAACTTTTAAGGGTGATACGGAAGCTCTTACACTGTGAATAACGTAAAAAACCAGGATATTTGCATGTGAGATGCCAAACTAAATTTTTAATAAAGCTCTAACCAACTTAGCTTTTCCTTGCCAGAAAAAAAAAAATCCTATCACCTTTAAATGGTTTTACTAACAGTTTTCAAAACTTAAAACAATTACTTTTTGGGATGAACTGGGCCGAGCTAAGGTTATTTTTATTTTTTTATTATTTTTTAAAGAAAAATAGTCTAAACACACTCGATGGCATTAAAAATTACAATCACAGATATGCAGTTCTAATGTAGCACTTAATGGCATTATCAATATTGACACTGAGCGCATTTTCACTTTTTTTTTTCCACTTGGTATTTCTTATGTCTTGTCATGGACCTTTTTGGCTTGCATGGGTTCCAAAACATTTGGTCTGTGCTATTTTCTATTTTTTTTTTTTTCCTTTTTGGAACCACTTGTGGGACTTTGGTGTGGTGTCTGGGCAGTGTATTTAGTTGAAATGGAAAGTGTTGCATTGGACAACTCTGCTATGAAGCATTCTTAGTTTAAAGTCAGTTCGTGGTTGGAAACGTGCTGTTCACACTGAGCTTTGTTTTACTGCCTAATCTTTCCATGCCTTGTACTGGATGATGGATGCCAGTTTTTCTTGGCACCTTCCCTGGGCCCAACAGTGAGTTTGACAAGTTGGGAAATGCCTCGCCCCGTTTAATGCTGAAAGAATTGATAAAAAGCCTCACATCTCTTTTTCTGGTTCTAGATCACCGCGAAGGAGAAGCTTTTCTCGTAGCCGCAGCAGGTACGTGCCAGTTCGTTACAGCCTGGACTACTTTGTCCAGGAGGTTTAAAAAGAAACAAGCCAAAATCACTTCAACTTTTGGTCTGTGTGCATGAATAAACTGCAGGGTAGGCTTTGTGGTTTGGTAAAAGGGAGAAACAGGGTTGCTTCTGTCATATTGCTTGCCTGGAGTTAATATATTCATGCAGCTATTTGAGATTTCAGGGTTGAAGGTTATTAAGAATGGAAATAATTAGTTTTTGTTTTGTAGCTGCCCCAAGTTCCTGCCAGTTTTCCCCCAAATCTGTGTGTTATTATGCAGCTTTCCAGTCAGTCAGCCACCAGCACAGCCCATAGGAACCTTAGTGAGCCTGTCCTGCTGTCGTGTGGTGATGGCACAGCGGTGTGATGCAGTCTGGGGTTGGGATTTTTGACGTTTCCAGACTTCATACAGGATTTTTTGATGGTTTTGTAGCGTAGGGCACTGCGTTGCTGCACGGGATGTGTAAGTACAGGAGGACATCCCGTGTCAGCAGAGGCACAGTCTGAGCAGATTTAACGTGCTGCAGAGGAGTAGATGCCTGTCACCGCATGACTAAGCTGTGTTGTGTGGCTCAAGCTGATTATTCCTACCTAAAGGGAAGGCTAATACCATAATCTTTAACAGGTTTCCCCTGGTTGAATAGTTAAAAGCCTTAACTTCCTGAAGGGAAGTTCTTCAGATAGCCTCGTTAACTTAATGAGTTCAGCTTTGCTTTAACACTGTAATCATCTTGCTTTGTGATCTTTGCCAGGTCCCTCTCCAGAGACAGAAGAAGAGAGAGATCACTCTCAAGGGAGAGGAATCACAAGCCTTCTCGTTCCTTCTCCAGGTCTCGCAGGTAGGAGGAGGCTCACAGTGGTGATGTCTTTTGAGTGTGATTGTTTCCATCTCCTGGTGATACTGAAATGGGTTGTGGTGAAGAATCATCTCTAGTGTCTTATGATGTTCTTCACCTTGAAGAATTAAATACCCATTTTTAGTAAACAAACAGTGTTTTAAAAATGTTTAAATGTCATCGACTGCACTGGGTGGGGGGGTTTAAAGCAAAATCTGCTCTGGGCACCTGGATACTGCCACCTCATGCTAACACCTCTCCTCTTCTCCAGTCGCTCCAGGTCAAATGAGAGGAAGTAGGACTGTGAGGAGGAGCTGTGTACAGGAGTCAGAGCTGAGGACAGGAGGAGTATGTACAGAACATTGTTTTGTTTTGAAACTTCATAAAGCTTGGTGCATTTTTAAAATGTTTTAGCTGTCGAACTTGCTTTTGTTCCTTGTATCTTGTAACAGGTGGCAAATGTAAAGATGTGAATCTGTATATGGTTCTGAGCAGATCATATGATTTGTAATATTAATCGCTTTACAATGTACCATTAGACATAATTTTTTGTTTGTGTTGAACGATAATCAGTTTGTCTTGCATAGATAGAAGAATGTTTTTGGTCTTGACGTGTTGGGGTGTGTTTTGTTGGGATCCAGCTGTTGGAAGGAGGGTGCAGTGAAGGTGTATTCATTATGGAGGTCGCAGAATGAGGTGTAGGTGTTCCGTAGTGCAGTTCCCAGAAATGGTCAGGAACGTCGAGCCAGTACTGTGTGAAGGAAATGGCTGAACTGCCATTTAATCTACAGCTCTAGTCCTGACTTCCATTACTTGGAACTGAGCTACTTTATACTATATGAAATATAAATTTTTTTAGCCATAGGGTCAGTTAATTTTGTACTTCGTGTCACTGTAGAGTACTTTGGAAATAGCCGATTGTCTGATTGACCATCTATTCCAGAACCTCCAAATAGACCAAATACACAGCAGAACTGACAACTGGAGTGGATGTGTTGAGTGTCTAATGGTACATTGTAAAAGTTATGAATTAAACATTTCTTTACTGTACAAGAATTTTCACGTCACTTGTAAAATGTCTTTTGTGAGATCCTTGGGATTAAAGTTTTGGTTACAACTTGTCGTTCAGTATTTGAGTACCTGCTCCATACCTTGGCTTTGCAGAGCCTGCGCTTGGGTCTTGTGGTACAACTTGGTTCAAAGTCAGCGCTCTCCACAGTTCGGGCTGAGGTGGCACAAGCCACATCTCCCTGTGGCACCCATAAACTGTTCCCACACTGCTGTGACAGGTCACTGCTGGTGGCTGGGCTCTGTCCCAGCTTGTTTCCTGGCCTTGTCCTGTCCCTGGTGCCCCATACCAGCTACGGGTGCAGCCCGGGGGAGCTTGGTGACACCAGCTTGGCTTCTTGCCTCATGGTGAGCTCTGTAACACTTGCTGAAAAAAAAAAACTGGCTGGGGATTCCAAGGTTCCCAACATTCTCAGCATCTTGGATGTGGGTTGGGAATGACATTTAAGCTGTTCTTCGTATCTGTCGGTTTTGAAATCGCTTTGCATGAAGACTTCCCTGGCAGCGTAAAGCCATGGCATGGCTCAAGCGCGATTGGAGCTCCCACACTGCCCCATGCCTCCTCCTTACTCCTGTATCCAAGAGCAGATGAGCTACATCAGTTCTCATCGTGTGCGTTTAGATTAAATCTGTTAAATCTGTGTTGTGGTTTAATTTCCTTCCCTGGTATCCAGGCGGGGACGAGACTGGTGAAGCTGTAATGGAAAGAAATTCCGCTGCTTCACACGCTGCCTGGAGAGATGGGTGGGGGCAGAAGTGTGGTGTTGATTTTTTTTTTTTATTTTTTTTCTAACTTGGTACTATTTGTGGTTGGATTCAATGACCTTAAAGGCCTTTTCCAACCTAAATGATTCTATGATTCTCTGGATGAAGAGTTTTTACCAGCGTTGTGGGATGGGCATTGCCCACCTCACTGAAAGGCAGGAGGGGTGGGGGGTGTGCAAAAGGTGCTCACAGCCCGAAATCATTCCACAGGTGATCTTAAAAGGTACAGAAAAATCCCTCCTCTATTCCTGGCTTGATGAGTTCAGGAAGCACCAGGCTCATGGCTGAGACCTGGGTTCAGAGACCATGGGTGCGGTGGCTGCTGCCATGCAGTGTCACTGCTCCCCAGCAGAGGTCGGGGTGTCCCCATCCAGTTCCTCCTGTCCCTTCCCGGGTGGTTTTGGCCACTAAATGTTAACATCAGCTCCTTGTGGGGGTGTTTATCTGGGATAGAAGGTGGCATCGAGTGCCACACACGGCCCTGCTCCCTTTGAGTGTTTGCCTTGGCAGGGTTTGATCTGCGGAAGGATTGTGGTGCTCAGAGACTTGGAGCCAGTCTGTCTTGTGGTGACGTGGTGGGGACAAGTGGCTTTCAACTACTGAGGGGAAACAAGTCTCAAGTGCCGGAGGCAGCGTATGCTGTGAGGAAGCAGGTTGTGGTTTTTGAGCAAAAGAGAGTCCGTGGAACTGGGAATATTTATCAGTTTTAGGTTTCTGACAATATTTTACTCCTCAGCTGAGGAATGATTCTGTGAAGGAGTCGGCCATTCAGTGTATCTGCTTCACAACAGACAGCTGGTTTATGTCATCGGGGGAGGAGGGGGGGGTTGATTGAGAATGAAATTAGCAACTTTTAGAGGAAGATGGGAAATGAATAAAACCCGGCTGTGTACAGCCCTTCTCCCAGCGTGTAATTAACAAGTGCTAATTTTAACACAGCGGGATGTTTTTGGAGTTAAGGCTTTCGGTTTGCCCTGTGAGAGTTACCAGCCTGGTGACAGGTAGAGTGTTGTGGGTCGTGTTCAGAAATTCTGCTCTGACATTCAATTTACAAGGAAATATTTGCGTTGACCTTCTGAGACCATCCCTCACCTCTCCCCAGAGGTTCTCAAAGCGGGAGGAGCCCTGCAGCCATCTGTCCTGGCAGAGGAGGACAGACGGACACTGCCCAGTGCTTCCTTGTGCCCTGTCCTCAGTGACAGCCCTGCTCTGAAGGTTCCCTGGTGACGAGGAATCTCCTCCATCTGCCGCTTTCTAACTTGTTGCTGGGTTTCCTGGTGCTCACACCGGGTCTTAAGCTGCATTTTGGATTTGGGGGGAGGTTTCACTGCCTCCTCTTTTGCCCCTCGGAAGCCTCCTGAGATTAATCCTGTCCCGGTTCCTCGTCAGAGCACATCCCAGAGTGTGTTAATTGACATAATGAGCCTCTGTTTATGTGCAGCTTGTTCTTTTCTCACACTCTCCTGGGAGAGGGCATTGTGTGTAAATGGCTTTGTGAAGAAAGAGATTGATTTTTATTTTCTTTTTTGGATTTTTATGTCCGTGCTGCTCTTCATTTATGGCAGGGGAGATCATTTTAAGAAGGTGCCTTGCGCTTCAAAGGGAAAACGGAGAGGTTAAATCTGTTCTTCCTTTACAGGGGTTGTGTTCCACCGACCCTTCGGAAAGGTTTTGGATACCTGGGGTGGTGCTTGGTGGAAAAATGCAGCTTTTTCCAACACAGATGGTGGTTCTAGTTTAAAAAATAGTGGAGGGGAATTGTGGCAGGTCCTCAATGTATCTTTCAGGTACGTTGGGGACCTGCCACAACAGGTTGGGGACACCTTGTGGAGTCAGGATTCTGTTGGAGGAGATGGGGTGGACGCTGTGCCGTGCCCTGGGGATCCTGGAGAGGGGCCGGTCGTGCCTCTTATCTCCGTGGCTCTGTGGGGACCTGGCAGCAGAACTCATCACTCGCTGGGAGTGACAGCGCCAGAGCCCTTCTTGCGGCTTATTTTCTTCTGCTCTTAACATCACCTCTTTTCAGTTCCCGCTTTTACTTTCTTTTACTCACACTCCCACCACCACGAGATGCCGTCATGGCTCCTGACACAAACGATCCTTGAAGCAGCTGAACATTTGCTGAACTTTCTCTCACTTCTCCTGATTTAATCCCCCTCCCCACATTCAAATTGTACCCCAGAATAGCGTCCCAAAACCTGAGCTGCTGTCACCATCCTCAATTGTCCTACCCTGGCGCTGATGTTATTTAGCCAGGAAAAAAAAAAAAAAAAAAAAAAGGTTAATAAATGGAGCAACAACCCCTTGTGCAAACAGGAGGCCGAAGGGCAGCAGCGCGATTCCGGCAGCTCCCATTCGACCTTGGATCCTGCATGGGGAGGGGATTACGCAGCACCCAGGACCTGGGGAAAGGCAGCTCTCAGCTTCCCAGTGAGCTTCCATTTCACACCTCAGCCTGCCAAATCCAGGCAAAATAAAGACCCTTTTCTCTTGGCATTTGTTGCAGGAGTTGCTGAAGGGGAGGCGGCCTCCCAGCCCCCGCGAGAAGCACTGGGGCTTCCTAGAAATACTGTCACTGTCTCCGTTTTCTGTTTCGTTTCTGCAGTTTCAGGGAGGTGCTGCCATTAGTTACATTTTCTTAGTGCCCTGCAAGCAAACACTGTTGGGGACTAAAATAAACACGAGATCCAGACAACTAGAAAATAGACTCTGCAAGAGGAACGCTATGTTCCCAAGTGATTCATTCATCTCTTTATTTAATAATTTAGAGGCTGACATAACTCCTTGTTGAACAAATCTTCGCATTGATGCGGGTGGTGGTTCTGTTCCGTCCTCCCAAGTAATTTTCAAGCCGTCAGATGTTCTGGGGAAGGGATCCTGGTCGGAAAAAGGGGAATGTGCCTCCTTCCTGGCTGGATTCCACTCCCGATTCCAGCGGTGTTACCCCACAACCTCCCAGTGGAACCCCGGGATTCACCCTGTGACAGTCGGACTCCACCTGTCCTGTCCCCGGGCGCTTTGCTGGACAACAGGTGGGGGGGGAAGGTGACAGGTTGTGATGTCCCCACAGCAGGTGCAGCCACTGGTGACACCAACGTGCGCCGTGGTGTGACAGGCCCGTGGCAAGCGACAGCCCTCCCTCGGGAGCTGCCGTATCAGGGTGGAGCGGCGCTATCGGGGTGAGGCACCGTGTCACCCTGGGTGTCGCTGGGGAGCCAGCTGGGAGATCGCTGCCACCAGCTGTGGGAGAGCAGCGTTATCTCCCCTGCTTGGCCATGAATATTCAGCAGCATCTCCATGAGTGACACCCCGCCGGGACACCCAGCCTGTCCCTGCCGCTGCTGGCACAGGGCTCACCGCTCCTGTTTGCTACAAAACGTCTGTGATCGCTCGTTTCTAATACCGGAATTATTTGCCCCGGCGTTGAAGCGCGGTCGGTCACTGCGGTGCGCCCGCTGGCCGGGCTGGGGGCCGGGCTTCCTGCTGCTGGCGAAGGGCAGATTGATGGGCTTTTCATGCCTCACTACTATAAGCTTTTTGGGAGGAGGTTGCCCCAGTGAGTGAGATAGGCCTGAGGAGTGCCCCGCTGCGGCTCCTGCCAATAGCCATTCCTCAGGCTGCCTGGTGACACCTCCCGCTCAGAAACTCCTGGTTGAACGTTCACCAGATTTGGAGGCAGGAGTTTCCTCTGCCCAGGGGCTGCTGGGATGTTTCTTGACCTATGGACATTTACAGGTTTTCTTCTTCCATGACTTCCCTCTCTCCCTCTTCTTCCCATCTTTCTTTTCATTTGGCTCCAATTACTACAGACTTTGAGAGCTGTTGGAGTGGGGCCAGAGGAGGCCACGGAGATGCTGGGAGGGTTGGAGCCCCTCTGCTGGGAGGGGGGACTGAGAGAGTTGGGGGGTTCAGCCTGGAGAAGAGAAGGCTCCAGGGAGACCTTGGAGACCCTTCCAGTCCTTCAAGGGGCTCCAGGAAAGCTGGGGAGGGACTCTGGATCAGGGAGGGGAGCCCTAGGAGGAGGG
>JAOTQQ010000013.1:2164253-2188948 GCA_026546715.1 Gallinago undulata
TGAGGAGGAACTTCTTCACTTTGAGGGTGGCAGAGCCCTGGAAGAGGCTGCCCAGGGAGGTGGTGGAATCTCCTTCTCTGGAAACATTCAAACCCCACCTGGACATGTTTCTGTGCAACCTGCTCTAGGCAGACCCGCTCAGGCGGGGGGGTTGGATGAGATGATCTCCAGAGGTCCCTTCCAGCCCCATATGATTCTATAAAAAGTGCCGGACTCAGGCTGCTGGACACATCCTTGCTTGGGTCAACCCCTCTAGGCAGATCTGTGGGGTCTTGGGGACCTGCACCCACCGCAGCAGGGTCTGACACCCCCGGCCTCACTGTCCCCACAGGCACGTGGCTGAGCACGACAAGGAGGTGCAGCAGCTCTGCGAGGCCCTGGAGCAGCAGATCCAGCAGGAGCAGCAGCAGCTGCAGCAGGAGGTGAGTCACCATCAGTGGGTCTCTCCTCCATTCCTTCCGGATGGAAACGTTTTTGATGCGGTTACAATTTTCCAAATAATTCAGAACTTATTGATGAGGTAAGGCAGATCGAGAGGCTGAATTTTAGCAGCACTTAATAGTGTTTAGGGGGTTACAAAGTGAGTAAACAAAGTAATTGCGCAGCGACTTTTAGTTACAGGTTTGAAGATGGCAAGATTCACAGTGACTTCCTAGAAGGTGTCCCAAATCAATACATCTATGAATCAGCAGAGGTGCAAATCACAGGTTAATACATGTCTATATCTAAGCAAAGCATGTAACTGCACACACACACACATACAGGTCTCCCAATGGGAATTTCTTAAGAGCAGGTAATGCCAGTGAGCCAAAAGGTGCCACTTTTAGGTCCTACATGTTAAGGGATAGACAGAAGAACAGGCTGGAGAGCTGGGCAGAGAAGAACCTCATGAGGTTCAACAAGGACACATATAGGGTTCTGCACCTGGGGAGGAAGAACCCCAGGAACCAATACAGGTTAGGGATGGATCTTCTGGGAAGCACTTCTGAGGAGAAGGATCTGGGAGTCCTGGTAGATAGCACACTTTCCATGAGCCAGCAACATGCCCTTGTGGCCAAGAGGCCAATGGAATCCTGGGCTGCAAAGGGAAGAGTGTGGCCAGTAGGTGGAGGGAGGTCATTCTCCCCCTCTGCTCTGCACTGGTGAGGCCACAACTGGAATCCTGTGTCCAGTTCTGGGCTCCCCAGTTCAAGAGGGACAGGGAACTACTGGAGAGAGTCCAGCAAAGGGCAACAGAGATGATGGATGGATTGGAGCAACTCCCGGATGAGGAAAGGCTGGGGGAGCTGGGACTCTAGTCTGGAGAAGAGAAGGCTGAGCGGAGACCTTATTAATGCTTCCAAGGATCTAAAGGGTGGGTTGAAGGAGGATGGAGACGTCCTATTGCTGGAAACCACTGAAAAGAGTCCAAGGGGAAACAGGCTCAAGCTGGAACATGGGAAGTTCCACTCAAATATGAGGAAAAACCCACGGAGCACTGGAACAGGCTGCCCAGGGAGGTTGTGGAGTCCCCTTCTCTGGAGATCTTCAAGACCCACCTGGATGCTCCTGAGTAACGTGCTCTGGGCAACCCTGCTTTGGCAGGGGAGTTGGCCTAGATGATCTCTAGAGGTCCCTTCCAACTCTGACAATTCCATGATTCCATGAAAAAGATCATCCACATCCATAAAGCTAATGTGCATCTCACAACATCCAGGTGCAGAGGTGGATGAGAGAGAGAGACTAGCATATAGTTAAAATCTCCCTTTCTCAGATTTAGGGTAAACACTTTTACCCTTACCACTCACCCCAGGAGGGGACCCAGCACACCCAAAGCCCCCCGTGGCAACTCCCAGGTGGGCGAGTGGGTGCCAATGTCCTTGTTGCCATCCCAGAGCATGGCCCGGAGCCACCAGCACAGCCTGGAGCTGCAGCAGGCGCTGGACGCCAGCGAGAGGGAGGTGCAGCGCTTGGTCACGGCACAGATGGAGGTGAGCTGGCCCCAGCCCCTGGTCCCCCATCGGGTGTCTGGGGTCTCTGGCCTGTCCATGTAGCAACAACACAGGGTTGTACAGCTCATCTTAGCCCGTCCCCTGCTGCAGGTTGTCACACAGGACCTCCCTTTTGCCACCCCCACGCTCCCCTCCAACCCCAGAGCACCCAAGTTGAGTTTCCCTGGGGGTGGAAATTCAGCCCCAGGTCTAGAGGAGGTAGTTACCCCTTGTTCTTTGGTGTGGGGGTCCTGGTGGGGTGTGAGTGTCCTCGTTGCTGTCCCACAGCTGGAGAGGAGGTGCCGCAGCCTCCGCAGCACCCAGCAAGCTGCCAGCACCGAAAACCGGCAGCTGGAGGAGAGCAACCGGGAGCTGGAGGACCGTCTGCAGCATCTCCACCAGCAGCTCCAGCAGACCCAGGGGCGCCTGCAGAAAGCGAGGGCTTCAGTGGTCTGGGAGCGGGCAGAGGAGCCCGGGTGAGTAGTTGTGGGTGACCATCGTATCCCTCTGCACATCCCTGGTCTCCTGCTGGGGGCTACAGAGGACAAGGAATGAGTTTGAAGGGTCTCAGCCATCGTGGTGCTCCCATGGTCTCCATGGTGCAGTTTAGTCATGGCTTGGTGGGAAAAGCATCAGAAAAAACCACCCCAGAGCTGTCACCACCATGCACTGGACCTGTTGCTCAAGGGTAGTGCAGGCAGAGATGGGGATGTCCTTCACCCAGAAGAACCCAACCAGGACTGATCCAAGTGTTGCAGGTTTTGCTGTCCTACTGCAGGGCTGGGGACAACCCTGGGGCAGGGATAGACACGGTGAAGAGGATGCAATTGCCATTTTGACCCCTGTTCTCTGTGTTTGCAGGGACAGAGCAGTGACGGAGCTGCCTGGCGAGGTGCCCCTGTCCCCACAGGTACTTCAGCTGGGAACATGGGGATGGGATGGGGTGTCTGGGATTCAGGGCCTTGCACTGTTCGGTTTGGGACTGTCAGGGACCCCAAGAGCATGGGGAGATCCTGCAGCAGGGACAGACCTTCCCCTAAAAGCTTTCTCAATCTGGGTCAGCGCGATGCCCTGCAGATGCTTGGGAAGGGAGGGGGGTAGCAGCACGTTAGTTCTGATACCCCCCCCAAGATTTTGGGTGGGTGCGTCTGGGTGCTGGCTGGAAAGCTCAGCATCGTTTCTCATCGATAAGCCCCCTTTTTCTCTCCTCTCTTTCCCACCCTGTTTGCTGCAGACGAGTCCGGAGAAGAGCGAGAAGTACCGCTCCGAGATGCGGATCAGGCTGGGGTCCCAGAGCGACGAGCCCAAAGCCAAGGGCACCCACCAAGTGTAAGGGGTCCTGGGCACCGGCTGCTGCTCCAGCTCGTGCCCTCAACATCCACGAGAAAAAAAAAACCACAACTATTTAGTCCTTTTATTGCTCCTTTCCCACCCACCTCTCATCCCGGAGGTCAGACCCCCTGCCCCAGCTCAATGCCCTGCGTCGCTCCCTGGCTCAGGCAGTCGCTGTATCTGCCCGAGAGGTGGTTTTTTAACCTCTGATCATGAGAACACGGAGCCTGGGAAGAGGCACGTTCACTTGCCAGGCGGGATTTGGCCCTGGGTCTTTCTCTCTGGGTGTTCAACCCCTTTTCCACTACCCCTGGTTGCTGCCTGTGTGACCCACCAGCAGCATCCAGAGGGTAAATTGGAGAGGGATGGGGTGAGGGGGTGGAGGAGGGACCCTCCTGGTACCAGCCCAGATGGATGGGAGGGAGTCGGAGCCTCACCTGGGGACTGGGCTGACTTTTTTCTGCCCTTTCCAGGGTTTGGGAAATGCCACCAGCAGAAATAAACCTTTTGGTTGCCCCACGGAGAGCGAGCTCTGCGGAAGAGGATCCCTTCCCAGAATTTCTGAAAGAGGAACGCTTTTCCGACCAGAGCTCTTTGCTAAGAGAGATGAATGATGCAATCGTGGCTCTGAGCAAACAGCTGAAGGGTGCCCCGGGTGCACCCCCCACCCTGGCAGATGCTGCCCATCACCCCCAGGACGATGCTGAGCCCCAAACAGAGGTGGAGGCAGCCACAGCCCATGGCACAACCCCTGGGGACCTGCGAGAGACCATCCCCGGCCACATGGGCCACCAGCTGGTTGAAGGAGATCTGAAAGAAGGACCGGCCACAGCTGAGCTTCGTGCTTCAGATGTGACACAGGCTGGTGCGTCCGTGGGAGCCGGGGCTCAGGAGCCGGGGGCAGAGCAGGGCAAGAGCCTGGAGGAGGCACGGAGGATGTTATTCCTGCAGGGAAAGGGTGCTGGTGTGAAGGAGCTGGTGCTAAAGGTGGCTGAGCATCCACAAGGAGCACCGGGAGAGAGCCCGGAGGCAGGAGAGCAGGCGCTGATGGAGGTGGAGGGAGAAGGATGGATGCAGGAAAAAGCACGGGAGCCAGGAGAAGCTGAGGAAGTGGCATCGGGCTGGGGTCAAAGTCTGGGGACAGGTCTGGGGCAGCCCGAGGCAGGTCTAGCAGCAGGATGGCAGCTTGTGAAGGATCAGCTTGGCCTGGCTGTGGCTCCAGCAGAGCACGCACAGCCCCTAGGCACCGGGCTGGGGGAAGAGGCTCACCCACCGTTGAGGCTCTCCAAAAATCTTGAAATAAACCCAGGAGAGTGCCTGGAGCCAGAGCCACCATCCCCAGGGGAGGCACGAATGGGAGCAGCCCATGGGGACGGTGTCCTCCCCGTGGTGACAGCAGCTCCTGCCCCCGGGATGCAGGAGGAAGAACATGTTGGGGTGGAGGTGCAGCCCCAGGGACCGACTGGAGATGGCGAGGAGCTGCCAGCCCAGGCTCAGCGTGGAGGGAGCAGCAGAGCCAGGGCCGAGGAAGGGGATGTGGAGGTGCCACAGCCGCAGGGTGAGTCTGTGAGGGGAGAGGCAGCACGGGGAGGGAGCGTGGGACCAGAGGTGCCGGTGGCAGGGCTGCCCACCGACTTGCAAGAGGGCAGCGCGGGACCAGATGTGGCACCGCTGGAGGCCCAGAGCAGCGATGTCAACATGCAGTGGCTTCCAGAGGCAGAGACAGGTCTACAGCCCCCAAGTCAGGCCAGCTTGCTGGATATAGAGCAGGGAGGGAGTGTGGCTCCAGATGTTGAACCCCTGGATCAGGTCGATAAACCAGAGTTGGTGGAAAGGGTGGAGGCAGAGGACTCCCAGGCAGACATGGAGCTGAGTGAGTGTCCCAGCTTTGAAAGCCTTGAGGGAGAGGTGGACCATGCAGCCACACAGCTCGTGGAGGAGGCTGAGGATGGGGCACAAAGGCAGGGTGAGCATGGACTGGCACAGGAGCATCTGCTTGATCCCCAGGGAGCAGGAGTCAGGCAGGGAGAGGGGGCTGGTGCAGATGTGCAACCACGAGAGGAGGCGGGAATCCTGGACACGCTGGAGACCCAAAGCACTGATGCCAATGTGCAGCTAATTCCAGAGGTGGCGGAGTCCAAACTGACCCCAGGAGGGGGCACGGTGACAGATCTGCAGCCCCTGAGTGAGGCTGATGACCTGTGGACAGAGCAGGGAGGGAGTGTGGCTCCAGATGTTGAACCCCTGGATCAGGTTGATAAAACAGAGTTGGTGGAAAGGGTGGAGGCAGAGGACTCCCAGGCAGACATGGAGCTGAGTGAGGGTCCCAGCCTCGAAACCCTTCAGGGAAGGGAGGACCATGCTGCTGTTCAGCTTGGGGAGGAGACTGCAATCCTGGACATGCTGGAGACCCACAGCACTGATGCCAATGTGCAGCTAATTGCAGAGGTGGAGGAGCTCAAACTTATCCCAGGAAGGGGCACGGAGACAGATCTGCAGCTCTCAAGTGAGGTCAGCTCCCTGGGCATGGAGCAAGAAGGAAGTGTGGCTCCAGATGTTGAACCCCTGGATCAGGTCGATAAACCAGAGTTAGTGGAAAGGGTGGAAGCAGAGGACTCCCAGGCAGATATGGAGCTGTTTGAGGATCCCAGCCTTGAAAGCCTTGAGGGAGAGGTGGACCATGTAGCCACACAGCTCATGGAGGAGGTTGAGGATGGGGCACAAGGGCAGGATGAACATGGACTGGCACAGGAGCGTCTGCTTGACCCTCAGGGAGCAGGAGTCGGGCAGGGAGAGGGGGCTGGTGCAGATGTGCAACCACGAGAGGACACGCTGGAGACCCAAAGCACTGATGCCAATGTGCAGTTAAATGCAGAGGTGGAGGAGCTCAAACTCATCCCAGAAAGGGGCACGGAGACAGATCTGCAGCTCTCAAGTGAGGTCAGCTCCCTGGGCATGGAGCAAGGAGGGAGTGTGGCTCCAGATGTTGAACCCCTGGATCAGGTCAATAAACCAGAGTTAGTGACAATGGAGGCAGAGGACTCTCAGACAGACATGGAGCTGAGTGGGGGTCCCAGCTTTGAAACCCTTGAGGGAGAGGTGGACCATGCTGCCGTTCAGCTCAAGGAGGAGGCTGAAGCTGGGGCACAAGAGCAGGATGAGCAGGGGCTGGCACAGGAGCCTCTGCTAGATCCCCACGGAGTGACCATCAGGCAGGGAGAGGGGGCTGGTGCAGACATGCAGCCCCCTGAGGAGGCTCTAATCCTGGACACTCTGGAGGACCAGAGCACTGATGCCAACGTGCAGCTAATTGCAGAGGTGGATGAGCTCAAACTGACCCCAGGAGGGGGCACAGACGCAGATCTACAGCCCCCGAATGAGATCAGTTCCCAGGATACAGAGCAGGGAGGGAGCGTGGCTCCAGATGTGCAGCCTCTGGATCAGGTTGATAAATTAGAGTTAGTGGAAATGGAGGCAGAGGATTCTCTCCAGGCAGACCTGGAGCTGTGTGAGGGTCTCAGCACAGAAGCCCCATGGGGAGGGCAGGGTAGAGCAGCCACGCAGCTCACGGAGGAGGCTGAGGATGGGGCAGAAGAGCAGGATGAACATGAGCTGCCACACAAGCCTGTGGCTCCACGGGGAGCAGGAGTTGGGCAGGGAGAGGGGGCTGGTGCAGATATGCAGCCACTGGAGGAGGCTGGAATCCTGGACACGCCGGAGACTCAAAGCACTGGTGCCAACGTGCAGCTAATTGCAGAGGTGGAGGAGCTCAAATCAGCCTCAGGAGGGGGCAGAGAGGCAAATCTGGAACCCCTGGGTGACACCAGGATGTGGGAAGGGGAGTGGAGCCAGACTCCTGGTTCTGTGGCAGGGCTTTGTGCAGCTCATACTCCAGATGCCTGGGAGGGAGCTGCTGGTGCTTGTGTGTCCCCTCCAGCTGAGGCCACTTCATGTCCTGAGGGTGATGCTGCTGATGCCAAAGATCCCAGTCTGGAAGCAAAGCTGGGAGCGCTCACTGGTCCCAATGGGCAGATCCCAGGGGATACCCAGCCACTGGAATTATCGCAGGGAGCGAGGGCTGTGGCAGAGGGGAAGCCTCTGGATGGAGCTCAAGATCTGGAAGTCATGCAAGGAGAGAGGCTGGGGGCAGGGGCCAGGACTTTAGTCGAAACTCAGGATCTAGGGCTAAAGCAGGGCCATGATGATGGCGTGTCTACGCTGGCCTCCCCGGTCTCCAAGGTGCCAGTACAAACCACTACACTAAAGCTGGAAACTGTGATGCAGAAGGATGTTCTCATTCCAGATGTGCGGCGGCTAGGCACTTCGGGACAAGCAGCCCAAAGCGAGCTTCAGGAGCAGGTCTTGGCACAGGCAGATAAGGTGAGGCTTCACACTGCTTCCCAGCAGCTGGAGGAGAAGCCACCACGTGTGATGGAAACAGAGCAAGCAGCTGCCGGACCTGCTGAGCCTCCAAAACAAGAGGTGCCACCAGTGTCAACCCCTCACCAACAGGTCCCACAGGAAGGTGCTGGGAATGATCAGTTGGGGACGGTCCTCGGAGACAGGTCATTGGGGGATGCAGCCAACAGCAGCCTGCAGCTTCAAAGGAAGCTCTTGAGAGAACAGAACGAAGACCTCAGTGTTGGTCAACGGGAGAAGCAGCAAGAAGTTGGGCAGAAAACGAGCCAGAAAGGTGAGCCCAGCCCAGGAGAGCCAGGGGTTGTGACTGCAGATGGGGCAGGAGCTGCCCCACGGGGTTCTGCTGAAGCCTCCCTGGACCCAGACCACCTCTACAACGTGCTGTTCATCGGGGACTCCCATGTGGGCAAAACATCGTTCCTGTACCGCTTGCATGCCAACGCCTTCAACCCACACCTCACCACCACCGTGGGTAGGTTTTCTCCAGCTCTGCACCCGCTTGGCTGACCTTTCACAACTCCCCTTCCTCCACCCCACAAGCTGCTGGTGTTCATTACACGCGTGTTACAGCTCCTACTAAGCGTGCTGTACAACCTGTCACCAGGAACCACATAGGACCACCAGCTTCACAGGCCTGGGTGCTCACCAGCAGGCAATGCTGGTCCTCCTCGCCCTCTCCAGGGCAGCAATACCAATGGCCCTAATGTCTTTCCCTCTGCTTTGCCTTTCAGCTCTGTTCTCCTCTCTTAACAACCTGGTTTTACTCATCGTGAGATTAGAGACCTTCCCAAAATCCAGTCATTAAAGACCTAAATGCTGGAGGTTCACTTGGGACCAGCCTGCGTGAGCTACAGCCTCTAGACCACACCTGCACTGTGTGCCTTCTCCATCTGTCCTCTGCCACAGGGATGGACTCAAAATCTCCCTTTTTGTGTCTCCTAGGACTGGATTATCAGGTCAAAAACCTCATGGTGGACAACAAGCACTTTGCTCTCCGCCTGTGGGACTCGGCCGGTCAAGAAAGGTGAGCTGCCGTGCTGTCTGCTTAAGGAGGGCAACCTGTGGTTTTGTTTTCTCTGGTGATTTAGCGGAAATGACCATTATTGCCTTTGCTTAGCAAAGGAGAGGTTGTTTGAGAAGGGACTCTGGACAGTGTGTGATCTGAAAAAGCATAATAAAGGAAGTCATTAAGATAAAGGCTGTTTGTACAGCCTCTACCGTCGGGATAGGAGCAAAACCTGGGGGTTTGCCTTATTTTGTAGACATGCATTCCCAGCTTTCCCACTGGGATTTCAGATGGCTCCTGGGCAAAAAAAAACCTCTTTAAACCGGCAACTGTTTAAAATGCACGCAGGTACCGCAGCCTCACCAAGCAGTTCTTTCGGAAGGCGGACGGGGTGGTGCTGATGTACGATATCACCTCGGAGTATTCCTTCTCGGACACGCGCTACTGGCTGAGCTGCATCCAGGTGGGTGAAGCAGGAAAACCTCATCCTGTCCCCGAGATCCGGGAATTCCGAGATCAGCATTTCCCCACCTGACCTCTGCCACCAGCTAGGGATGGACATCTGGAGGTGCCCAAGCGCTTTGTAAAGGGCATTTCCCTTTACTTCAGTTAGAAAATTATTTCTCTTGGAGGATTTAAGTCCAGGCACTGACAATTGTCACACTTTTGCAGTGTTTTCTGGGGTAATTTGTTGACAGCATCGTTATGATAACAAGCAACTCTTTAAAAATTAAAAAGCGGAAAACGTTAGAAGTGATTTTGAGAACAGTTTTAAATCAAGAATAGCCCACTCTGAGTCCTCAGAAACAGGAAATAACTCGTGTCTTATTAAAGACTTCTTGTCAGAGGTTTCCAGTCAAGTGCAAAGTCCATGTTTGCAAACGCTGGGACAAAATGGGATGTTGCCTTGTTCAGTGTTTGTAAATCCCGGGCACAGCATCTTCTGGAGGGCTCCTGAAATTGAACACACAGTGAGTTCACTACATGGGTGATTTTCCCAGCGTCCTGCCCTGGTAATAGATCAGGACTAATGATTTAAGAGAAAAAAATCCCTTTCTTACATGCTGTTAAACTTGCGTAAGAATTTAAGGTTTTATTACCAGCCCAAATCCATGGGCATCCTTCACAGTGCTCCAGGATGGAGTGACCAGCTGTGACTCGAGGGAGATTCAGCCACACTCCTGATCTTCCCCTCTTTAATTACCCAGGAAGGAGCAGAAGATGGAGTCGTTATTCTGCTTCTTGGGAACAAAACCGACTGCGCTGCCGAGAGACAGGTCCCCACCGAGGAGGGGGAACGCCTGGCCAAGGTAGGTGCAGGGCCCTGCTGTCCCCATGCTGTCCCCCTAGGCTAGGCAGGGACATCTAAGGATGGGTGCCACCAGCCTGAGGACATGGAGAAGGGTGAAAGCCCTTCGCTCCTCCATTCCTCCATTGTACCTCATCAAAGTGATCCCTGAACCCACCAGGATCCCTGAACCACCAAGCCCTACCTGCTTTAAAGATAATGAAATGCTTGAAGTAGGATTAATCTCTTCAAAAGTAGGTGGCTAATAAAAATTAGGTGAGAAGAATCTCACTTTTACCAACTTAATTTCAAAGTTTATGGGCTTGGGGCCAGTATCCATTGACCAGTTTTACAAATGGAGGCAGAAGGACAAGGGATTACATGTTTAGATGTATTTTTTCATTATTTATAAAAATTTTTTTTCCACACGCCCGTCACTGGCAGGCACAAAACCATCCAGTTATGTCTATGTCTATGTTCTACTAACTGAAGTGCATCCCATCTTGTTCCATCTGCAGTGTCAGACCTGTCCTTGACACTAAATTGGTGTTGTAGCTACCAGAAAAGCTGGATTTCACCCTCACATTCCAGTAAATAAGTTATTGAGTTATTTGTTTCCTTGAATCCTTCTGTTTTCCTTTGACACCGTGACTGTCCCGTGGTTATTTACTCCCATATTAAGCTATTCCAAGGCAAGAATATTACATTTCTATTCGGGTTCTGTGTCTTCCAGGAGCATCAGCTCACGTTTTATGAATGCAGCGCTGCCTCGGGCCACAACGTCACCGAATCCATGGTCAGCTTAGTCAGGTAAGGCATGTGCTTGGATTTTTCCCAGCTGTCCTGAATTTAATGGGCTCCCTCCCTGCTTTTTTAACTCCAAATGCTGGCGTCTCGCTGTCACCTGGGAATCCCTGTGCCCAAACATCAGGGAAACCATGGAGCAGCACGTGCACGGCTGGGATGAGCTGGAGATAAGTGCTGTAAGATGTCTCCTGAGCGGTCAATATTGCAAGGAGATTAATAAAACCCTTTCTCAGGATGCTGCCGATTTCTCCCCAAAATGGATTTCTGGCTGTGATTTGATTTAGGCTGGCGTTTCTAGCAGAGTCAATGGTTCTCAAATCTCGCTGGGTTGGAAGGCTCCTGACTCCTTTCAGCCGTGCTGAGCATCCTTCACGAATGCTTGGCGAGATAAATCAGACAGCAATGTGGAATATGGGGGGAAATGCCCGGCTGATTTACTTCCTTTTCTCCCAGGTTGCTCAAAGTTCATGAAGATGAATTAAAAAGTAAGACAAAAGAGGTACCGAAGCCACCCCAGAAGAAAAAAGGCTGCTGCTGGTGATGGACAGACCCCCCTGTTGTGATCAGAAACTGCAGCGATGGCCAGAAAAGCATAAAAATAGCCCTCGGGGGCCACTGTCGAGCCCATTCCCCGCTCGCCTCCTGCTGTTATCCCAGAGTCCCCGAAATACTTGTTGGGAAACTTCACCACTTTCTTTTGGAGACAAAAAGCCAGGCTAAGGAAAGAGGCAGAGAGTGAACCTGGCTGGATGCGAGATGCTGGAAGCAGCAGGGAGCCAAACCGAGTCTTGGGATTAAAAAAAAAAAAGGAATACCAGGAGTCACCAGAAAACCAGTGTATAAAATAAGTGGGTTTAGGGCTATTGGTGTTGCTGGACAACAGTGACTTTTGCTCTGGCTTTCTGATCACATGGGATCTGGAACGATGAAATATGCAGTGTATCCTACATGCACTTTGTAAGTCTCTCCAATCAGGCAAAGTAAAGGTAATTTTTCTCTTTCCTGGTTCATCATCCCAGTGAGCAATAACAGGTCTTGACAGAAAACTACTAAAAACTGCTCAAAATAAATTCAAAAGCCCCAAAGCACGTCCAGGATAATAGAAAGCTCTGGGGCAGTGGGATATAGGATCAGATAAATGCTTGCAAGAGCCCTTTTCTTTGCATTGCTTCCGGAGCAGATTTTTTGCACTAAAGGGCTACAAAGATGATGAGGGGCCTGGAGCATCTCTCTTACGAGGAGAGGCTGAGGGACTTGGGGCTTTTTAGTCTGGAGAAGAGAAGGCTGAGGGGGGATCTGATCAACACCTATAAATACTGAAAGGGTGGGTGTCAAGAGGATGGGGCCAGGCTTTTTTCAGTGGTGCCCAGGGACAGGACAAGAGGGAACGGGCACAAACTTGAGCATAAGAACTTCTATCTCAACATGAGGAGGAACTTCATCACTTTGAGGGTGGCAGAACCCTGGCAGAGGCTGCCCAGAGAGGTGGTGGAGTCTCCTTCTCTGGAGACATTCAAACCCCACCTGGAGATGTTCCTGTGGGACCTGCTCTGCGTGGCCCTGCTTTGGCAGGGGGTTGGAGGAGATGATCTCCAGAGGTCCCTTCCAACCCTGTATCATTCTGTGATTCTGTGATACTGTGTCTGTTTTAAAACCCAGCCTGAAAAAAAATCTAAATCACAATTTCAAGGCTTTTTTTTTTTTTCCTTTTGCAGCTTGATGCACAGAACTATATTTTTACAGAGAAAGACGTACAGAGTAAATAAACAAAAATGCAAGTGTTACATTTTAGTATTTTTATATATCACAGGTGTTGCCTCGTCCCCAGCAGTTCAGTATTTAAAGACTCTGCTTACATAAAGATTTTGGGGGGGGAATAGTTCTGCTCAGGTGGATTTGCTTTTTCTGTCATTATTATTTATATGTGTATTATGGCAAAGCATAATAGCAGCCAGTTTCTGCTTTATAAAAATATATTCACAACAAGAGTTGGTTTTCTAATAACACTATATAGTTTTTAAAAAATCATATCACTCTGCATGTTTCTGACTCTATTATAGCTCTGTTTTCCAAGGAAACAAGGTGTAAGAGTCCCTGATGCCTACGGAAATGTACCTGTTTTTTCTTTCCCTGCTTCAAATGGCTTTGGATCTCAGGGACCGTTTTTAGCAGTTCCCGATGGGGAGCAACTGTGATTGCTGTATGAATAAAGGCCTGAGTAGCTGAGTCTAATTAACATCCTCATTGATGGAAAAATTGCAGCTTAAGTTTAGCTTTTTATCAGACAATGATAAATCTCCACGGGAGAGACCTGCAGCTCACAGAGCTGGGTGAGAGCAGACTCTCTCAGTTCTGTTTATCACAGAATTACACCTTCAGAAGAGGCCCAGCCCTGTGCCGTACCCAAAAAGCACTTGGTGGAAACGGTGCTGATTTGCAGATGGAGACGGACTGATAGACCAAGTTCATCCTCAGGGTTATGAGCTTCACCAGGTGGGGTACAACTGTGCCATGCCAGAGGAATTCCCAAGTCTCTTACAGCTGAGTTATCTCCTTTGCATGTCCCATGTCAGTGTTTTAGCATCTCTGTTCCACCAAAGCTCCCATCCCCTCCCACAAGCCATCCTCCCTGGGCTCTATCCTTAAAAGACGTTCTTTTATTAACATGATACATTCCCTGTCCACCCCTCTTTACCATATTTCATCATAAAACACTGTTAGTGATGGAGCAGCCCGAAGATCACAGCTCCCCAGGAAGAGTTCATGTGGCTCAGTTCAGAGCTGCGCCTGCGTTTGCGGTATTTAATAAGTTTTTTTGTTGTTGTTTGGGCCCATCTTCACTATTTCTGCTTTCTTGTTTTATTTTCAAATAATACAAATCCAACCACACTTTGCAAGACCGGTCTGTGATAAGAGAAGCATCATTTCAGCCCAATTAACCCCCAAAGGCTCTTTCTCTTGGATCTACGTGGCCCCGTGCAGAGCTGCCCAGCTGCACGTACGCTGAAGCCATCACTCAGATCAGCTTTTCCCTTTGCCTAAATTCCTGGGATTATGTGTGGAAGATGCTGCTTGGCCGAGCGGCAGCAGGATTGTGCAGGAAAACGTTTTTATTCGCACCCAAAATTAAGAGCTGAGGTCGCCGAGGCTAAATCCTCCCATTAGATGGCAGCAAATGCAGGAATACCTTCAAACTGTGATACTGCTGTTGTGGGGAAAAAAAAAAAAATACCAGGGGAGCTTGAACAGGGCCCAAAAGAGAGATCTGTGAAGGAAAAGGCTTTGCAGAGCAGCAGGCAGAAAGACATGTCTGTCTCATTCCACTCGAAGTCACATTTAGAAAAAAAAGATTGAGTTTGTGCCCAAAGGTGTTGTAGGAAACAAGCGTTATATTCCCCTCCGAACTTGGAAATGAGTTTTTTGTTGCTGGGTTGAGAGAAACACCAGGAAGGCAGTAAAGCCTGTTGGAAAACGTGGTCGGCGCGTTGCATTTGCATCCATCTTTCAGCTTTAATCATTCATGATCCCAGCAAACGTTCCCACTCCAGAATCAAAGGCGCCGCTCCTTTGCAAGCTGCTAAACGAGCGTTTGGAAGAGGATCAAGGTCTGAGATATTAATAGCAACAGGGAAATGCATATTTCTTTGGACCACAGGAATTTACTTTTTTGCAAATCAGGTTGTTTCCCTTCGAAACACTTGTAATTCCTCAGGGCACTTTGTGACGAATAGAGGAGCTGCCCCAGCCAAGCCATGATTGCAGAAAATCTCGGAAACCAGCCCAAAGTCACCAGATGTTTGCCACCGTCCCGCTTCGACTTGTCCACCTCGGAAGCAGAGAACCTGGACAAGCTCCTGCTGAGCAGGAAGAAATCATGGGCCAAAGCTTTGGGTGCCCCAGAATTTCACCCCATTCCCCTCGAAAGGCAGAGAAATCAGGACGCGGAGACTGTCCCGCGCTGGGATTGACAGGGCAGGAAACTCAAACCTGATCGGAGGAAGTCCTTTTTCTGGCAATGTTTAATCAAACTGCAGAATTCCTCGCTGCAGGAAATTGTTGAGGCCGAGAAGTTAAACAAGGCTGAAAAGGGCCCAGAGAGATACCAAAAAAGCCCATCACAGCCACTACCAACAGCTGACTCTGAAAATGCATTTAATTGCAATTAAGGATGGCAGCTGTGCCTGACCTCCTTTGCTCTTGCTTTCTTCCAAGCTTTTCATGCCATGGGGTGGATCTGGGGACCCTCTCTTGCTCTGTCCCCCAGCCCTTCAACTCCTGGAAGCCTTTCCCAAGGTTTTTGGGGCTTTCCCATGCTTTTTAGGGGGTTAACACCCTGTGAGTGCTCACTGCTTGTCACTCAGGCTGTGGAAACTGGCATCCATGTCCCCGTGGAGCTAGGGGTAATTGAGGTTTAGGGGGGCGCTGGATGGGTTTGGTGGGAAGCAAACAGGGGGTTCAAGTGGAGCTGAAGGAGATAAATGGGTCTGGGGGACCGTAGGGGGTGCTGGGGGTGGATGCTGGGGCTATGTCAGGATCTTAGGGGGCAGAGAGGGGGGATTTCATGGATGCTGTGGGATCTGGCTATCAAAGGATTTGGGGGTGCTGGGGGGGTGTCTGAGTGTTCCCAGGTGGGTCTGGGGGTCCTGGGGTGGTGGAGGGTGGTCAGGCTGGTGCTGAAAGAGGGTCCAAGGGTGGTCATGGGCTCAGGTGGGTGCTGGGGGGGTTCATGGGGTTAGCAGGGGCTGATGAGGGAGCTGGGGGATCAGGTGGGTGCTGGGGGGAGGTGTCTGAGGGGGGTCTGAGGGTTCCCCGGGGGTTCTGAGAGTGCTGGGGCTTCAGGCAGGGGCTGGGGGGAGCTGAGGGTGGTCGTTACTCAGGCGGGTGCTGGGGCGGTTGCGTTATGACCACGGGGTGTGGGTGTCTCTGTGTCCTGGGCTCAAATGGGGGCTGGGGGGCGTCTCAGAGCGATGGTGGGCGTTGGGGGGGTCCTAGGGCCACCGGGGGGGGAGGGATATAGATGCTGGGGGAGGCGGTTTGGGGGGCCGCCGGGGGCTCCTGGAAGTGTTGGGGTGCCCGGGTCGGCCATGTCGGAAGCAGGAAGCGGGGGGGCGGCCCGGCCCGGCCCCTCGGCCCCCCGCGTCCCGCCTCCATCGCGGGCGGGAGGAGCCCGGAGCCGGGCGGCGGAGCGGGGCAGCCGCCGGGCGGTGCCGGGGTGAGGCCGGGGGCGGTTGAAGGTGGGGGGGGAGACGGACGGACGGACGGGGGACAGGGGGTCGGGGGCGAACCTCGGCCCCTCACGGTGGGCCTGGGCCTGGGGGAGGAGGGCGGGCGGCTCCCCGGGCCTGGCGGGGCTCCCCCCGGCCTCAGCCAGGCCCTCGCCGGGCGCCCAGCTGCGGGGGTGGAGAGGGGGGCTGTTTTCCCCTTCAGTTTATTGATTTTACTCTTTTAAAAAAAAAAAATAATAATAAAAAGGCCCTGGCTGGAGCTCCTCTGCCTCAGAGATAAATAAGGGCGATGCCGTAGGCCTGTGGCGGTGTGCAGGCCCCGCTCCAGAGGGGTTTTAGCGCGGGGCTGGGACCTGACCCCCCTGAGCAGGGCCGAGGGAGGCGGATTAATGGTGTTAAAGCTGATGAGAATGGTTTGGTTTTTTTTATTTTAAATTTATACCGCTGTTTCAGGTCCCCCAGCAAGGCGAGCAGGTTTTCCCTTTTAAAGGCTCCTATTTAGAGACTCCTCCGACAGCTTTTCTCTCTAAATATTTATCTTTCTAAGGCCTGGATCCAAACACCTCGCTGTGCATGGGGTTTGCAGGTGGGACTGGAAACCCTTCAGGCTGAGAACCATCACTGTGTATGTCTGCAGAGAGAGCTGCTTATTCCTCCTGGGGTGGTGGAGTTTATAAAGAAAATAGCCCTAACATATGGGTTCCCCAGTTTAAAAGGCCCTGTCTCTGAGGGGCTGCTGTCTCCAAGCGATAAGACTTGCTCAGTCTGCGTGTGTGATGGCGGAGTGGGTACAGTAGTCTGTTGTTATTATTTTGTCGGTTGTATTGTGGCCATAGGAAGGGAAATAATGGGTTGTTATTTGTCTTTTAAGGCCTCGTCTGTTCTCAAAACAATGTGGGAGCCTGATGCCTTATTTCCTAGCTGAGGACCTTGGTTGCTTTTGAGTTGGCTGAGGAGCTGCATTGGGTTTTTAGTGCCTGTGACTTGCAGGGGTTTGTCTAAAAGAGGTGTTTGCTCAGAGTTGAAGAGAAATGTAGGGAGGGGAAAGATGTATCTGGGCATTTTATCCTAGTAGGATACTCCTGCTGTTTGGAAAGGGGGAAATCACTGTGTTTGACAGCATTTCTGTTTTAGGTGGTCCCTTTTCTGTAAGCAGGGGAAGCTTGCTGAATCTGCTGGAATTGGGCACAGGAGAGCTTCACAGGTGAAAGCTTTGGCTCGCGAGCTCCAGAAGAAGCTAGATAACCTTTCAGACCATTTAATGCACCAGTTGCAGTGTCAAGGCACCTAGAGTAATCATAAAAACTGGGGGGGGGAAGGCATTTAATATCCTGCAGATGTGCTGGCCTTTGCTTGTTACATGAATCAGGGTATTACATACATGAAAGAGGTTGTAAAGCAATGTATTGTTTTTATAGAGCCAAGTGCATGCCAGGTGCTTTACAGACAAGAAGAAAAGGTCCCTGCCTTGGAGAGCTTAAGATCCATAATGAGATATTATTGATCAAACCTGGTTTGGGCCAGCGTTGCTGGCCCATGGGGCTGCTCAGGTGGTAAGATCTGGGACAAATATTTGCACGGAACGCAAGGAATGTCGGTAGAACAGGGCCAGGAGCTAATTAACCTGGCAATATAGTGCAGCATGTTCTCATTGCGTGCTTGGGGTTAGGTTTTAATTTGGCATTTTATTCTTTTGGTGTTTCTAAGGCTGTGGCTAGAAATCTGACACTAATGTTAATATAACATCTGACATTAACTGCTCAAGTTGGATGCTTAGGCAGCTGCTGACCAAACAAATAGGGGTTATTTTTCAGCCAGATAATTTTCCTGATCTGATTCACCATGTGACCACATAAACAAATGTGCAAGAGCAGAACAGGGAGCTGATCTTGCAGAGGAGAGAAGCTGGTAGTCCTGTTGAAAAGTGGGGTTTTGGTGAAACTACACCCTAGCATTGCAGAAAAAAAAAGATACTGAAAATGCCATTGCTTGAGTTCTGACTTGTAGGAGTCCATGGTTTAGGGGGAGAGCTGTTGGCCAGCTCTTTAAAGGCAAATCAGATTTCAAGTTTGTTGCCTAACCTGAAACATACATGAGCTGGTTCCTGGTGTCGGGGTACTTGAGGCAAAAGGGTGAGAGGATTTCCATTTTCAGCTGTGAGCTGGGTGTTTTTACATGGTGGTCCTCAGGCTGTGCTTTCAGGGTAATGCATTGCTAAACTGTGTCTCTCCAGAAGGAGTGTCAGTTTGTCCCAGTTTGATCCAGGTTAGAGTTTTTGCAGCTCAGAAAGAAGAAGCAAAGCAAGACCTCACAGATGCTGCCTTTCCCCTAGCAGTGTTTTTTTTTTCTGAGGCTAAATGTCTCCTGTTTAACAATAAGATTCTTCTGTTGGCAGCTATGAAGTTGTCCAGCAATTTTTCTTTGCATCTTTTTTCCAGCCCATCTGCTGCTCTCGGTATCGCGAGGCTCTGCGGTTGTGGCAGACAGGGGGAGTGGTAGAGGAACACAGGTCTTTATTTATTTATTTATTTTGGCATCTTGACGTTGACCACTCATAGGTGTGTTCTTACAAGCTTCCCCGGGAAATAATTTGCTGTTAAATGCCATTTTGTCTCCGCTTTGCATTCACAATGCGATTATTGCTGTGGTGTTCGGTTACGTGGTATTTCTGCCGTATGAATGACCTGCAGACAAACTTTGAGGGGAATGAGGACCTTTTGTTGCCTGCAGAGCATGCTGCTATCATGTTCCTGTTACTCAATAATCAGTTGGCCTGGACATCAGGTTGCGAAAATTTGAACAAATTGTAAACTGTTGAACTTTGCCCCGCACATACTGCTTGTTTCTCTGTCCTCTGCTTGTTGCTGACAGGAGATTTAATGAAAACAAATCTACGTTAAAATAAGTGCCTAAAATTATAGTGCAGCAAGAGCTTAGCTTGGCTACTGTGTGTGATGATCAGCTTTGTATTGCTGGCTCTTGTACCTGGTGAGCAATCGCTTTATGGGACGGATTCATTTGGAATAGATGAATAAATGGAGTTTCATTGATTTCTGGGAAGCTTTGTTCATTTACATAAGCTGTGAATCTCAGCCGGTTCTTCTCTTGTCAGGAAAATTTCACGGCTCCTTTCAAACCCTGGGAGATACTGAACCAGCCGAGACTATTATGGCTGCAGCTAAATGTTGTGCCTTTGGCTGCGGACAGGTTTGCTCCAGAGAAACCTTCCTTCTTGCCTGGACATAGCAACGTTCCTGTGATCTCTCTGCACACACTGGTATTGAGCTGTAGGGCTGGAGTGTGTTTTCTGTTAACGTCCTGAATCTCTCCACAGGGATTATTCATCAGAGGCCATGGAGCTTTCGGCCAATGAGCTCAGCATCTATGATAAGCTATCGGAGACGATTGATCTAGTGAGGCAGACTGGCCACCAGTGTGGGATGTCAGAACAAGCCATTGAGAAATTCATCAAGCAGCTCTTGGAAAGAAACGAACCCCAAAGGGGACCTCCAAGGTACCCTCTCTTGGTGGCTCTCTACAAGGTAAGGTGTCTTTTGGGTGTGCACAGGCTGTTTTTGATGGTCAAAGTTCTCCTTTTGCACCTCAGCCTTTTATTTCCCACTGTATTTTCTTGATGACTTTTTCTGAGTTCTTTATTTTAAAAGCTGTGAAGTGTAGCTTCCTTCCTTTGTCTCATGAGCTGGTTTGAAAACAGAAGACAGCTGACCGAGATTTGAAATGACTCATGTGCATTGAAAGTTTAACATGTCAACACCTTCCTCTCCTTAAGTTATTAAAGAATGAGACCTGAATTGATTCTTCAGGCAAGGATTCCCAGAGTCAGCACCCTCAGTGGAAATGTGAGGAAGGAAAGAGATTAAAGTTCAGGGTAGAATAATGAAGAGATAGAGGTTCTGTTTCTAAGCCTATCACAAGCTTCTTACCTGTCTTTATTCTCCTTCTAGTCTAATAAACCTGTTGCCATGATGCTTGATGCTAGAAAAATGTTTTGAGACCCTTAACTAAAAGATGCTGTAAAAAGCTTTGCAAAGTGGGTGAAAGGATGCTCTTGTTAGGCAGGTTCGAGATGTTTGCTACAAGGATGAAAAACTTCCAGCTGGCATCATATTGAGTAATATTTTAGTGTCATCTGTACAAAATCATCAGGATGGTTTCTATTTAGGAAAAAAAAAAAAATCAAGCTTTCTTCCTCACATCCTATAAAAAGCTGTAAATTGAGGCAGGAGAACAGGAAACTGGAAGCTTAAACTTTCGTGTTGTGTTCTTGTTTTTGCTGTTGATTCACTTTGACTTTAGCCAGGGGGGAGAAATGCGTCATGTCATCTCTTTAAGGCTTTTTTGGGATTCTGGTATGGAGGAGGGAGCTGGTGCCAACTCTGCCAAAGTGTTTCAAGGCTTGACGGATGTTTGCAAAAAGCCTTGAAAACCTTGTATAAGAGGTATGGCAGAAGCGCAAGCTTTTATTTGGTTAGGTGGGAGGAATCGGAAGTATCTGTAGATGATCCTCATTGCTCTGGCGCTAGATTATTTGCAGTGCTAAGATAGAAGAACAGAATTGTGGGGCTTGGGTTTGGAAGCTGCTTGATTTTTGTCCTTGGACAGCCCTAAAACTGAGTGACAACTCTGTGTACGTAAATAGCATTGCAGTTAAATGAGGAGCCACAGCAAAAATGTGAGTGCTCCTCTTGGAGCACGCAGCCACAACCCTTTGATGCCAGCCAGAAGGTGTGTTCTGTTTTGAAGACACACCAGCTCACTGCAGTATAATTAATTACATGCCTGTTCTCTCTCGCAGGGCCTGCTCACGCTGGGGTTGGTCTTGCTGACTGTTTACTTTGTGATCCAGCCGTACAGCCCGCTGCCGCCCGAAGCTCCGCTCTCCAGAGCCCACGCCTGGGGCTCCCTCATCGGTCACATCCGGCTGCTCTCTCTGCCCATTGCCAAGAAGTACATGCTTGAGAGTAAGGATATGATTTCTCTGCTCTAACATAAACCCTGCAAGAAATACCGAGTTAGATACCAGCCATGCAAATCATTTGAGTGCTTCCCTGGGCACCAAATAACAAATGTGTTACTGGCATGGCACCATGGGTTTCTTTTTCCCTACCACTGTACTTAAAAATAGCATCCTGAATTCTAGCTGGGGTGCTTTTCCTTCCATTCATTGGGGTCAAAGCATATTTTAGCTCTAGCTTCATTTTGTTCTTGCACATTCTCTTTTCCTTGCTTTTAACACCTCAGGTTTTTAGTTCCACAGGAGTTCCCCCTTCCTTTGAAAAAAAATCTCTTCAGTTCCAAGAATCATACCGAGATAGTTATGCTGGGCAAATGTCACAGGCAAAAACAGTTTGTCAACTGAATCTTGGTATCTGTGAGCAAAGTGTAAAAACCTCAACATGTGACCCAGGTTTAAGGAAAAGCAGTTTTTGCCAAGTGACACATTGGGAAAGGACTGTGGGCCTGAGAGCTCGGGTGTTTACAGTAGTTAATGTAACATTAAGGGTAGTGTGTGTGAGGAAGCCAGATAAATGGCTCCCTAATGAGGTGGTCCCATCACGGGAGAGCAACATAATAGATTTTTCCTAGACTGGCATAATAGAAATGGAAAATTTTGAGTATTTCTCATGCTTAGTTAATTGCTTCCACTGACTTAGACTGGCAAATGGGTGTAAGCATGGGCTCTGCCTCTCTGATAAAATACAAAGACTGTCAGTAGTGATAAAGCCGTGAATTATTTTGAGCAGGGACGTGGCATGATGTTGATCGTCTGGCGGCTCACTGTAAAAACAAACTCCTGTATCCATGCCCTCGATGGGTTTATATTTAGCTCCGGCAGCTCATTGTGTTGGAGTTGTCTGTTCTGGCTCTGACCTTCCTGCCGCCGCTAAAAAGGGCGCCCTGAAATGCCAGCGTCGTTCTGCGTTTTCCCTCTGTGTCTCCCTCTCTTCTGCTGACACGTGGGATTTCTCTTGGTTGGGGTTCGTATGGGTGGGATGGGGTATCCCCCATTGTTCCTCTCCTTCCTTATACGTTGGGATTTCTCATAGGAGGAAAAAACAAAGGTGAGGAGGTGGCTGTGATAGCCACTGGACATTTGTAGCCTGCTTATCTACTGCATTTCAGCATTTACATGAGTGAACACCCCTCTGCTGCTCTGCGGAGGAGGAAACCAACAGAAACTTTAATGCTCAGATTTGAATGTTCAGTGAAATCTGGTTCAAAAAGTTGGCAGGTTCTTCCTTTAGATGCCTTAGGGCCCCCTTGGATGGGGAGAGCCCAGGAAGGTTCCTGGGGACAGGAGAAGGTTTATTGGGCTGCCTGAAATCATGAGCATCTTGCTGTGAAGATAAATAAGAACAGGAGCAAGTCTTGGCTACTGATGGGAAAACCAGCTGAACGGGGAGGAGATAGGGAAACATCCAGAGGAACAGGGGAAAAGGGAAGGATGGATGGGGGGAAGGATACAAGGTTGTTGTTTAAGTGCGTATAAAACCCCTTGTACCTCCGTGAGTCCTGGAAATCTGGAGTGATGAGCAGTAGGGTGGGCAGCAGGCTGCCTCTGGGGAAAGGAGGGGAGGTACAGAGGGGTTGAGGAAGTTCCCACTCTGTTTTTCCAACAGTATTAGGTTGTGGTGGAAACCACAGCATGTCCCAATTAACAGATTTACTGGGGTGGCTGGGGTGATTTTGATCTTGCAAAAGGACTAGACTCTGGTTATTTGAATGGGAGAGTGTAGCATCCAGCCTGAACCTTGGCTGGAATCCTGTGGGAATCCCTCATGTCCTGGCTTCCCGGCAGGCAGCTGTGTCCCCCAGGGCTGTCCCAGCATTCGGCTGTACTAGGGGCACTGGTGTCAACCTCACAGCTCACTGCTGAGTGGATCCAGCAGGGATGCAGAAGAGGGACAGCACGGTATGGGGCTGGGAGGGCTCCCGAGCTGTCTGTCAGCCCTGCCTTGTGTGTGGTGTAACATTTTGCTCCTAATTTTGGCCTTGTTGTGTTCTGAGGGTACGGGGTAACGCTGTGGCTTGTCATCCTGTTTATTGATGTGAGTGTAAGGCTGGGAGGTCTTGCCAGCAGGAGCAGCGTCCTCTGGTCCATGCTTGCATAGGAGAAGGCACCGTACGGGGAGACTGAGCAGCAGAGAAAAAAGCTAACGAAGGGACTCGATGTACAGACTCCTCTTCCTTTCCCTACGTAGATCCTGGGAGATGAAAATTTTGAGGGGGCTGAGGATGAAACTTGGAGCTTTCTGTGCTCGGGCACCGGTTCAAATCCAGCTCAGGCTTGTTGAAAGCCACCCGGTAGTGGTTTGGAGGCCGCCGGGGCCCACCGGCGGTGCTGGCAGGATTCCCCCAGCCTCGCTGCCCAACGTGGTGCGGACGGAGCCTGGCTGTGGCCAGCGTGGGCGATGGGTGGACCTGTTGGCTTCCTCCGGGCCTGACGGCAGGCAGGGACAGCCGGACTGTGTGAGGATGTGGTCTGCGGCCGTGCTGTCCTTCCAGGCAGCTTTCCTGTCTCCGGGATTGCAGGTTGGAGCCCGGTCACCCGGTAAATTTGGGCTGAGCAGCCAGGTTTGTGTTGCAGAACAAGGGGAGCTCAGATGCTTGGTTTTCCCCCGAGAACCAGAGCCCCACGTTTGAGTGGTGGGGAGGTTTTGGGACGAGCAGGGGTGCAGGATACTGTTCCTCTCTCCCTCCAGCTCAAGGTGACCTGCCTTCACCCTCACCCTCATCCTTGCAGCCCAAGAGCCGTGGATAACAAGGGCTGCCTGTCCGTCGGTGGCTGTGGGTGGACCTTTGAGCGGCCGAGGTGAGGAGCAGCGTCCTCAAAGCTCTCGTGTTAAGTTTGTAGGATTAGGTCCAAAGTAAATTTCCTTTTTGCCTGTCTCTCTGCTCTGTTGCTTGCTGGCTTTCTCCCCCGGATCAATTCCCATATTAAAACGAATGTTCCCACCCTTTGTTTCTTCAAAGCTGACTCTTAGACCCTTGGGTTTGGCGGCCGTGCCTCTTTTTTCAGCTGTTTTCCCAGGGCTAGGAACGCAGGTCCCTTTGGTTGGGGAAGAAATTCTGCAGAAATGTGGTTTCCATTTGTTCTTCCTGCACTGGTGTTTACGCTGAGCTTGTGAAAGCCCCAGCGCTGGGTCATGCTGCCTGCTCTGGGCTGGGGGAAACGCCTCTCACCACCGAGCCCACGGCTGTTGGCCAGGGAGATGAGCACCTCAAGTAGCCCCCAGGGAGACAGTGGATTTGCAGACCTCTGGGCTCTACTTACTGTAAGGAACACGGTGGATTTTGAGTGGGCATGTGGGATGACACAAGGCTTTTTAGTGCTGTCCCAAAGAGAAAATAGGGCCTGTGGAAGCTGGATTCATTTCTCTTCTCTGACATAGACTGGGATGGACAAGGCATTCCCTCTGTGTTTCAGTGTTTTGGTTCAAAGTAGGGGCATGAGTACATCCCTCTCCCCAGCAAGCATTAGGAAGTAATATAATAGAATTACAGAACAATTAGAATTGGAAGGGACCTTAAAGCCCCCCCAGTGCCACGCCCTGCCCTGGGCAGGGACACCTCCCACCACACCAGGTTGCTCCAAGCCCCCTCCAACCTGCCCTTGAACCCCTCCA
>JAOTQQ010000013.1:2210789-2241108 GCA_026546715.1 Gallinago undulata
CAGTGCTCCAGATGGGGCCTCCCCAGGGCAGAGCAGAGGGGCAGGATGACCTCCCTCCACCTGCTGGCCACACTCTTTTTGATGCACCCCTAGGATACATTTCCCAGGAGCGTGAGCTCCAGGCTCCGTGCCAGGGGAGATGTGTCCTGCTCTCCTCCCATCCCCACCCTGGTCACAGAGGGATGTCCCCACCTGTGTTCCTCCCTTCCTCCATTCCAACCTCATGGTTTCTCCACGCTGAGTTGAGGATGGTCCATGATGATGCTAGAGATGCTCCAGGCGAGGTTTGTTTAGAGTTGTGCTGATGCACTGACCTTCCCCGGTTTGACCTTTAAGTTCAGGTTTGGGTTGTACTGGGACTGACAGAGGAGCTCCCTTCTCCTGAGGACTTCTCAGAGGACACTCAAGAGAGTTCCACATATTGAGTAGGAGTTTGAATTCCACCCATGAATGGAGGAAATTGTGGTCAGAGAGCCCAGGGGTCCTCGGTACATGTTCTTGTGTATGTCAGAGAGCCCGGTGTCCCTCTCTGGATGCTGACACTGAGCTCCTTCCAGACCTGGGACACGGAGCTGGAGGCCTTTGCTCAAGCCTATGCAGAGAAGTGCATCTGGGACCACAACAAGGAGAGGGGCCGACGAGGAGAAAACCTCTTTGCTATGGCCCCAACCTTGGACCTGGAGTTCGCAGTGGAAGACTGGAACGCGGAGGAGAAATACTACAACCTGACGACTACCACGTGTGTCCCTGGGCAGATGTGTGGCCACTACACCCAGGTACAGAGCTGGTGGGGTGGAGGGATGGGGTTTTTGGGAAAGGAGCTGTACCAAAGCCCCAGCTCCTCCCAGAGTCTTGCAAAGGCTGGGGAACCAGGTGGGAATCATAGTGATACAGGGGGACCTGGGCACGGTGTCAACCAGGACCAGCCTTTTTGGAGGAGATCTCTTTTACACAAGCTCTGCAGCCTGTTGTTGGCTCCTCAGCAGAGCTGGGTTCCAGCAGGTCTTAAGCAGAGATAGGAGGTCTCAGTGTTTCTTCACAGCTTGGGTGGAAGCAAGGAGGAGCTGAGAAGGTGGTGGTAAATATAAGGATAGGAAGGTTCCAGAACCAAAGCCAAGATGGTGATGCTCTACCTGGGTGGGCTCTGTAGTAGAAAAGCTTGGATAAATGGGCTACAGCCTGAAATGGGCTACAGCCTGAGGTTGGGAAGGTGGCCCAGACAGGGGCAAGGGGCAGGACCCTGAATGCTAAAGCAAGGTGGGGATGTGGGATGCGGGGCACAGAACAGGTGAGGGGGGACGTTGGTGTGGGGACAGAGCAGCCTTCAAGGCCAGGCCCAGGCTGGCAACAGGGCATCTGCCTTCACCCAATCCCCTCACCTTCAGCCCCCTCAACCTTTGCCATAGGTGGTCTGGGCAAGCACGCATCTGATCGGCTGCGGGTCAAAGTTTTGCGAGAAGATTGAAGGAATTGAAACGGAGGACATGTACCTGCTTGTTTGCAACTATTATCCCCCGTAAGTCCCACGGCTCGCAGGGCTTGGTGCATCTTGGTGGGGTTCCTGTGCTGGAAAAAATGTCCGTCCTTCAGTCCCTGCAGCAGAGCAGGATTTGGCCTTGTCCAGAAAGAAAAGAAAAGCGATTCCAAGAAAGGTCTTTGTTATCTTGGGTTGGTCACAAAGGAAGGAAGGGTTGTCTGGTGATCCTTGCCCGTGATTGTGACTACTGAGGTCTGGTCCAGCCCCTGGCACCCTCCCGGGGAGGGAGGACACCCCTCCTAGAGCCACCCAAGGCTGATGCTGAGGCTACAACCGGCAGCTCCCTGCTCTGTGCCTTGTTCTTCCCCACCAGCAGCAGTGGTCACCTGGGGTGGAGAAGGACATTTGGCCCAGCAGGAAGGGTTGGACATGGGAGGAGAGGTGGGTGCCCATGTGCAAAGCCCTGGGACCAGCCTTAGGGGACCACTTGCTTGGAGCTGGTGAGGCCCGCGAGAGCAGCCAGTCGCTGCTGACCTTCTTGGGGGTCTGGTGATTTTGTCTCCCTTTTGTTCCCGCCCCAGCGCCCATCAACGGCTCAGTTCCAAGGGCTGGTGAAGGATCTGGTCCATGGAGCTGTCTCCACTGGTTGTGGCAGCCTTGGGGTCAGGCCGTTGAGCAAACAGCGCTGAGCGTCTGTAGCAGGAGACCAAGACCTGTTTTTTCCATTAATCTTGAGTTTTTTCTTTGACTGGGTTGTTCCCGTTGAATCAGACCCCCTCTGTGGATTGGGTGTTTCCCCCCTCTCCTCACACCTTCTTTTTCTTGGCGTCTTCTGCTTCCAGGGGTAACATGAAAGGCCGAAAGCCGTACAAGGAAGGACCCTCCTGCTCGCAGTGTCCCGAGGACAGAGTCTGTGTCAACTCCCTGTGTGGTAAGTCCAGCGAAGCAGCACCTGTCCCTTGACAAGCTCTTGGGACTCAGCCCCCCGGGTTGGGGTCCAGGCTCTGAACCCTCCTGGAGCTCTCAGGAAGCCCTGGACCAGCAGTTCTAGGGCTGGGCCATGATACACCAGGCGTGATGGCAGCCCCTAAGCTGCCTCAAGATGAGGAGGATCAGACAAGGACCTTGTGCCCCCTTTAGCCACAACTGTTCCCCATGACGATGCCCCTTGAGGGGCAGGAGGTTGTGTGAGCCACATGAGGTGTCTCCAGGTTGGGAATCCCAGAGTAGGGGATGGCCCAGAGTGACCTAAGAGGGGTCGGCTGCTGCTTCACCTCCCGGCGGGCTCCTGCTGGCCCTGCTCCGAGCAGGGGATCTGTTGAGGTCCCTGCTCCAGCCCTAACCCATGGCACTTTTCGTCTCTTACCAGAACCCACTGTAGAAGAGACCACTCCAGCCCCTGTGACAACAAAGGCAAGCCCATCCACCCCAACCACAGCCATGCCAAAACCCATAACACCAGTGCCTACCACGACCACAGCCAAGCCACCACCCACGACACCAGTGCCCACCACGACCACTGCCAAAACAGAACCCACAACACCAGCTCAACCAGAATCCACAACACTAGTGCCCACCACGGCCACAACAAAGCCACCACCCGCAACACCAGTGTCCACTACAACCACAGCCAAGCCACCACCTACAACACCAGTGCCCACCACGGCCAAACCAGAACCCACAATACCACTGTCTACCACAACCATGGCCAAAACAGAACCCACAACACCAGTGCCCACCACAGCCAAGCCCAAACCCACAACCACGCTTTCCACCACAGCCATGCCCAAACCCACAACCACGCTCCCAAACACACCCGAGTCACCACCCACAGCCACACTCCACACCACAGCCAAGCCTAAACCTGCAACACTAGTACCCATCACAATGACAGCAAAGCCAAAAACAGCCACCATGCTCCCAACAACAATCCCAACCAGGCCAAAATCCACCATGCCAGCACCCACCACCACTGCTGCCAAACCAAAGCCCACCATACTAACAACCACCATGCCAAAACCCACCACAACAACTGCTTCCACTAAGCCAACGCCCACCACACCAGAACCCACAACTACCACTACCAAGCCAACAACCACCACAACAGCCAAGCCAATACCCACCACACCAAAACTCATCACAACCACTACTATGGCTAAGCTGACACCCACCACACCAAAATCCACCACAACCACCACTATGGCTAAGCCAGCACCCATCACCACGCTAGCCAAGTCAGCACCCACCACAACCACCACCACAACAGCCAAGCCAGCACCCACCACAACCACCACAACAGCCAAGCCAGCACCCACCACAACCACCACAACAGCCAAACCAGCACCCACCACTACAGCCAAGCCAATACCCACCACACCAAAATCCACCACAACCACTACTACAGGCAAGCCAGCAACCACCACAACCACTACTATGGCCAAACCAGCACCCACCACAGCAAAACGCATTACTACCACAACAGCTGAGCCAGCACCCACCACACCAAAACCCACCACAACTGTAGCTAAGCCAAAACCTGCCACATCCAAGCCAACACCCACCACACCAACACCTACCACCACTATAGCCAAGCAAACACTTGCCTTTACGGCATCAGCAAAGCCAAAACTCACCACTACAGCATCAGCACCTACTACAACAGCAAAGATAGAGCCAAAAACTGCCACAACCACAAATCCAGAACCCACTGAAACAGAAAGACATGACCCTACAGAGGCAACTGGCCTAACTCTTTCCTTTGAGCCCACATTAGACCTGGATTATAAAGTATCTCCAGAAGTAGAGTTAGATACTGGAGAGCCTGTTAGTCCCTTAACTACAGAGGATCCAGCTTTGTTAGAAAGCGTGGGCACAGCTTTCAGCCCCAGATCAGTCCCAGAAACAAATAAAGGTGTCAAAGAGGACGGGAAAGAGAAATCACCCTTTTCCAGTCCATCTCCATCTCTCAGCCAAATAGTTCCAGAGACCACGTTAGGTTTCAATGAAACCGAGCTCATAACCCCCTCAAGGTCAGTGGTCTTCAGCCCTGAAGAACCCACCTTCTTGCGCTTAACATCATCTTCCAAAGAAAAAAAAGGGAAGAGCCCTGCTTTCCAGACCTCCCTCTCAGGTAAGGAACTTGTGGAGTCTGTCCTGGCATGGACACTCAGACGTTCAGTGATCCCCAAGCAGCATGGAGAGTGCTTGGGAGGAACCAGTATTGAGCTGGTCCTTTGGATCCTCCTCTCGTATGTGGCACCAACCCTTTTCCTCACTCTTTCCTCTAGCACCGAAGGGGGCCAGTTGGATGTCTCGTGTGTGAAGCATGGTTTTGTTTCCAGCCTGCTCCCCATTAACCCACCAGCTCTGTCACGCCTCACGGTGTCTTGGTGCACGTCACTGATGGACCTGCATGAGCGGGAGTTTCTCTTTCGCTCAGATCTTCCCCTCTAACTCCATGTTTTCTTCTCTTCTGCCAGCAGGTGCCCTGGACACTGAGGAACTGGAGACAAACTCAGACCAGACAAACATGGATCAGCCCACAGCTGGAGCCCCCAGTACTTCCTTGGGGCTTTCGCTCTTCCTCCTACCTGGTGTCATCCTGGTGGCCCTTCTGCTTTGAATGGTCTTTCTCAGCTGTCCCTGCACCAGTCACCAAGGCTTCTTCAGCACTGGTTGTTCCACAACCCTGGTAGGCTTGGGAAACACCATGGATGATTCAGGTTGACACGCTCTTTTCTTACGCTGCCTTATTTGCTCCGACCTCAACGAGCCCAGGGCAGCTGGCATTCCCATGGAAACCTGGTCCCCTTCCTGAGGAGACCCAAGGGCAGGAGGGTGTCTGCCATAATGCTGGTGACCTTGGACGCTTCTCCTTTCTTCCTGGCCAGTCTGGGCTTCTGGTCCCATTTCCAAACTGGAGGTGATGAGCTGTCCCACCCACCTGTGTGGCTGGCAGGCCCCGCCACACCGAGTCCCCGGGGAAAGCAGAATGGCTTGGAAATGCAAGTGGGGATGAGACATGGTCATTGATTTTGGTGTTTGTCTGTAGATGAGATGTGGTGGTGGGGTTTGGTGTTTGTCAGGATGAGTTTCTAACAAAAATGCGCTTTTCCCTTCTCGATGTGTCTGTTTGTCTCCTTTTTGGAGAAGTTTCTTCCTTCCATGAGCAAGAAGAGCGGCTTTTTTTTTTTCCCCACAGGAGAGGATTTCTATTTCCTTCCTGGTTCTGGTCAGAACTACCCAGATCTGCTCCTTTCTCCTCCTCACGCCCCTGCAACCCTTCCTCCTCCCTTCCTCCTCCCTTCCTCCTCCCTTCTTCCTCCTCCTCTCTGCCACCTGTACCCATTCCACAGTTAGTCCATTGCCATGACTCGACTTTACGCGTGTGCCTGCACCCGTGTGCACGCACAGAAGAAAAACCCTCAGTGCTAAAGAGGCTCCTTCATCCAGCTTCCTTCTGCATGGCTTCCTTCTTTGCATAACTTAAGTGTAGTTGAATTTAGATCCCGATCCCGGTTGACATGTATTTTGTGTGTGGTGGAACCTGGTCCAGGAGAAACAAGTCATCGCGTGCGCTGGTACAAACTGAGCTCGAGAGAGCCAAGTGGATGATGTTAAAGGTTACTGGTGGTTCCAGGACTTGTTGGAGGAGCGCTTTGGTTGTCTGGGACACTGTGTGGTTTTATTCCTCCATATCCTTCACCTGAGGATTCCCAGAAAGGCGTGTTAAATACGTGACGAGCTTTGCAGAGTGGAGGAAGGGACTAGGAGACATAGTCCCTCCTCTGGCTGTAGCGTCCTTTGGTTTCTTAAACAGAGGAGGTGGAGAATGACCTAAGGACCAACACTCGTGTCTTCCCCTGTGACACTGTGTCCTGTGTGTCCCCAGAGCGTGCACTGAATAAATCCTGTTGTGAAAGTCTCTTGTGGGGTGCGTGGTGTCTCCCTGGGGGACCTGGAGGCCGAGGGTCTGCATATTCCATCTGTAAATTCCTCCTGATGGTGTCCTTAGGTGGAACTGCTAAAAGACAATGTGGCTCCTGAGGTTGCTGTAGGGGTGGGTTGGTTTTTTTGGCTTCTCAAAAGCATCCGGGGGCTGGTTTTCACAAGGTTGCAACATTCATATTTTTAAGCCCGTGCAAAAGCAGCAGGAGGAGGAGACTGAGGATGACGTAGGGCATATTCCCCGAGTGCAGAGCAAAAATGTGTCCCCACCAGGAATGCTCAGGCAAGGAAAGCGAGAGGAAGAGAGCTCCGAGCAGAGGAGGAGATCAAAACTGGGGCTGGAGCGCTTCTGCTTTGAGACACCCAGCAGCCCCCCTCTCCCCACCCCCAAACACACACTTTTTTTATCTTTGCAGCAAAGAAAGGAGTTCAGTGTGAGTGTGTCCCCCCAGATCCCGTGTTTCTGCAGCATTTTCACTGCAGAACGTCACCAGCACGGGGAGAAAAGGGGCAAACTCGCAGCACGGGAGCCACACTGGGGTCAGATCTTTGCTTTTGCCTTTTTTCCCCCCATCCTTTTGCCCCTGCAGCTCCATGTTTCCCTTCTCCTCCAAACGCCGCTGCGGCACCAGTTCTCTGGCAGGAAAACCAGCTGCCGTCAGGGTTGTTTCAGGTCACGGTCACGGCCGTCCCTGCTGGACGGTGACCGGCAGATGGCAGTGGGAGAGACACCGCAGAGAACTGGGCAGCCCCGAACTCGCTACGCGGAACCCTGCCGAGAGTCCAGGCTTTATTTAATCACAAGCCTCAGATGTAGTTAAGAATCAGATTAAAAATAGCCTCCTGCCCAGGTGCCGTGGCTCCTGTAGGCTCTCGCTGCGGGCTGAGCTCCTGCTGCCAAGCTGCTTTCAGGGGGAAAAAAAAAAAAAAGCCAGTTTTGGGTTAGGGACAATGATAGAAATACATCTATTTCTGTGCTGTGTTTGTCCAGGGAGGGGCTGCTGTTGGGCTGTTGTAAGGGATGGAGCTGGGAGGGCATTTCAGGACCCTGATGTGGTTGTGTCTGGGTGAAGGGGACTGTGGCCTTAATTCCCTGGAAGCAATAAAAGGAGCAGAAAAGCATTTCTCCTCCGAGCAAAACCAGGGCATTTGGTCAACACCTGATTTTTTTATTTTTTTGCAGCACTGGATCCCTCCCACCCTGCTGGGAGCAGTGATGGAGCTGGGAGCAGCGGTGCCGCTGATTAACAGCATTAATAGCAGAAGCCCCATCAACATAATTCTAGGATTTAAATATTTTATCAGGATTTGAGGGCTAGTGACCCTTCTTAAAAACTGTTGAGTTTTGTTTGCTTTAAGGGTTTGACTTCTGGAGACACGTGGTTGTGCAAGGACCTATTTAGAGAGTTGCTTGTAACAGAAAACTTAAAACCAGAGAGCAAATCCCCTTCCCCCGCCCCCACCCCAGGACCAGGGGCTGAGCCCTGCCACCACAGGCATTCGGGTTGGGTTGATTAAATCCTAAATTAGAGGGATTTAGGGAAGGAGACCACATGGCAGGGACAGGGTATGGCACACAGAGGACACAAATCATTCAAGGGATAATTTTGCAGCATTTCCACTCTGTTTCTGGGGTTGGCAGCAGGGATGGATGCTCTGGCATTGGGGTTGACAGCTTCTTGAGGGGGGGGAAAGGAGCCAAGACCCTGGCAGAGATGCTGCTGGGCCCTGGCAGCCCCACAGTGTGGTGGGAGGAGGCACTTAACCATCAGCTGTGGTCAGTTGAGCTAAAATCATGGGATTTGTGGTGTTTCTGAGGCTTGGCTGCTTCATTAGCCCCACCTGCCTGGTTCCTCCCCCAACTTCAGGCCCTGTGTCCCGGCAGGGAGAGGGATGTCCATGCTGCAGGTTGAGAAGCTGCTGAGCTCCGTGCTCCTGAAGCTCCCCTGGACACGGTGAGTGGGAAGGGTTGGGGGTAAGTGCTCCATCCTGGAGGACCTGTGACTGGGGATGTGCCATGGGTAGGTCCAACCAGCTGCTCAGTGTTCCCTCGGGATATCTGGGCTGAAAGCGCTCTGATCCCCCAGGGGTCCCACTGGGGACCCACCTTTCTCCCTCTTGTTTCCTGGCTGGTTTTTTGCTAAAAGAAGGTGCCTGCCCCCTCCTTACCATTGCAGCCAGTGCTGGCATTGGTGCTGACACATGCCTGGGTGTCCTGGAGTTGGCCAGGTGTCCCCAGTATCTGTAGTTATGAGCTCAAACAAGCTGCCAACCCTCCTCCTGGGCAGAGGCTGCCCTTTCCCACATGCCAGGAAGTGATAGAGAAAGTAAACGTTGCCTTGGCAGGTTCCTGAGCCCTAGTTGTGATTTATTGGCGACAAGGCAATGGATTAGTGGAGCCTGGAAGTCCATGTTCTACCGTTCCTGGTATCAGAGTTATAAATAAGTTTATAGTGAGGGCTATCCAAGCCCAACCTGCAGCCCTTGAGCTGACCGAGGGTGAGGAAATGGCTCAGGGCTTTGGGACAGGATTCGGGTTGTCTCAGGAGGGCACCTACCGACAGCCCAAATGGATGGTCTCTGCTCCCTCCTCTATCTGCCCCACATCCTCACTGTGTCCTGGCTGTGGCTTCCCCTTCCATGCTCAGGATTTTGGTCAAACGGAGAACTTGGTCAGGGACTCACTGTCAGGAACGCTGGCCACCCCTCCAGAGGTCCCAATTCACCAGCCAAGCTCACTTCAAGACAGTAAAAAGACATTGGTGTGGGTTTTTGGTTTTTTTTTTCAAAAAGTCAAAACAAATTTATTTTCACAAGACAGTATCTCCAGTAATATTTTATTCATGGCTTCCAGCTCACGCGGTTTCACTGCTTGAGTTTCTCTGCATTAACATCAGAGCAACGGAGAGGGACTGAACCAAATTCCTTTGGGACATGCAGGATTAGTTCTTTTCCAGGGGATACCTCTTAAATACGAAGTGGCTGTGCTGCTCTGTTCCCATGCTTGGGGTGCTATTTTGGTACCTTCCAAGCAATTTGTGGGTAGGAGTCCTGCCACTCAGTGAGCAGCAAGAGGATAATAATGCATCTGAGAAGGACCAGGCTGTAGTTTTGCACAGCAAGTCGCCAGGATGGCTGAAGAGCCAGATTTATGGCGATGGGACTGCATTCCTTCGCCACTCGACACTGCGGCATCCCCACCCACCAGCTGTGGCCCAGCCTGAGGAAATCACATCCATGTTTCTCGCTGGAGCTACGCCCCATCCCAAGAAGCAGAGGAGCCCTTAACCAAGCTGCTTCATTTTGGGGGAGCCCCATGGCCCCACCAGCCAGGTCTCTGGGTCTCCCTGTGTGTTTGCTCCAGGGTGAAACTTGAGGGCTCAGATTCCTTTTGGCAGCTCTCTTTCTTCCACTTCATCTGAGAAGGTGTTCTCCGCTTGCCCCTGCTGCCCAACGTCTCAGATCTCCCACATCTCCCTGACAGGGAGATGGGGGTGATAATGGCCTGAGATGTCCTTCCGTCACAAAGAACCCATGCAGCCCCTCATTGTGTTACAGCTCCGCTCGTGGTCCTGAGCCACTGTGGAACGGGGCAGAGGGATAGTCCCATCTGCTCCTAAGAAAGAGAAGAAATAGCGATTCCCCATCCCTTGATGAGTGCCAGAGCTCTGAAGGTTGCTGCCTTCTCAGAAGCCTTCTGTCAGAGGACAATGCTACCTGCCTAGGAGAACCCAGAAGGACTAGGACTCGCTCCCTTCAGCTCACGTCTCTTCCTGACCTGTCTCCCCTCCAGGACAGGGTGTTAATTGGAATCGTTGCCTTATTCTATGTAAATACACAGGAGCCCTAATCTCCTCGCCGGGGTTTGCCTATAAGGGAGTAAGGTTGATATGGATTATCAAACCAGACCCACCCTCTGATTCTATACTACGGGAGAGCTGGGGCCTCGGCCAAAACAGAATGTACTTCCTGAGCAGGGGCCAAGCAGCTAAATCTGAGCAGCTCCTGGGGCTTCGAGTCCACAGGCTGAGCTTGCTCCTGGATCTAGTTCTTAAACCAAACTTCAGAATTAGGTGCAAAAAAAACTTAAATCACAAACTCAGATCTATCCTCTTTGGACCAAAGCATCCACTCCCCTCCAGACTCGAGGACAGACCAGAAAAGAACAGCACACTTGAGCCCATCTCCTGCCAAGAAAGCACAGAACTGAGTCCCGGGAGGTGAAGCACCAACTCATTTCATGGTTTCTCTTGCACCCATTAAACAAAGAGGTAGGTTTTCTGTGAGCAGGTGGCTCCATGCACAGAGCAGTCCCTGGAGGAATGCAATCCTGGATACTGCAAGAAAAGACCCACTGAGTCAGTCACAAACTCCATGCTGTATTTTTGGGATCCTCAACAGAAAGAAATGATGCTTCAGGAGCTCTGTGGCTGAGCCAGTACTCTGGTGGCTTTGCTGCTCTTTAAGGAAGGCAATAGACTGTATAGTTATCACCTGAAATGGGATAAAATCCCTCCCACCAAACTATACAACCTACTACCTCACCTCCACAGAGCAGGACTCACAGCCGAATCGCTGGCTTTGCATGGCTTGCACCACCCGCCTCCGTGCTTGGTGTGGGAATAGATGACGAGAACCGAAGACCTGACTGTCTCCTTAGGAAAGACAGTAGATTGTATAGTTAGCTCAAAGGGAGGATCGGGCTCCACAACTATTCAATCTACTACCTCAGCCTCAAGGACAGCTTGGGACCATGGCAGACTGCCTCAACGAGATGATCCTCATACTGGCATCGGCTGCTCCGTGGCTCCTGTGAAGGGAAAGGCATGAAAAATCATCAGACTTCGTGATGTTAGGGAAAAGGAGTCTCATACCCAACCTCCTTTCCTTCTTTAAACCTCCTACGGTCCGCTTGGACTAGACTTTATCCTTGGCAATCGCACTGGCTGCAAACTTTATGCACCCAAGGGTTTACGGCGGCAGCAGTCCTCCCCTTTGAACCCGGGGCCATGCATGCATGTACCTTCTGAGGCTGCAGTCAGATGCAGCCAGGCTGACCTCACCTCGAACACACAGCCTATCTAGAACAAACCTGCCACACCAGATAAGAGAATCCATCAATTTAGCTGCCGGGCACTCCAGGGAATTGAGCAGATTAGAAATAACTGAGTACAAGGAAGCTTTTAGGCTGCAAATGTAATCGTATCGAGTACATCAAGGCAGATCTCATTTCCTAAACAAATGAGCACAACATGCAGGCTCGGTGTCCCTTTAATGCTACAGCTCAGCCAGGAGATATTAGCATGGATCTGAGACAGGCTGGCTTCCCCCCCGGGCCCTTGGCTCACCCTCTGAGACTCTGTCATTCTCTCTACACCCAAATACAGACACGAGGTATTAAGTTGGTAGTTTAAAAGAGACGCGTGAGGTTCTTGTGCAGCGAGAAAGAATCCCCCTGGAAGGTTAAAAAAAGCCATATCACGTTGAGCGAGCAGCACGTGTGGCTCAGCAGAGACCTGAGGGATGACTTGCCACCAGAGCTGGGCAGGAGGGTCCCCAGGCGCCCCCCAAACATCTGCGGAGCACAAGCCCCCAAAGGGACAAAGGCTGCCCAGTGCTTTGTGCTTCCACAGCCAACAGGCAGCAGCCCGAATCACGGAATGATATGGGGGGTTGGAAGGGATCTCTGGAGATCATCCAGTCCAACCCCCACCTTGCCAGAGCAGGTCCACCCAGAGCAGGTCCCACAGGAACATGTCCAGGGGGGTTTTGAATGTCTTCAGAGACGGAGACTCTACCACCTCCCTGGGCAGCCTCTGCCAGGGTTCTGCCACCCTCAAAGTGAAGAAGTTTCTCCTCGTGTTTAGATGGAACTTCTCATGTTCAGGTTTGTGCCCATTCCCTCTTGTCCTGTCCCTGGGCACCACTGAAAAAAGACTGGCCCCATCCTCAGGCCACCCACTCTTTCAGTATTTATAGGCATTGATCAGATCTTCCCTCAGCCTTCTCTTCTCCAGACACATAAACCAAGGTTTGGTGAACTGTTGTAGCTGGGATCCTTGAGGTGGGACTTCAGGATGGGCTGGGGTACAAGGTTATCTTTGCAGCAAGGTGTGGAATGTTCCCCTGTTCCTTTGCAGAGCTCTCTTCTCGCTGGCATGCAGCACGGTCCAGGTAATTCTCCTAATTTCCTTTGACAAACTCACCCTTCACAAGGGATGACCTACTGTGCCTGGCCATCTGGCCCAGGCCTCTCCCAGCGTGACAGAGTATAAACAATGTCAAAAAATCAATGTTGCAGGACTGATTCCTATAGCGTTTAAGAACGCAGCCCATCCGTGCTGCCAAGTACCTTGCATTCCAAACAGCCTTCTGATGGGAAATGTTATTTTTCCTGGTTTATTGGCATAAAATATGGTGCCCAGAGGTTGCGCATCCCTCCTTAGCACATGCAATACCAGCCAGAGCTTCACCAAGGTTACAACTGGGCTCAAAGGTCCATCCCATCTGTCACAGGCCACTCTGCCTCCTCAGGGACAGAAGTAGTGGTTAGAAACTAAAGTGTTTCAGCTTCCCAAAAATCAAGCCAGTGCCACAGGCATCAACCAGAAGGGATTGCGGTGGCAAGAAGGCCAGTGGTCACTGGAATGGTAGAGGACCAGGAGGTGGGTGGCCCTGGTGACCGCATGAGGTGACGCATAGAGCAGAGAATGCTCATACTCTCCAAAGAGATTCTTTGCAATTAATCTGGAGGGACAATTTCTCCTTATTCCCGGTCTGGTGTCTTATATCATTTTAAGCACATAAGCAAGATGTATAGAACAGGCATTTAAAAGGCCACTCTTGAAATCACTGCAGAGAAGAGGCATTCGGGTCAGTCTCAAACTGTGGGTGGGAAATTACATTAAACAACTTCTAGTTCACATAGATCTAATTATACACAGAAAAAAAAAAAAAAACCTTCTGACTTCTGTAAGGAATCCTGAAAACAGGAGATTTAATTATTATAATTGTCTTAATGAGTATAGGCTTCAGGAATACCCAGCTGCTGACTCTGCAGTCCTGATCTTGCCAGGATCTGTGAAGAAAGGAGTCAAAACAGGAGGATTTAGAGCTACGATGCCTGGTAAGGATCACTACATCCATCCTATCCTTAGTATCCCTGTCACACTTGTTTGTGCTATACAATAGCACAAACAATACTATACAAATTCCAACAACATCAAGTCCCTCTCCTGGATGGCTTGTAGTCTACACCACCAATACAAAAGATGGGGAAAGAAGGAGGAGCAGAGAGGGGACCAAATTTGCCAAAGATTGCCCAGCTAATCCTTGGAACCAGCCTCGGGAAGTCCTGCTCCAGCCTCTGGTGGCACTTGTCTGGGCCAGCCCGGCCGGGTTGAGACAGGTCGATATCCACCTCTCCCTGTCTTTGACAGAGAGTGATGTTCCCTTTTAATATCTGCAGGAGACTCACAGATCCTGGGAGAGAGAAGATCACACACATCCTGGATAACAGCTCAATGGTAAACCCCCCCCTGGGGTTTCACAAAGAGCCGTTATGAATTAGTCATATATCCATGCAGCCACAAGATTGGTGCAAACGCCGTATCTACTGAGATTCTCAGCAAAAATCCCACGGCAATCACCAAAGCGAGCTGCGTTCCAGCTCTGCCCTGCTCTCCAGACACCAAGCCTTCCCTTTGAGCCCACTCCTGCTGAAGCACGAGATTTACAAGAGCCTGAATGTGATGTAGCCATGCAAAATTCTGGATAAAATACCCAACAGGGTCTGCAGGAGTCAGAAGCCTCTACCCCAAAGCCACTCACTGCCTTTTTAGTTATTTAAGTCCATTTTTGAAAGATTTTTGGGTACTTTGCTCCTAAGAACTGGACCTCCTTGAAAAACACCTTTTTCCATGCAACCCTTAAGGTAGTGGCACCGCAATTTTCCCCTTCCAGATTCCTGTGACCCCTTCAAAATTAGCCAAATTTGATTTTTGTGAAAAAGCCGTGTCAGTCTCTGCGAGAGACTGCAGGAAGGTCCCTGTGCTCAGCGTGTGCCACCACATGGTCCTACTGTCTCGAGGTGCTTGGAGAGGTGAAGAAAATCGGCAGGTAAAGGATTAATATGTTCCTTCATGATCCTCCAGGCTGGCAAAAAAAAAATGGCATTTCCAGTCCAGCTTTCAGGTCATTTTGGGGAGGGAGAGGTGACCTACAACTGTTCTTCGGTTCGCAGTGCTCCAGGTGGCTCGTGAGGGCCCCAGGATGACATCCCCCCCAAATTTCAACGCATCTGCAGACCAAAGATGCCCAAGCACGGCCAAGTCGCTGCCTTTAAAACAGGGAGGCACAGAGCCCACCTCGGAGAGTAGCTGGAAAGGCTCCGAAGCTTTGAGGAGCTGATCTGGTTTATTAAGGAGCACTGAATAAAATGAAGGGGGGTGGGAGAGGGAGGAGGGAGGAGGAAACCATAAAACAACAAAGTCGCTCCTTTAAAAGCAGACACTGCTTTTCAGCCTTTGTATAGCCGCGGTCCTGCGCGTCGGTGCCAAAACGTGCCGGGCTTCTTAGTGGGAAATCAGGGCCCTATGTCCCTGAGAGGCTTTTCAGCCTCCCCAAGGACGGGCTGGACTGGGGCAGAAGCGGCCCTGGCCAAGGTGAAGCCTGCCAGCAGCCAGGCAGCTGCCTTGGCACAAAATGGCTGACCGTCGGCCATTTTGTTTCCTTAGCTTTGCCCGTAGGGAAACCGGTCGTGACTTCACATCCCTTGCCCGCCGCGTTGCTGGAGTGGCAAATAATAAGCAAACAGACCCCCCCCCTAAAAAATAAAAAATCCAACTCAAAATACGCAGAAATAAAAAGAGGTGGGGAAGGTTTTCAGTAGCTCCCCAACGTTGCTGAGATGTGCATCCACATACAGCGCTGCTCAGAGCCACGCAACTCCGCTGGCCGGCAGCAAGGAACCCGCTCAGAGAAAAAGCAGTAAATGGCTCAAAAAAACATCTTGAACACACCCCGTGCCATTGGAAAGCAAAAAATTGACATTTGCCAAACTAGCCACAAGGACAAGTTGCTTTTAACTTCTCACAGGCCGGATGAACCTCTCAGAAAAGCAAGGCCAGCCATCTTCCCCGACACCCCACCCTGGAGTCGATATTAAAATATCACCCTTCGAAAGAGTTAATCAAAGGTACTGCAAATAGGCAAAGGGAAATGGAAGTAAAAATATTTAAAGTTCATTCCTGCAACAGCCCCCATGTCTCAGCAATGCTTTTCCTCCATGGTCTTTTAATGACGTAGGTAGTTTTTCATATCAACATTGCCGTAGCATTTGTTTATTGTTAAACAATTACCAGGTATCTTAGCAAATAGCTACTCATCTGTTAGGGGTTGCCTCGAGTCCTTTCAGATGGTTATAAACATCTGGAGCATCATTAATGAATCTGGTATTGTTATTTATAATACAGGCATCTGTAACCTGCTTGTTACACAACTTATCTTTTATTAACCCTTCAAAAATCCGTTATTAAAGGTGGCCACAAATGTAACGGTTTTTCTAAATGTTCGTGTATTTTCCTTGTAAATTAGCATATAATTTACACTCTCCTGAAGGAAAAAAAAAATCCCAGAATATTTGTCATTAAACTGAAACAGGTGTTACTCATATTTCATAGAGTAATTTCTCCAATATATTAAAAATCAAGAGATATAAGAGAAAAAAACATCTTTTGGGATTATTTTTACCTGCTCCATACTCGATTCTATAGGTTAACTCAAAAATCCAAAGAAAGATGATCCTTCCCTGGCATACTCTATAAAACTCTTCCATTAATACTGTTTTCCTTCTCAATGCTCAGTCCAAAAGCTGCTCACCTAGCAGGTAATGTCCACCCCGAATGTAGATTTGGACCAAAACCATTTAATTTACGATGCAAACCACCCGCCCGATGCCCACCCGTGCTGCCCCGGCGCCGGGACCACCGTCACCCGTGCGATTCTCCTGTCCTGCCTGTAAGCAAGCCGAGCAGACATGGAGGCAAATACCTTTCTGTGCAAGAAAAGCGATTTCCCCTCTTTCTGCTCTCCTTCCTGGCTCCTCTCGGAAAGTCTCTGCGTCTTTCCAGATGTCCAGGCAGCCCCTCAAGGAAAGATGGGATGCTCATCCCAACACCGATGCCTTATCAGAGCCCGATCCCCCCTACATCGTGCCACTGGACAAAGATCTGTTCCTCCCATCGGCTGTGAACGAAGAGACGTGACTACTAATTCCAAGACATCCAGGCTACCGAAGGAAATGCAGAATCACTTTAAAAAAAAAAAAAAGGGGAAAAAAAAAAAAAAGGCTTTTATTTGGCGCATGTTCTGGTATTTTTGCCCTGCTTCTGCGCAAAATTGTATGGTAACGCCACCAAGTTCCCTTAAACTTTCAAGGCATGTTACTGTTGATGGCGTCTGGGTTGTGTATCACACCTAAATGTGTGTGGGATACACACGCCGGTGCAACAAGGAAAAGCAAAGGCGAAAGAAGCCAAGAACAGCTATTTCTTTTAATATTTAAATGAAGTTTTTGTACTCCCGAGGTGAAAACTTTCAAGGCAAGAAGGCAATAAACAAAACAACCCCCCCCAAAAAAATAATCCCTAAAATAAATCCTCCGGATCGCGTCGGCTAAATCCAGGCACTGCCAGATCAGTGGCAAGGTCACATCTTATATTCACCAAAAAAAGAAGAGGACACACAACAGGTTAAAATGCTACCGTCCGGCAATGACCGGTTCTAATCATACCAAGCCGATGTGTAAAACCATCCGCCTGTCCAAAAACAAATTAGACAACAGTGCTCTCTGGTACTTTATAAATACAGAAGAAAGGAGGGTTGTTTTATTGAATATAGCGAACAAACCTTTCCGTCCGGCTATACCCTGCAGCCCCGCGGCTCTGCATGCACCGAGTAGCCTTACGCCGCTAATACAAAAGCTCAGTTTGGCAATTCCAGGCATTTTCAGGGCTCAACATTCGCCAAAACTACCCACTCTCTGCCTCTGACTTTGGTCTCGTTCCAAAAGGTCCTTTTTTTTTTTCCTCTTTCTCTCTCTCTCTCGCTACAGCCGGTGCCACGTTGAGACGGGAGAGTTGGGCTCAAACATGGCCGCAGCCTCCAAAAAAGAGCCAAGTCCCAGTGTCCTGGCTTCTTCCCCCTTTCCAGACGGAAAACAAAATGGCCATGCAGCAGCCATTTTGTTTGCTGCGGGATGGGAGGGAGAAGGGAAAGGAAGGGAAGGGAAGGGAGGGGAGGCGCAGGCCAGGCGGGAAGGATGAGGGGGGGAGAGGGAGGGAGAGGGGAGGGCGTCGATTCGGCAGGAACCCAAAAAGCTCCGCGGCAATGCCCGGCCGCGTCCTCCCTTCCTCCCACCGGGGCCGGAGCAGGTCCTGCCCCACCACAGGACCCATGCAGAGGGGCGGACATGGGGGCTGGCTTTTCCAGCCTTCCCTGGGAGCCTGAGGTGCCCAGCCTGAATGGGGTTATGCTTCCTTCCCTGGGCCCAGCTGGCACCTCCGTCCTCCCCCCTGGCACAAGCCGGCTCCTGCCCGGCCACCACCGGTACCGCCGGGCTCTGCTGGAGCTCCCAGTGGGAAACCCGATGGCGGAAACCAGCCCGGGAACGTCAAACTCCTGAACTTCCCTGGGCAGGAAACGGCGTAAATAACACCCGCAGGGAGGGGGAGAGGAACCCAGAGCAGGCCTTGGGGACAGCAGCTCGGAGGCAGCATGGCCTCCACAACCCGGCAGTGAGGAGTAAGCTGAGGTTTCCTTGCTCCTCAGAAACAGGGCAGCATGGCCGTGCAGGGTCCATGATGCCTCCCTGCTCTCAAGCACAGCCAGGATGGTGCCGGTGGCTGCCTGCTAACAGCCATAACGCGGGGACAGGTCTGTCCGCATCCCTGCGAGCACGCCGAGGACGGCACTAAGCCACACTGAGCACTCAGCCCTGCTGGCCCAGGGACTACCTGTCTCTCTCCAGCACTTCACAAGCTCCATGACTTTTATCTGTCTTTCTGCCCTTCCATGGACCAATGCCACAATTCCCTGGTCGGACAAGACAGCTATGGCTTGAGGGACCAGAGAAGCATGGGGTGAAACCCCCTCCATCCTCCTCTCCCTAAAGCACAGAGCTGAGCTGCTAGTGAGCAGCCTTACTGAAGAAGCCAACAAGCTGCTGAGATGAAGCCACCACAGAAGTGAAGTCCCTTCAAGTCCTGACCGAAACCAGACAAGATGTTTTTAGAGCAGGGCAAGCACCTCACAACCTTGTGTGACAGTACCCAGCATGGGAAGACCCTTAGGAGCACACAAATCAAACACCTCCTGGGCTTTCTGCTTCTGTAGGCGAGACAAGCGGTGAAAATCAGGACTTTCCCAGGATTTAGGACAGGTAAGAGCTCCCGGTTCCAAGCCCTATCCCCTAAGGATGCAGGGAACTGGAAATGCCAAGACCTAGAACAGTTTTGAAGCTGTTACAGATCTTGTAGGAAAATCCTATAAGGAAGGTTGTTAATTGGACAAAGCACTTTGTGATATATTCATGTGGGATAAATTTAAGTGCTGGAGGCTGGACCTGCCAAGCTTTATCTAGGCAGTGGGGAGGGCAAATTCCCTGCAAAGTAATTCAGAGCAGAAACATAATGTCAACATCTTAAATTATCCTATGAAGAAGGCTAAAATCTTAAGATTTTTATTTTTTTTGAATAACCACTATTCCTCACTACCTGATCCTTACCAACTTTCTGCAAAGTAACCTAAGATCTCCAGGTGAGAACTGTTATGGATGTAGTGCTTAGTAATTTGTTGTGATTGATTAGTCCCTGAAAATAAGCATCACCTTTATCGAGTGCCTGCTGGCCCCAACTTCTTCTGTGGGCTTGGTGGGGAGCTGTGAGACCTCAGAGGTAGGTTTGTGTGCTTTATATTAACCTTGTAATTTGGGAAATTTGAAGGTATATGAGAAATCCAAGTCCAGTTTATTTTAACAGGATTTGGGAAGGCAAAGCTCACTTGAAAACCTCAGCCTTTGTACTGAAAGAATACTGCATTTCTGGTGCAATGCTCTTCCAGGAGAAACATCAAGGCAGTTCCCTGAACAAAGACCAAAGATGCCTGTAGCAATAGATCAAGAAATGGCCGTGTGCAGCATGTCAGCTTGGAGCTGGGAATGAGAAACAGCTTTGGCTGCTCTGACACCAATACCCTTTTTGAGAAAAATCCTGACAAACTGAGGAACTTTATTTTTATCCTTATTCTAACTGAAAACTTATTATGACCAGGGTAGGGCAAGATGACATGGTGTTTTGCCTTTCCCAGTAACAGGATCAGCTGGGCAGCACCTTCCTGGCGGGTCCTGAGATGGAGCAATAAGGGATGAGGAACACACGTGGGGCTGGGATTGCTGAAGATGTCAATAGCCTCCACAAAATCACATATAGCCCCTCAGCAATAGTTGCTTATTTCATCTATCTTAGTCAAGCGCAGGGGTGCACAGGGTGAAAGATGAGAGTAAGAGTAAATAAGAGAGTGCAAGCGCTCGGGAGGGCTATTATCGTGGAGGGGATGGCATCTGACTGCATGAGCAAGGGAAGGAGATCATGAATTTTTGTGGACCCGGGTTACTGAGAGAGCTGAGGTGGTTTGTGTGAGGAGAGGGAGGTGTGAATACGATTGAAATGCTGGAGCTTTACAAAGGACAAGGGAGGAGGTGCTGAGCAGGGGGATATTTTTGTAGCCTCCAATCTGGGCCGCTGTGGGTTGAGCAAACTGGTGGTAGATTCAGATGTGGTTATGGAGTCCCTTCTACAGGACAAGCCACTTGCTCTTGATGCTTTCTGCTTCCAGGTGCTGCTGCTGTGGCCTCACCAGAGCTCTTGTTCAAGGCACACCATGGATGTTGCTGGTCAAGATTCCAGTGTTGTGGAGGGCTCACTGCCTGGGCAAAAACCAGTCAAAAACCAGCAGCAAAGGACTGGTAAGGCACGTGGGCCCCAGGGGACTCTCCTTCTCGGGGAAATAATCATTGAATGTAGGTGCTGGTGCTTGTTCTTCCACACATACTGGCTGCCAACATCTGTCATTTGATGAGAGGCAGCGCAGAGACTGACTTCAGATCAGGGCTGGGTGGGGAGGGCAAGACTCCTGTTTCTGTTTGGGATAAGGGCTTGTGAGAAAGGGTCCGTGATGCCATCATGGGTTATGCAAGCCAAAGAACTTTATCCTTGTGCTTGAGCTCATATTTTTTTTTCCTACCACGTTGTAAAAGCAGTGGAAATCAGCTGCTCCCCATCATGTGTTTGAGTCTGTGGACTTCCTCAGCATCAAAGCTTCCCCTCTGGCTGTTTGCTGGAGTCTCTTCAGGTCTTATCCTTCTGGTCTGTTCGCATCCCAGTGAGCCCATACAGACACAGTCCTGCCGTCATCTCTCACGTGCTCTCTACTCCCCGCACTGGCCATTTTGCTCCTGGCTCATGAAATTTAGAGTGGATGAAAATGTGAGTAAGAAGGAAAGGGGTTTTATTCATTTGCTGATGAGAAAAACTTTCCTTGTGAAGGGGGAGAAATGACATTAGCTTTTTTTTCCTTAGTTGGTACGAGGAAGTGGGTGAATCAAATTGCCTTCTCTGGGTGGATTCTTTTCTTCTCCAGGCTTATCCAGTAGTATCTTTCCCTACCAGGCCTGAGCACTCTCTTGGAGTCTTTAGGACTCTTCCATTTCTATCTCAGGAACTATGTACATAAAGCCACAGCAGCAACAACAAAATCATTTGGGAAAGGGGGAAAAAACCCCAGACTTAGCACAGCTGAATTGCTGAGTTCCCGCATCCAGTCTTAGTGAGTCACTTTGCCTCTGTTTCCTCCTTTGGGAGAGAGATACTCCCTACCTGGGATGCTGAGAAGGTTAATTAGTTAATGTACTAATTAACCAAATGTGCTTTCAACAATGGAATTGCTTGAGGCAGTAGATCTCGTGAAGGTCTAAGTCTAATGCTGGTTTTAACAAGGGTGGGCTCCCAGTTCTTATCAGCTGGGACACCTTGCCCTCAGCCAGAGAGAAAAGAATTGAGTTTCTATGCATTATTCATACTGTTGCCACGGCTCATCGGAAGCACAAATGGCACAGCCAAGCTCTTCCCTGCCTGCTTCTGCCACCAAGGATGGAGATGCAGCTGGCTTTCTTCTCACAAACACAGCTCTGGATCTCCAGACCCTAGAAATGGAGAAATCCAAGCTGGGGTTTTTGATGACATTGCTAGTCTTTTTGGTCCGTGCCCAGCAGTGACCCACATCCCACCTCGCTCTGGAGAACTGCAGACACCCAAGGCAGTTTCTCCTCCCTCTTCCAGAAGATGGATGGTGGCAGAGAGCACTCTGCCTGCTAAAGTGAGAGCTGGCTTTGCTTTCCACATCACTGGGACCCACCCCAGACTGGATTTGGAGCTGCAGCTGCAATGAATCCCTCAGCCAAGCCGTTTCAGACTTTGGCCAGGCCTGAGCTCATCCAAAGGCCATTTCATGCAGTTTCAAGCACCTCCTGTCCTTGAAGAGGGAGGGAACTGAAGGAGGCAACTGAACAGTGAAGTCAAACCCCACGGTGGAGGCCGTAACCTATTTCTGAAAGGTTCCAACAAAGCTGTAACCACCAGAGCCGATGGAGGTTCTTTGCCTTACTCAGGTGTGGATACAGCAATCCATCTACGACCTGAGCTTCCCCAGGGTCCCCAAAGTTACCCATTTAGAGTGAGCCTGTCCCCAAACCATCCTGCCTGGCCTGGATGGAAGGAAAATGCCAACAGTTTTGATTTCTCTGGGAACTGAGAGTTTGCTTTCTAAATGTGAGGCTAAATTCTCCTTCCACACCAGTTCTGCGAGCTCTAAAACTCCACAGCTTCAGCTGGGTTCCTCCCCAGTTGGAAAAGAAAATGTAAGGCAATGTCACAGCCATTTCTTCTGTGTCACATTTGTACAAAGCAGAGGCCTAATCTTAAGAAGCTGAAAATCATAATTAGGCAGGCGAGAACCTACAGTCTGAAAAATGCATCCCTTTTCTCATCTAGTCTGCGGCGTGTATTGTATTAGACTCTTAAGGGCTGAGCTTTCAGAGCTGCAGTTTCAGAAACGAGCTGCTGCTGAAAGCAGGCCCCCTAAAATAAGCAAGATTAGCAAATGTTCCCACCTCCACCAGTTCTGAGGATGACACCAGCAGGCAGATTTTCATCACCCTTTTGGCTGAGCCCTTCTGGAACTGTGGACATATTTTCTACAGGCAAAGAGTTCTTTACAAAACTCCCCTTTTCCAACACAGAAACTGTACAGATTCCTAATTGCAGCCAAGTTTGACCACAGATACCATAACACAGATCCATCTCTCTTCCCTCTGTGTTGATGCAAAAATGCCTTGGAGAAATAATATCACTATGTCTTTGCTAATTGATGGTGGTGTGTTGGCTTTGACCCATCAGTCGCTTGGCCATCCTCAACTGTCATTTCCCAAACCCAATATTTTTCTGCTTGTTTATCTTCCCTGGCCTTATTTGCACACAGCCACCACCCAAAAACCTCTCTTTGTCCAGGGAGTAGGATTTATTGCCTCTGTTTCAGTAGCAGCAGAACAATATAGGCCCTACACAAACAATACTGCTGTTTTCTTTTGTTTTTCATTTATTCCTTAGTGGTAAATCAGTGCATTCCAAAACAAACAAAAATCAGAAGATTTAGGGCCCAAGGAACAGTCCAAAGCAATATAATAGGGGCTGAAGACAGGTTGCATTTGGACATTAAGCAACGGGTACTCCTTGAAAGCAAGTAAAATGTTTCATCTGTGATTGTTTCTGGCCGGTGGTGACATTTTGTCACTCTCTCCAAATGGCAGAAGCTCAGGTGCCTGGATCACTTAAGTCTACACACTGGAGAGACCTGGGCTGGGCAAATAAGCTGCTCCAGGTAAGGACTCTTTAACTTCTGTACATGGACAGCACTGAGTACAATGGATCCCTCAAGACACTCCAACAACCAAATGCGACACCAGTAAGAGTTGATATAACTGCAGGCTCACACAGTTTGAGTTTACAGGAAAACAGGGATGGCAATTTGTCACACTTAGATTTTTGTCTTGCCTCTGGCACCACGCTTGACCTTTCAGAAGACCCTGAAGGACCATGTGAGCTTCAGCCACTGCATTATGGAAAAGCATCGATCTACACGCCAGCTCCTCCTTTGACTTCACTTCAACCCAAGCTGGCACTCTGGCCAAGATTTGGACAAGACTGCCAAGGAAAAGAAGGTGGAACGTATCCTCAGGTTGCTACACCATCACCTCTCGACTTTAACCAGTGCTCCCCAGAGCAGGGCTGAGAGCCCAGTCCTCCCCACGACCACGGACTGTACAACCCATACTCAGGATCCCACCTGAAGAATGAGACTTTACAAGCCAGGCAGCTGAACATAATCCACCTTCACCTGCTTGGGGTAAAGTTGAGCTCAGATGAGAGAGCAGCGTCTGGAAAATTGAGCTTATCAGCTTGTTACAAAGATCTCTTTGAACTTTTGTTCAAAGCTCTTTGGAGAATGCTCCTGCCCTCTCTCCCTCCGAAGAAGAAGCTTTTCCTGGGCTTGGTCCTGCCGTTTGCAGCCATGGTAGCTGGTTTGTTGGCTGCAGCTCTCCGGGGGCTCCCTCTGGCCTGACCCACGCCGCTGAGCCCGGCGGGGAGAGGGAGCAGACACCGTGATGGCACCCATGGCTTGGAGTGAGCCTTGTTCTCAGCCTGCCTGGAGCAGCCATGGCAGACACAGATAAAAACAGCACCCGGGAGGCATCTGCCTGCGACGGGGTGTGCGCCGCTGATGCACAAGGATGAACAGATGGGTTGATTACACAGGGAGAAATGGACACTAATCGTATCCAGATTCACCAGCTGCAGGATTTCCTCCTGAGCCCTAAAGGACAGGAAGCCCTTACCTGCTTTGTTATCCTGTCTCTGGTCGTTAGCCCCTTCCCCCGCCCTGGGAACCACATCTCTGTTAATCCCCTGGGCAGGGGAGGGCCCAGACTGAAAAGCTGAGATCCAGATGGGAACTCTCCCAGTGCTTGGGCATCGCTGGATCCAGCCCCAGGTTGAGGGGCCTGTCCTGCCTCTCGACTCTGGCACAGCCAGGAGTTCCTCTACCCTGGGAGCTCATTGCCGGACTTTTCTTTTACTGCTCCTTCTCTGAGCAGCTGGGAGGATTTGGGGACTAATGAGAGCAACTTTTGAACAAAGACTGCACTGGGGATTGACACATCGTGTGTCACCACTCTGCTGAGATGCAGCCACTTCTGGGGTGGAGGCCCATGTGTGTTGACCAGCCCATGGCTGATGGAGCCACAAGTGAAGGAGGTTTTGCAGATGTAGAACAGCAGAGGCAATCCCCCAGTAAGCTCTAGGACAACTGGCCAGACTGGACTGGGATGTAACGCTGGAGACCTTATCTGTATTATTCTTCCTGGGAGACTGAAACACGCCGAGAGGTCAGGTTGCTTAACTTTTATGCAGTGTCAGCTTGGAGAAAGGAGCAAAACCCTCCTGGACCCCTTTATCTGTGTCCCTTTGCATCCATCCCAGCTCTTCAGCCACAGTGATGTGCTCCCAAGGCAGTGTGGCTGGAGGGATGGCTCCAGATGTTCTCCCTGTGGGGCTGCTCCCAACCCTTCTCCCACAATCTGGAGCCCTGGGAGCAGACGTGCAGAAGTTCAAGCTGTTGATGATGGCATCAGCCTCTGCCCTGACTTTTGGTGGAGTCTCCACATGAGGAGTGCAGCCTGCTTCAAAAATGTTATAACCAAGCTGTTGTTCCAAATCAGGCTTTCTATGACCCTCTCCCCTTACATGCCCAGTGTGCTGGCATTCCTAGTCCTCAGGCTTGGGGTGTCAAACTCAGAGCAAGCAAATCAGCCACCTCACAAGCCATCCCAGCTCCATGCACACCAGGATGCCACAAGCTACCCCTGTGACCTCCATTCCCATCGGCAGAGCCAGTGCCTGGCACCGAGATAGCCAAGACTGAAGGAGAGGAGAACCACTCCCTGAATTCTTGGTGTTCTTCCCAGAACCTCCCTGCCCAGAAGAAGCCACTGCAGGTCCCCATGCCTTGCACTAAAATGTCAGAGTGGGCCATCCTGCGGGTTCGCACCAGACCATGAAGATCCTGGCTCAACAGTTGCCCAAGTCAAAGGCGGTCATGGCTGCTGTGCAGAGGCCTTGAGCTGGGAGGAGGAAAAGGAGAAGGAAGCACACCACTTGTCATGGTCTTGCAGGTGAGGAGAAACCTTCTGCCCGGTCCTGTGTAGTCTGGGGCTGCCTTGGGGTGCACAGCCATCTCCCTTGGGCTGGTCCTCTGTCCCCAAGCCCCACCGGACGGTGACCCTGAAGTGCTGGCAGCAGCCACAGGACAGAACGGTGCTGGTGGCAACGAGCAGGAGAGATGCTTCCAAAACTGCCACCCCACAGCCTGGCTATAGACCTCCCAAACCCACAAGGGTTACAATATGGGGTGATTTTTCATCGTCATCATCATGATAGTATAATACCTACCTCTTAGCCCCCCCAGACCTCACTTTATGTAGCACATTTGTCATGCCCTGTGCTGGGTGGCTACTTCTCTTATGCTTCCTGCAGCCAGAACTATCTCGTGAGCAACCTTAGCTTGCCAAACCCAGTGTGCGTTAGCCCCACATATCTCCCAGGCTTTCCAACCGCAAATCCAGACAGCACAGCTCAGTGCCCATGAGCAACCCTACAATAACAAACCATCCGCCTCGCTTTGTCCTCCCAGACCTCACCTTTTGCAGCAGCCAAGTAACATCAAAGCTAAACAGTAGCCATGAGCAACTCCACAATAACAAACCAGTACTATGGAAAAGAGCAGAGGGAAATTAGGCAATGAAAGAGGTGGCAGAGAGGTGTGTGGGGGGGGAACTACAGGAAGGAAAATAAATGATGTTGATTCTTCTGAGGACCAGCTCTGGGGTGGTACAGAGCATGAATTGGATCTGGGCACTTCTGTGTGCTCCCAATGCTGCGTGAAGCTGCATCAGCTCTCCCTTGGGTGTGTTTCTACAAGGATCCCATTAAACTTGTGCCCCCAAATCCATTGGAACAATTACTGGAAAGGCTGAGGACGGAGCCCCCAAAGGCCGGAGTCAGTCTCCCTGCCTTTATGTCCTCTTCTCCCACCAGAGGTGGTCACTGGAGTGGTGAAGCTGGTTACATGGATGGTCCAGCATGGGGGGAGCTGGTCCCCTCAGGGCTGGGCTGTGAGGACACAGAGCGCAGCATTTTCTGCAACTGTAAATCAGGCAATTTTCACCAATGTAAGTTTTGCTCCAAGTTAGTTTGGTGTTGTTTTTTGTTTTTTTTTTTTTAAGAAAAAGGGAAAAAAGGAAATCACAATCCAAACTCTGCCTTGGCCAAACCTGGCCCTTTTAAGGAAAGGAAATTTCCCAGAGCCCCCCTTGACAAACCTGGAGGCCTGATCCCGCTCTCAGGAATGTCAGTGCAAATCCAGTGTCTCTGCTGACTGCTGGGGGGTTACAGCAGCCTTGGAGAAAAGCTCCTGGTCTCCTGCCTGGAGGTGGAGCAGAGCTCGCACCAGAGCAGCCCGAGAGCAAAGGCAATAAACAGCAGAATGATCCAACTCCCCCTTTCAAGAATTCATCCTTTTTGCTGAGCCATGTTCTGGAAGCACGAGCCCTATTTTGCTGCGAGCTGCGTGGAATAAAACATCTGCGTCCCTTGGCTGGATGGCTCTTCCAGGGGTGCCAGATGTTTTCCTTAGGACACGTCAGAAGTGTCTTGCTTGAGTTCAGACTTTCTCTCCTTCTGGGGCTGCCCGCTGCAGCTCCAGCGGGTCTTTTTTTTGTATCCACCCTCTCCCAAGCTTTTCTTGGGGAAGGCAAAAGGGATTAGGAGCAAACTGGGAGAGGTCTGCTTTCACCCAGAATTTATTATTGTGTAAGTAACAAGGAGAAAGCTGGACTGATGGGCAAAAAAACTTGTGCTGCTTTCTCATGAGCATTAAGGGTCTGGATATAACTGGTGTGTAAAGACTCTGCTGACGAGGGGATCCCAACACATTTTGGGGGTCAGACTCCTCAAATGACTGACGGTCCCTGGGTCCCGCAACATGGGACTTTCGGCTCCCAAACCAAACCGTAGGGTACGTTGAAAACCTCTGCCAGGTTCAGAGCCAGACCCCAGCATCCCAGGCACCAAACCTGGGCATACGAGGCCACACAGCTCACTCCGGGGCCGGGAGATACTGCAACACCCGGGAAAACATCTCTGGGAGGTGAGGGAATTTTGGGGACATCCCCGGAGCACGGCCGAGGTGGCCAGCGCAGGCTGGAGGGTCACGGAGGCAAAGCAGGGCATTCAAAGCAGTTCAAAGGTTTTATCACAGGGCCATGTGTCACTCCCTGAAAGAGGGGTGGGTTTTTTTTTTGGAGAAGGGAAGAGGAGGGGGGAAGCTGGGCAGGGGGAGAAGAAAGGAGGAGGAAAAATTTGGTGAAGGAGGAGGGGTGGCTTTCATGGCTCCCGAGAGCCTGTGAAGCGCAGGGCGGCCGGGAAGGAGAACCCTGCCCTGCAAACAAACTGCTTTTGTTGTGTCCCGAACAGGCCTAAATTAAGTTTGACAGAAAGAGGGCAGATTCAGAGGCGCCGGGGGCCGAACCCCCCAGGGCTGGGTTTAGGGCCGGGCAGAGCGGGAGAGCTCTCGGTGCGGCGGTGCCGGATCTCCCCCGGCTGCCAGAGGGGAGAGGCGCGAACCTCCACGAGGCACCGGGCGGCCACGTTTAATCATCCCGATGCCTTCGCAAAGCAGCTTCTTCCCGGCAGCACCCGGCTCAGGCCGTCTCCGAAGCCTAAAAGGCCTCCATGGCTCCAGGAAAAGCAGGCACCGGAGCCTTCCCTTGGCCGGTTTCGCCCGCCGGGGGCCGGCAGAGCCTCCCGCCCCGTTCCCGCTTCCCGGGCATCTCCCCGGCCCTGCCGCCTGCCCTGGCACACGGTGCCAGGGTGAAAACACAAGCCAGCTTCTAAACAGTTAACGCTGACAAAACCAGACCGTTCCAGTTCCCTCCTTTCCGAATCGCTCCTGGTGTAATTCACCCCCCACCACCACCCCCGCCAAAAAAACAAACAAACCAAAAAAAAATAAAAGGAAAAAATAAAATTACCCTCCTCCTCTGACCTCGCCAGGGTGTCCTCCCTCCCTCCCTCCGTCCCTCCCGTCCTCCCTCTCCTTCCTTCCACCCTTCTCGTGCCCCCACCATGGCTGGCAGGGCCGGCTGGGGGCACGCGTGCCCACCGTTCTGCTCGGCGCTGGGAGCTCCCACCACGTTAGCTGCGGCTGCCATGTTGAATTGCAAATCCGACATGATTCGACAGAATATGGTGGTTTTTTTCCCCCCCTCGGTAGCGCCTGGTGAGGAACTAAAGAAGCGCCCGGGCAACACGCACCCAGCCCCGGGAAGCTCTCGGGGAGGTCCCGGGCGACGGGTCGAGGGCAGGGAGAGAAATGACCCTCCGGTCCCGCACGTAGGGACCTGCCTATGGGCTATACATCCCTCTCCGTAGGAGACAGGTTTTAAAACTCGGATGTTTTAGCACCAAGGGCCGGAGGAACTCACCGGGAAGGGGGTTTTGGGGAGAAGGCAGGTTACAGCAACAACAAAGCGACTGAGCGAGTGGAGGAACAAAACATTATTTCAAATCAAAGGAAAAAAAAAACCAAAACACCCCAACCGCACGAACAAAAAAAAAAAAAAAGAAAAAAAAGAAGAAAAGAAAAAAACACCCCAAATTAAGAGTGAGGTTCGATTTCGTACCAAGGCAGCAAGAGAGACGCACCGTGGAAGAGAGTGGTTTTGTTGTTGAGTGGTGGCTGGATTTAGCTCCGCTTATCCGGACAATCATCGGGGAAGGATCCTTTTTCCGAGAAAGGCCAGTTTGAGTGAGACAGCTTTTTTTTTTTTCCCTTCTCTCGCTCGCTCTCTCCCCTTTTCCTTCTCCTCGCAGCTCAACGCCAAGAAATGGGCGGTGCCTGGATGCCAGGCTCCATCCGAACGAGACACCCAAGGCCAACGGAGGCTGGCACAAAGGCGAGCTGGCAGGAATTCCTGCACTGGGAGCCGCGCGCCCGCGGGACGAGCCCGCCACCTCCCAAAAAAATCAACCTCCGACACCACCCGCTCCGCAAAGTTGCCCCATTGGGCTCAAAAAACACCCCGCCAGAGGGAAAAAATAAGGACAAGGGGAGGAAAAGAGGAAAAATTAAAAAAACCAAGACCTTCCTTCACGTGGACGCGGGTTAAACAAAAGGCCTGGGGAGGTGGATTAAGGGTTTTTTCCGCCCCCCCTGAGCTCGTTTTCCCGCCTGCCCATCCTCCTCCTCCCTCCTGGCACCCTCCATGGCTGGTTCCCTCACCCGCCACCCCAGCGCCCGGGCAGAAACCAGCCCTGGGCTCCCTCCTTCCTGGTTTTAACACGACAGGAGGCGGCAGGTCCTTGAATAGGAACACACACACCCAAGGCGAGAAGGATCCGACGGTGGGGGGGAAAGACCAAAAAAAAAAAAAAAAAGCAAAAAAAAAGAAGAAGGACAGAAAAATATAGATATATACAAACAACAGCCCACCCGCCATGGAGGAAGGCTGGGAGCAGTCGCCGCCAAGGGGGGCGGATTGGAGGTGGTTTGGGTGCCAAGAGGGTATTTTTGGCCCTTTTTTTTTGTATTTTGCTGCCCGAGCACCTGGGGTTGTGCCGATTGTAAACGGGGAGTCGTGACGGGGAAAGGGACCGGAGAGAGGATGAG
>JAOTQQ010000013.1:2241208-2258096 GCA_026546715.1 Gallinago undulata
GAGGATGAGAAGAAGGAAGGGAGGAGGGGGGGGGGAAGAAAGAGGGAAAGCAGGAGGGGGGGTTGGGGGGGGAAACGCCGGCCAGGGTTGGTAGCGCTGCTGGGGAGATGCCAAGAAAACAAAACAAAACACGTTTTTCATTTTGTCTGCACCAGCCTTGGGCGCGGGAGAGAAGGGAGGGAGAGGGAGGCGCAGGGCTCCAAGCGTGGGGCCTTACGGCCACGTCCCTCCGCAGCCGCCCCGCCGGCCGCTCCCGCCGCCTCCGTCCCCCCCTTTTCCTTTTTTTTTTTTTTTTTTCTATTTTTTTCTTTATCCCCCCCCCCCCCCCTTCCCTGCCCACCCGCCGTCGCCTGCCAAGCCCCGGTTGGCACCGCTTCCCCCGGCCGCGCCGAACAAAGCCGTCACCCATCCCCGAGCCGGCGCTGACAGTAAGCAAAGTGACAGGCGCATCTTCCGCATGTTAATCCCAACGGCGAGAAGGCGAACGAGCGATGGAGGCCCCCCCCAACTCCCTCCCACCCCCCCCCTCACACCCACCCACCACCACCCCCCTCCACCACCCCCGGTTTTGCCATGCACCCAACAACACACCCACCACCCCCTTCCTTCACCACCACCACCGGGCACCCCCATAAACCCCCCCTGCACCCCACCCTTGGCACCCACCGGCCCCGCCGGCCTCGTGCGCGGGGATGGCGAGGCCCCCGCCGGCAGGAGAACCCAAACCTCGCGGATTTGGGGCCAGGTTTGAAAAAGCCAGCCCAAGCCTTTTTCTCTTCCCCCCCCCCAACCCTCCACCCTCCCCACTACCACCGCCACCAAACCCCAGGCTCGGGCGGGCAAACGAGGCCACTCGGCATCTGCTGTACCTGTTCCCGCTGCCTTCATCTCGCCTTGGAACCGTGACAAGAGCGCACTCGCCTCTGGTGGGCTCTCAAAGCCGCGGGTCTGTAACCCTTTGCAGGAAGTTGGCACCGATCCCAGGTAGGACTTTACTCCCCAGCTCCCGCTTCGCTCCCCCCCCCCAACACACACACACACCCCCTCCACGCACACACACACACCCCCCCCAACCACCGCCTCCCGCTCCCTCCCCTCCGCTCCCCCACCCATCCTGTCCCTTGGGCCCCCCTCTCTCCGTTACCCCCCGTAACCCCCCCCCCCAATAAAAACATCCCCCCCTTTCCGCACACCCCACACCCCCTACCTCCAACACCCCTGGGCAGCCCGATGAGGGGGCAAAGGGTGTTGGCGAGTTGGGGTGGGGGGTGGCCCACGGCCGGTGGGTGCCCGCCGAGCCCCCCGGCTCTGCCACACGTACCCCGCGAGGATGACCTGGGCAAGACACAGAACAACAACTTCCTGCTCCGGCTCCCTAAAACGCCTGTTTCCACGCAGGGGTTAGGCGGCGCGGCAAGACGGGGGGAGCTGGGAGGAGGTTTGGGGGTTTGTCGTCATTGAACCATGCTTTTTTTTTTTTTTCCCTTTCTTTTTGGCCTTTTTTCTCTTTTTTTCCCCTTTTTTTCCTTCCCCCCCCTTTTTTTTCTTGGCCTTTTTTCCTTTTTTTTTTTGGCCTTTTTTCTTTTATTTTCCTCCGCTTCTCTTTCTTGTTTTTTGTGGGGGAAACGTATATTTTTGCCCGCCAGCCCAAAGGAGAAAAGAAGGGGGGGCGGGGGGGGGGGGACGAGAAAACTAAATTGGAAGAGAATAGCTGGGAGCCGGCAGGACAATGCAGGGGAAAACGGGGAGATTAGCGGAGCCCTCGACACCCATCGCGCCCACCCCGTTTCTGAACCCCGGTTGCCCTCTGTGCCTCCTCTTTCTATTTATTTGGGGTTTTTTTAATACTCCCAGCTCCTGAATTATTCCAGTCCACGAGCGGGAAGGGAAGGCAGAGTCCGGAGTCCCTCGGAGCTGCCAAGAGCGTTGCAACAGGAAAGAAAGAAAAGCGAGAGAGAGAGAGAGAGGGAGAGGGAGAAGCCCGGCAGAGCCCTCACAATCGAGCAGCAAGAAGAGCAAGGAGAAATTAACATCCAATTAGTGCCGTGTTTAACGAGGGAGACAGAGGCGGCTGTTGTTTTATTGCCCTGTTCTTTTCAGGCGCATCTGACAGGCAGCGGGGAAGGCACCCCAGCTCCAAGTGACGTCATCATATTTTATTTTTTAATTATTTCCCCCCCCCCCTCCACCCACCCCAACCTCCACCGTCTCCCGCCTTTTCTCCCCGCTCTCCGTCTTTTCCTCCTTCAAGTTTTTCCGGCAACTCAGCCGGGGAAATTCAGGACTTTCTTTCTCGCCCTTCGAGCTGCCAGGTCGTGTCCCCCCCCCAACCCTGCTCCTCTTTCCCCCGCGCCAACCCCGGAAAAACAAACGCGCCAACCCACCCCAAAGTCTTTGTTCTTCCAAAAAGAGAAAAAAAATTGGAAAAAAAAAACGAAATTGAAAAAAAAAAATTGAAAAAAATAAAAGGAGGGAAAAAAATAAGGGAGGGAAAAAAAGGGGAGAGAAAAAAAAGAAGGAGGGGAAAAAAAAAAGAACCAAACAATAAAAATAATCAAGGTTGGGGTGGATTGGAGCCGGAGGGGAGGCCGGAGGAGGTTTCTCCGCGTCCGAGTGCCTGCGTCTGTCCCCTCTGCCGTCCCTCTCCCCAGACGCCTCCGCTCGCCCTGTAAAACTTTGCGGCGTGTGACGCTGCTCCGGCCTCCCCTGGCAGCCTGACAGGAGCCGCGCAGGCGGCTTTTAAGGGAGAAACTCCACTCCTCCGGATTACAGAATTAACACGTTTTGTTGGTTGTTGTTTTTTTTTTTTGTTGGGTCGGTTTTGGGGTTTGTTTTTTGGTTGGGTTTTTTTTTTTTGGTCACCAAAGGACGGGCCGCCTCGACCGACGGGCCGCCGCCACAGCGGCGATGTGGCCCCTCGCTGCGCCGGCCCGGCCATGGGGTCACAAGCCAAATGGAAAGCCAAGGAGATTTTCCCTCCCCTGGGCTTGCCGGGCCTCCTGCTTCTCCCCCTGGGATGCGGGGGTCTGGCACCGTGTGAGGCGTGCGGGGGAAACGCCTCGGCCGACCCCCGGCCAGGCTGTGCTGTCACCTCTGTCCCCCCAGGCCCGGGGCCTCCTCGAGGTGGGATAAAACCCCGTTTTCCCCCTGAGAGCGCTGCCATCTCAGGAGGGGATGGGGCGGCTCGGCCTGGGGGGGGGGTTGAGGGGAGTTCTGCCCCAAAAAAGGCCCACGGCGGGCAAAGGGGAGCGTGGAGAGCAGCTCTTCCCCTCCTCTTAGGAGCCGGAGCGGAGCCGCCAGCGTGGCAGGTCAGGCCACCGCTCCCAGCGTCCCCACCATGCCCTTTTGTGGCCTTTCCTCCTTGATTCCAGCCGGGATTTCCCTTGGCCAGGGGGAGAGGTGGATTCCTCCCCCCAGCTCCCCCGTAACCCCCCCACTCCGGGTGAAGACCATCCAGGGGGGACTGGGTTGTGCGAAGACAGGGGACGGGTCCAGGGCCACCAGCGCCTGGGTCCGGTCCAAGTCCCCACCCAGAGCATTTCCCGGCACCAGCCAGTCCCACCTCCCCGGCGGCAGGATCTCCTCCACGAGGGTTATTATTTATTTTTGACTTCTTTTTTTTTTAATATTTTTTAAGAGTTATTTGCCGACGTGGAGCTCAGCGCTGCGGGAGAACAGCACAAACAGCCTTATCGAGGGCCGCCGCGCCGCAGGGGCACTTCCTCGCCCGCCGCCGCAAGACAGGGCCCCTCCATCATTGCCGGGGCTGGCGACGGGGGGGACCAGCAGCCCCGGGCCTTCTCCTGCCCAGACACCAGGGTGACAGGCACTGGGCAGCCACGGGGTGAGCTCTTCCCTCCCAGCTCCACCAGGAGCTTGGTTTTAACTCCAGACCTGCAGGGTCTGTAGCAGGGGGATAGGGAAGGATGATGTGATCAAACCAAAGCTCAGCTACGCTTTCCCCAGGCACAAGGGGTTCCCCAGAACCTCATTGCTCCCCAAATTCTGCCCAACCCCAAACGCCCAGATGCCAGGGAGAGTCGGGGCAGCCTTGACCTGAGTTTCCCTCTCCCGGCTGCGGTCGCTGCCTCCCTTCTCCCCCGGCAGCCGGGAGCAGACAAGGCCAAACTCCCGGCAATCTCTGTTTTTCCACCCAGAGCTGATAAACGGCACGGGCATCACACGGCAGCAACCTCCGCCCCTCCCAGTTCTGTGCTGGAAAGTCAATATTTAAACGCAGGTTTGTTTCCTGGGCAGACTGGGGAGTGCTGCAGGGTGTGTGTGGGAGGGAAGAAATCCCCATCTCCATCCTGGGGACCAAACCTCCTCCTCCTCCACCCATTCATTTGTTCTCCCGACCCCAGGTTTGACCCCAAATCCCTCCATCCCCATCAGCTGCGTGAAACCAGCACCAGCTGTGGGGCTGAGCACCCACTAACAAACCAGACAGCAATTAAAGGAGGGGGGTGCCCAGCTAGAGCTTGAGTTCTTTCTCTGCCTGTTGCTAGTGCAGATGCTATCCCTGTGGTAGGACTCCTCAAATGACGTGGGACAAGAACCAGGCTCAGGACCGGGTGGGAGTAAGGAAATATTTAATCAGCCTGTGAACAGCAGCCTCTGCTTCAAGGTAAGGCAGCGCCTTGAAACCTGGTTTTCATTTAAATTGATCAAAAATTATGTTCCGGGTGTTGGGTTTCCAGCCAAGCTGGTGGGTCCCGGTGAGCTGGTAGAAATTGCTGGCAGGATGGTTGCTCTGGGGCAGATTTAGGTAAATTCCTTAAAAGAAATAGCACTTTTCCTTGCAGGGGCTGCAGCCAGGCTGTGGGGGGGGCGGTTCACAGGCTGTGACCAGCACAAGGTGGCCTTAATTTTGAGGGTAAAGGCTTGTGCTCCTGAGCGGGTGTTATGTGATGTGGGAGATGCAGTGCCTGCTGTCAGGGAAGCAAGAAACCAAGTAACAGAATAAAAGTGGGGCCGGGGGGAAGGATGGATGGATCCTGTGACCTGGGCAGGGGATGATGGAGCAGCCGAGCCGGTCTGACAGCATCAAAGGGTCTCTATCATCCCTTCCAGAATTGCTCAGGTCAATTTTAACTCCAAACACCTATTTCTATGTGTGTTGTTTCAAGTAGCCAAGCCCATGGCTGCCCCTCTCTGGCCCCAGGTGTTCCCAGTTGGCTCAGCCTAAACCCGCCAACCTTTTGTGGAGCTGAGGGAGACTAGAGGGAACCAGAGTTTGCAGCAGCTGGTTTAGCCCTGGCTTTGGGGAGGAAACCAAAGGAAATGTCTATCTTGAACTGAAACTTTCCCCGAGCGAGGGGCAGCCTGTGATGCAAAAAAAAAAAAAAATTAATAAAATAAACAGCCAAGAGTTGTTGTTTTATAGCTGTATTTTTGAGCATTGTTAAATCCTCTTTGAAATAATCTCTGGTGTTAGGGAACAGGGCCATGCATTATTTAACTTCTGTTACCGTCACATCAACTGTACCGGAGGAAGGGAGGACTGACAGGAGCAATGTCACAACACCGAAGGAAGCTGGGTGGGCACCACCGGTCCCAGTGTGTACCAGCAGAGTCCCAAAGCCCTGGCTGGGAGGATCAAACCCGTCCAAAGGAGGAAAACCCCTGTGTGATGGCAGGTCAAGGCCCCCAGAGGACCAGGATGGGATGTGACCCCAACGGCTGCTGCTGCAGCACACAGGAACCTGCTCAAGGACCCCAAAAACCCTCTTCCCAGGGAGTGCAGCAATATCTCTGTGCAAAAGACTGCTTCGTGGGGGAACCGAAGTATGGGGAATCTGCCTGCCTGCCACGGCAGCACAGACCGGTGCAAAAAACCTATTATTTTAGTGAACTGAGGAGAAATCCTGCCCTGCTGCCACCGGTGAGCTCTGCCGTGCAAGGGCCAGCTGCACTCCCGTGTGCCCGAGGAGCTCCTGAACCCGAGGCCTTGCAAGCCTTTGGCCACCTCGAGGTTTATTCCTTTACTCCAGACAGGAACAGACCAAATGCTCCTCCTGCAACCGACCCCTTCTGTGTGTAGCTCTCAGCAGGATGCTGCCATGCAGCAGCACCGCAGGATGCAGCTCTGTGTCCATCAGCGAAGACCAGACCCTTTGATCCCACAGCCAGGAGGTGCTGGTCCAACCCAGGACTTCTCCCCCGAGGACCAGGTACAGGCTGCCCGCCCGGGTGACACCTGTCAGATGGATCCTAAATTCAGCCCATCCTGTGGCGAAAATCCTTCCCGTCTGCAGCACACATCCTTCCCTGAGTGCTCTCTCCACCTCCGAGTCCCAGCGCCGCCCCGGAGCCGAGCTGTCCCTGTCTCTTCGGGACCGTGTTGCTCTCTGTAGTGAGACCTTTTCCTTTTTCTGTTTAGACACTGTAATTTCCTTTTTCAGGCCTGGGGGAGGTGCTGTGCTCCCTCCTTAGTGTTCAGGTACCTTCAAAACCTTAAATAGGAGTCGTGGGGTTGATCTCGCCTGGGATGAGGTACCCGCCACACAAATGTGTGTCCTCTCCAGAAGAGATGAGGCTGGAGCTGCCGGAGCCTTCCCAGAAAAACGACCTCAAATCTCCTGCTGCTTCTCAGCTTGGGCAGAACGAAGCAGTCTTTTGTCCCTGCATCTCAGGGCTGGCTCATTTAGTACCTGGGCATTTTCTGCTTGCCCAAACTTCCCCAGTGACTCCAGAGCTACAGCCTGGACCAAAGAGACAACTCCCTTCTGCTTTCCCTGCTGCACATCCCAGTTGAGACAGCCATGAGGATGGGGCTTTGGTCCAGCTGGAGCCTGAAGCCAGATCCCCAGAAACCAACTTGTTGCTGGCCTTGCTGGAGAAGACGTGTCTTCTTCTGGCACGACGGACTTCGGATCAAAAAGGGGAAAACAAAATAGACATATATCGAAACAAGCTTAGGGTTTCTTGAGGAGCCTACATCCATCGCCTCTCCCTGCGAGCCGGGGGTCAGTCGATGGGGAAGCAGGCGGTGGGCGCTCTGCGGAAGAGGAGGCTGGAGCCGCGGAAGAGCTGCCCCTGCGGAGGAGAGAGCAGAAGGTCAGGGCTGAGAGCCGGGCAGGGAATCGCAGCAGGGACTGACCTGTGCCCACCCCAGGGGCTGTGAGACCTGGGCACCCTCAGGGAGACACTGGGGTGTCAGCCCTGTGGGTAGGCATTTCCCCCCGGGGTGGCTGATGGAGAAGGGCAGAGCCACCTTGCTTCACTGTGAGCAATGTGTTTGCCAGAAGTTTGCAGGCTGCAATCTTGGAGGGGTGTAAGGGGCAGACCAGTACTACCATGCCTGGAACCAGTACCAAACTGGAGGGGTAGGAATGGACTACAGAGGATGTCAAGCATGCAGCACAGGCACTCCCTTGGCGGTGCTGGAGACCTGGGGCAGGAGGAGATGGTGCCCTGCTCCCCTCACCTGAGCACTGAGATACCTCCAGCAGTGGATCCAGGACGTAAAGGCGGGTGCGTAGGGAGGGAGGCCGGCGCGCAGCCTGCAGGGATGAGAAAGAGGTGTCACGTTATCCAGAGACGTAACACAAGAGCCACGAGAAGTGTAAAGGAGGACACAGAAACAGCGTCCACCCTGGGCTGAAGGCCAAATGACCAGCTCGTTATTTACAATGCAACAGATCGTGTAATTTAATTACCCCTGGAGTGTACAAATAAGGAGCGTTACCTGGATACACCAAGTCCAGGACTACACGCTCCGAGAGCCAGCAGAAATGAAGACATTACACCCGCTTGGATCCTTCCCACAGGCACAAACGCAGGTGGCTTCTTGCAGAAGTCAAAAGCCAGCTTGGTCCTGCTCCTGCCTGCACCCATTAAGAGCTTTGCTTTCCCTCGCGCTGCTCCCCGGAGCCGGCGTGGTCCCTTTGATCCCTTCTGCCTCCGGTCTTGTTCAGATCAGACCACGCCACGGCAGCTCTCTCTCTCTCCCTATTTCTCCCCACCTGAAGCTTTTATGCTGCTCTTGTCTGTGCCCTGTGATGTCAAATTATAAGCAGCCTGGGACAGGAAACGAGCCGACCCTGCGAGGTGCCATATAGTTTACGGGTTGGGTATGAAAGCTTTACGATCGTTAGCAGAGGATTCAGAGAATGAGGGGCTGGAAGAAAGGAAGGGGAAGCCTCAGATCTCAGTGTGAGGGACATACCCACAGTTGTTCACGGCCATGAGATCTCCCACCAGAAGGAAGGGGTACGTCAGCATGCTCACGGCGATCTGAAAACACAGAAAAACAGTTCGTGTCAAAAAAAAAAAAAAAAAAAAAAAAAAGGCTAGTCCCAGCTAAAGTTATCCTCATCTTTGGAGACAAACCTTTGTCCCCAGACCATGAGCTGTCACCCCCCAGCAGCAGGAAAAGGAAAAAGGACATGGCAGCTTCTTACATACCCCCATCACGAATTTTGTGTAGCTCCGGATCACCGATGCCTGGCTGAACTGGAAAGAGAAACCAAAGGGATTGAGGAGGAGGCAGATGACACCGGGATGTCACTGTCACTACCTGACACCCCTCTGAGCCTGAGATGTGGGGTCTGGGGCAAGGGAAGGAGGGAGAAAGCAGCAGTGACCACACCACATCCTAGCTGGAACCAGAGAAGACATTTGCTATCAAACTCATCCCCCTCTACTGCAGCTGAATCACAGCCTTGAGCAGATGCTGCATCATCAGCACTTTTACAGTGTTTTATCCAGTGTCTGTTTGTATTAAATTAGCCATTAACTCCTTCCAAGTGCGGGTGCTTGGGACGGGCCCCCCAAACCCTCCATCAAGGGCTCCCACTCACGTTGTCATCCACTGCGTAGGTGTTGATGAAGTGAGACAAGAGGTTGCAGCACCAGAGGAAGATGACATCCCCCAGGATGTGAGGGACCAAACCGCTGCAAAGGCAAAAAAGAGGGGCGTGAGGTGCAGAAGGGTCCCAAGTGCCACCTTCCAAGGTGCCCAGCCCTTCCTCCACCAGCGCAGAGGAACCTCCCTCCTCCAAAATGCATCTTTACTTTGGGAGGAATTGATGGGAACAGGGGAAATTTCAGGGCAAAGCTGGCCTGGCCTTCGAACGTGGTCCTGTGTGTGCTGCCAGGGCATGCTCTGGATTAGGAAGTTTGGGATCTGCCGTGTGGGCATCCAAGTCCTCTTGTTCTGCCCCAAAACCCTCCTTGGCCCAGCTCCTGCTCTGAAACCGTGGCAAGACAGGGATGAAGCCAGTTTCTATTAAGCTCATTTTGCAGATGCTCCTCAGGACCAGGGATGAGAAGCTCATCTCTCTGTGGAATCTCCCTCCTTTTAGAAATTAAAATGAAGGGGGTTGTTCCTGCAAAACCTGCTTTACTGCAAAGTGGGATTAACTGGGGACAGAGCTCCAGTCCCTGGTGCCACCTGGGAGCATGGGGACACAAGGTAATGTGCTGCTTTGGCTTATAGCTCTCATCGACATCTGGACCGAAGCCCTTAGCAGCATGAACACCCCCAGCTTCCACAGCTAATAACACTAAAACATTGAAAAAGCTTTTTGGAAGGTTCCTCCAGTTGGCCAGAGCTCCTGCAGCATCTGCTGGACCAGCACAGGGAGCAAGCGCTGGGGCCTCCTGCTTTGGCTGCACAGAATTCTGCTGTGAAAGGATCCAGGTGTGTGTCAAACCTGCCCATTTCATCACCAGATGTGTTCAGACAGTTCTGAAAAAGAGCCTGTTGAGAGGCACAGGAGTAATCTGCAGCGCTGGGAAGAGCCACCTCCAAGAAGACTCATCTGAGTCATTGATTTCTCCCCAAAACCAACACTGCCCCCTTGAAGCAGGGACCAGTTTTCTCTCCCGCTGTGGTCGCCGCAGCAGCAGAACAGCAACTGGGACTGTGTGCTCTGATCCAGATTGTTTCACTTCCTTGGTGTTAGGGTTTATGCTTTTTGGAGACAACCCGTGCGTTGCCAGGGCCGTGGCAGCTCTGGAGAAGCAGCAGAGGTCTCAGGGGCTGGACACAGCAGAAGCCTCCAACAGAAGATCCGCTGGCTTCAAAAGATGTGACACATGAGAGAGACGGACAGGACAAAGGAATCAAAGCTCTCTGGTCCCAAAGAGATGGTCTGCTTTGCGTTTAGCATTCAGCCTTTGTAAAAAAATCCTTTCTCTCCCTCAAAGTCAAGTCTGAAGCAGCCTCCTGAGCTGCCGCAGATACAACAGGGGCTTAATAAAGACCAGAAACCAAGGGCTGGGCGACGGCAGCCACGTGAGTAAACCCTGACCCATCTGTTGATACAGAATCAGATCATTTCCTCCATTTTCAGTAAGTATCCCCTCCTTCTCTCCCCTCCGTCATCAAAGTAACGACGGATGCTGGGTCCAAGTTGACAGGATGACTGGAGACCAGGGGTCTGAGATGCAGAAAGGGACTAAAAAAACCCAAACTCATTTGTAGTACAGCTCTTGTGCCTGGCGAGATGTCCAAGGAGATCTGGATTGGGAGTACTTTTAAAAGGTGAAAATTCATTAGAAGCTGAACCAGCAGCAGGCACGTGGTGAAGTCTGTGATTACGATGACGGCACCCAGCAGGTGCCCTCACCTCAGAGCCAGGTAGGGCTGGGACAAGCCATCCTTGGGGCAACACGAGTGTCTTGGAGCTCCAGGAACATCTCTCTGGTTGGCAGGAGAGCGCCGCAGATACGAGGGGAAGCAAGATAAGGACTTTCCAGGGGATGGATTTATCTCTGGAGGCACACATCCAGCGTGAGGGGGTGCTGCCGTTAGTGCTGCGTTGAGGTTTTAAGGCCGTGAGAAACGAGAGCACCGCAGAGATTTTAAGGGCGCGGAGGTGTTGGGTTGCCTTAGGAGAGCTGCGAGCAGAAACGCAGCAGTTTGGTCCTAGTGAGATTTCCCCACGGGACCGTAGAGCACGTATAACTTCAGAGCCCTCCTGAGACGTTTTGGGTTGTGTTAAAGCCTTTCCTGTGAACTATTAAGTTTAATTAGGCTACCAACAGTGTTTATTTTACGTGGAGGAAGGGAATGCGGCGGCTCCTTTCACCTTGTTTCCCCGGGAGGCGGAGGAGAGGGAGGATTGCTGGGCAGCCTGCTCCAGCCGTGCCCTGCGCAGAGGGAACATCCCCAAGGAACCTGTATCTAACAGAGGAGATCTGGGGCTGCACCCCAAACCCTCACTGGACAAGCCAGGGGCTGCAAAAGGAAGATGTAGCAACACTCGACTGGGGTCTCTGCAGACCCCTGGCCCTTTTCCCTTGGGGAAGGACACGGTGAGACCCCCTGTGATTGCTCACTTATTCCTGCTGTGTCCATGTTTCATCTGGAAGCCCAAATTTTGTGACTGCAGAGCCAAAGGCATCAGGCCTGCAAGCCCCTCTGAAATTATGGAGCTGCCTTTACTGTTATTAACATAATAAAGCACGTTATCTTCCCACCGGGAGCAGAGGCAGCAGGTGGTTCTGTTTTTATACAGATGTGAAAAAAAAAGGCAAGAAGTGTTAATTAAGGGTTCAAGCAAAAAAAAAAAAAAGGTGTCTGCTAGACTTCCACTTCAATTCACCAGGCTCAGGAAGTGGCTGGAAGCATTTTTCAGCTCTTTCTGGTCCAGGCAGCGATGCCACTGAGCCCCCATGTTCCCATAGTAGAGGCAAACCTGCCCCCAGCACGAACCACCCGCTCATTACAAGCACCCAGGGTGCTCTTCAGAGGAACTTGCTTCTTATCCAGGCCCTGGCTTTTATTTCGACAAGGGGTCTCATTGTTGCACTTGATCTTGGTGCCTGTTGCACAAACAAAATGCTTTAAATGGCCCTTGACTGAAACACAAAGCACCACCAGAGGGGAAAAAAAGAAAGGTAAGAACAAAAAAAAAAAAAACCAACAACAGAGTTTTCTCTGGGCTCTGAAGGTTTGATTGAAGATAAGATCTGGGGCAAACTTAATGGTCGAACTGGAGCGCTGTCAAAGGCTCCTTTGGGAGCGATGGGAGGGTCCTGTGGTTGGACAAGGTTTCAGATGGGGGAAGGTCAGTGTGACTTGGGGGTTGGCAGAGGAGCCAGGAGAGCCACCGGCACCTTCAGGCTATGGGAGGAAGCATTTAAACCACAACTCACGTACACAAAGAATCCCAGGATCCCTTCTTCCTTGAATATCCTGCCAATGGAGCTGAAGACACCACTGCCAAGAAAGGAAAAGAGCTATGAGCGTGCAGGGGTTGCTCTCTCTGTCCTGCACAAGCTTCCCGTGCACTCTGCAGACACAGTGTGTCCCCCAAAGCCACCAATGCAGAGGGCAGCTCTGATCTGCTCCTCAACTCCTCCAGAAGGGTCATCCCTGCATTCTGCCAGTCACCTGGGACAACGCTCAACCTGCTGACAGCCATTTAGATGCCGAAGCTCCAAGAGCTCTGCTTGGCTTTGTGTGAGTAGACACACATGCCTCAACTACGGCACATAATTTGTTGTAATTAGTCTGAGTCTGAACCCAAATCATCCACCTTCCAACCATGGCTGAGATTCACTTTTTGGTCTCCCAAACCTCCTGGTTGCCACATCCGTGGGGCACCACTGACTCTCAGACTCGCACTTCTCTGTGCCTCACCTGTATTTGACTTCCCGGCCCACGAACTGGACCATGCAGCGCATAGAGATCACTGGGAGGAAAGAAACACAGGGCTGATGAAGCAATAAATCCAGTTTGGATTGCAACGGATGTGAAGGAAAACACAGCCAGACCCTTCTGCCCTCCCTCCCCTCACCTCGCATCACCTCCAGCTCCTCTCGGTAGTCCTCAGCACTGCCAGACTCATTAGAAACCGGAGCTTTTCCCTAGTCTGCCAGTGACAGGAAGGATTTATGGCCCTAACCCCAACGGGATCTCTAGGACAAGCTCTGGGATGAATGGGAAGAGAGCACCTCACCACTCAGCTGGGTTAGTCCCTCCAAGCCAACCCAGGCAACCACCTGCATCTGTTCTGCGGTTCCATACAAGGCCGTTTCTGACAGATGCACATGGAGTGAAGGGGGTTTTGGGGTGATCCCTGGCCAGAGCAAGGCTCCTCAGTCTGGAGAGGACAGGACTCACCGTGCAGCGGATGTGAGACAACCCGGGACACACACTGCATCATCATCTCATGAGAGGTCTGCCAAGGGGAGAAAAAAAATCAACATGTATGAAAACCTACGTTGCTCCACCTGCACGGGTCAGATCATTTCCCTTTGTGTAGCGAAACCCATTTCAGGTCCTTCTTTTGAAATCTGTTGTTCAGGATAAATAAAATATTTCATAGCTGGGCACAGAGTGGCTACTGAATACCATGGTATTTTCAACCAAAATTTATCTCCAAGTAATTTCACCCTCAGCCCACAGCTGACGCTTCCTTTGCTCTCCAGGCACATCCCCAAAACGATCTTCCCGTTAACGTGCAATATCTGCGTCTCACCTCTTTCACCACTTTCCTCAGGGAGGTCTTCACATCATCCTTGTTAGAAACGTGCTCCATGTCTTCCAGTGGAAAGGCCTGAGTGGGGAGAGAAGAAACACACAGTCAAAACCGATGAAGATGCTGCCCCACAAACCCCCCGTGGCTGAGGACAGGAGGAAACCACAAGCAGTTGTGCTCTAGGTGGGAGAAGAAGAAAAAAGGGTAAGAAGGAACAGAGAAGAAGGAAGGATGGAAAGCAAAACAGGGCAGAGAGGGGTCCTGAAACTGCTTACAAAAGGCAAGTGGTTGTTCAAATTAAATATATATTGTTTAGAAAATTAGTTTGGGGGATATGAGCACTATTTTCCTCCTGCCCTGGAGGATTATTCAGAGTTCTTAAGAGATGGAGAGCACATTATTCCTCCGTGCACAGTGGTGGCTGGGTAGATGCAGGCTCCCTGGCTCCCCTGCAGTAGCAGAGGCCGACCCTGCAAACTGATTTATGGAGAGAGAAGCTGACCTTTACCTTCTTCACGCTCCCCCTGGTGATGGTTGATAAAGTGCTTGAGATGAGGCGAGGAGTAAGACCGCGGAAGAGGCCTCTTTTCCCATCCACTTCCACGATGTGTCTGGCTGGGTAAGAAAACACCAGGCTGGAACCTGCCGGCGTGTGGGGAGCACCCCAAAACACCCCCAGTGTTCAGCCGAAACCGCGCCGGAGCTCAGCACGGCATGGACACCGCTCTGCGGTCCCACCGTAAGTGTTTTATCAACAGTCCTAAATAAAATTCATATAGGATGCAAAGATTCCTAAGTACTCCCTGTCAAATCTGTCTAAACTGGAAGGATAGCTCCAGCGTTTTGGGCTACTGGATAGTTTTGCTCACCCGAAAAGGGCTACCAGGCAGTTTGGAGTGAATGAGGGGAGGGAGGGATGATCTCACGTGTTGTGTGGTGTCACCTCCCTCTCCTGAGGGGTGAGACTCAGGGTTAATAATGATTTCGCAAACCCAGGTTCAGCTCACCTTCTCCCACGCAAGATTCCTTGGGTCTCCAGCCAAAAAACAAGCCAACAAATCCAATTTCTCCCTGATATAACAGGGTGGAATAGAACCCACCACGTGCTTGTGGGTACCGACTGCTGCTGCCTTCACCCTCCACTGCCCCAAGCAAAGCCAGAAGGCTCTGCCCATCTTCATCACCTGGAAATCTGTTTGTAAAATGCATCTTCCAAAGAGCAGCACCGGAGCTTTTCCAATCCTGGGTGTCCCAAGAGAGGTCTGTGGTGCTCACGTACTGCTCCTGCATGGGTTCCCCGCCACCCCATGGGTAGCACTGCCTGATTTTGGGATTTGCCAGACTTGGCTTTCAGGACTGGTTGGTCTAGATGATCTCCAGGGGTCCCTTCCAACCCCGTATCGTTCTGTGATTCATTCTGTGACTGTGAGCTCTTCTTCATCACAAACCCGCTGTGAAAGCAGCCCCCAAGGTCACCTGCCTCTCTAGTGCTGCTCCACCCACCCACAGCGATAAAAATGGTACTTTATTTTCCCTCTAAAGAGATTACCTTCCCTTTTCTTGGTATTTCTGTCCCTTTAGGGTTCCATTTACAATACCAACGAGCAGGGCAGGGGGACAAGCTATTGCAGGGCTGGTTTTGAGTGAAGAAAAGCGCTTTTCTGTCTCTAACATATGCAAAACCCTCCACCAACAAGTCTACCCCTACTGCCCCCTCTGCTATGGTGCCAACCCAGAGCGACCTGCCACGGGAAAGGGACGAAGCACCACCCCAGGGTCACCACCTCCTTGTCCCCAACCACAGGTGGGTAAATGCGACGGGTTTGTGACTAGTTGTAGGGGTTTCTGTCACACTGGAGGCTGGGGATGATCCCAAGGGGAGGCGGGAGTGCTGCTGGAGGTTGGCTGGGTTGGCCTGGTAGCTCCCAGCCCCGATTTTGGGCAGGACATCGGGCTGGCAGGGAGGGACGTTGGCTCACCGTAGGTGAAGAAGCCGGGCAGGTAGAGGACCTTCCTTCCCAGAACATTTCTTCCAACAGTTGGAGGTAGTGGCTCATGCCCGACCTTCAAGAGAAACCCTGTGAGTAGGTCCCTGTCCTGGCATTCCCGAAACCCCCGGGTCTTGATCCCGGTGTCCATGAGCTGCCAAAGGGCCATGTCCCCCCCAGTCACCCTCAGATACATGGGGATGCCAGAACACTGGGTCCCCAGGCTACAGGGGGTCCTCAACCCTCCCATTTTACGGGGGCCTCTATTAGAGGGGTTCTCAGGATACCTATTATATAGGGGTTTCCTGTCCCACCTTATATAGGAGCCCCCCCACAGAGGGTATCCTCTTCCCCCCCCTTTTAAGGGGTCCCCACAATACAGGGTGTCCCCATCCCCTCCCACATGAGGGGGTCCCGATGCCCCTGCTATAAAGGAGTCCCCACTGTATAGGGCTCCACATCCCTCCATCATATAGGGCTCCCTATTCCCTGTTCTATAGGGGTCCCTCTCGCAGTTGGGTGTCCTCATCCTCCCACAATACAAGCTCCCTCATTTTAGAGGTGCCCCTCACCCTCCCCCCAATTGTAAAGGGACCCCCAATATACACAGTGACCTCATCCCCTGTTATATACGGGGGGGGCCGTTGGCTGAGGGCCCTCATTGCCGCCTTATATAGGGGTCTCTCCCCATTATGTAGATAACCCCTGTTATAAAGGGGAAGGCTGTACATATAGTGGTCCCCAGCGCATGGAGGTCTCCATAGGGGAACTATATAGGCGTCCCCCTCGCCCCCCCGTTACATTGTGGTCCCGACACGCCCCCTTCTCCGTTATACATGGGGCTCCCCAGTGCCCCCCGCTTCGTCCCCACACACCCCCCCTCCTCCCCCGGCAACCCCGGACCTGGACGAGCAGCTTGACGTAGAGCAGGGGGTGGCTGGCGGCGGCGAGCCCCGCTCCCAGCACCACGAACAGCCCCTCGGCGCCCTCCGCCCGGGCCCCCCCGGGGGTCGCCGCCCGCCCCGCGGCACCGCCAGGGGGCGCCCCCGCCGCCGGGGGCAGCGGCGACGCCGCCGCCATGGCCCCCCCCGCCACTGCGCCTGCGCCGCCCACGCCGTGCGTGACTGCGTCACCGCGCCGGGAGGGGTGGGCGGAACCATTGCGGGAAGGGCAGGGGGAGCGCGGGCGGAACCATAAAGGGAGGGGTGGGGGGAGATAGAAACGCGGTGTGAGGGAGGGGACGAGGCTGCCATGACAAGCTGTGACGGTGGGCTCGGGGCAGGGGCCTGATAGGGAATCACAGAGTGGTTTGAGTTAGAAGGGACCTTAAAGCGCCCCCAGAGCCACCCCCTGCCCTGGGCAGGGACACCTCCCACCACAACATGTTGTTCCAAGCCCCCTCCAACCTGCCCTTGAACCCCTCCAGGGATGGGGCAGCCACAGCTTCTCGGGGCAACCTGGGCC